>JAGFNQ010001522.1:0-61757 GCA_024364735.1 Boesenbergia rotunda | reverse complement strand
TGAAGCGGATAGCGATTCCTCTCTTCCCGGAATTCGATTCCGTTACTTCGTTGGTTAGTTTTTCCATTATTTCTCTTATTCTTCTAGTTGTGCCTTCCGAGAATCTAGTAGTTCTCGTCGGCACAAAACTCGTGACTTTGTGAAGTCATCCCGAAGAGAACTCGGCGTGGACGCGAATAGAGGCGGAGCTTCCAAGGGACGCTACGGTTGGATCTCGTCCCTTACTTCGAGTTACGAGAGGTACTTAGTAAATTAGTTTACTTTTCCGCAAAGTTTTATTTTATGATTATGTCAACACACCAAAGATTGCATGCTAGATACGAGTTAAAATAATTTAGGAAATTATTTTATGCAAACTCTTCCGCTGCACGTAAAAATTTTAAATTTTACGAACTCGTATCCTTGTCGACATGCACCCGGTCCCAACAGTGGTATCAGAGCCGGTTAGTGTTCGACTTAATCATATAATTGTTTTATGGAAAACTTTGTCATGATCTCAATTTCGGAAAATTTTTCCAATTATGGAAACTTTCAAATTATAATAAATTTTAGAATTAGGAATTTCAAAGTTTGGAAATACTCATGAAATTTTGCAAACGTTTGAAATTTTCTAGTTTCTAAATTTTTATAATAATTGTGAAAATTTCCCATCTTTGGAAACTTTCCAATTTTGAAAATTTTTCTATTTTAGAAATTTTCCAACTTTGGAAATATGTAAGTTTTCTTTATACCAAAAACTTACAATTATTCTGAAAACCTATTTTCGAAATCTCGCAATTTTGGGCGCTTTCTTTTAAGAAAGTCTAGACAAATTCATGGACAGTTAATTGACAATTAAATTTGAATTGGTTTTTAAATTGACAACAAAATTCTTTATTTTGGATTAAGCCTCGGGGAGCCGTCCAATTTAAAGTTAGATGTTGTAATTTAATTTCCCAATTTTTAATTGAAATTGTCATGTTTGATTTGGATTGAGCCTCGGGGAGCCGTCCAATTGGATTTACAACACTTTACTTTTCTTTGGGTATCTGAGCCTCGGGGAGCCACCCTTAGAAAATGATTTGTTGTAATTAATCAAATCCATGAATAAAATATGTTTTAAGAGGTGATGCTCTTACATATTGTTGTCTCCAAAATTAATTAGGAAAATGGTTTCCTATAGAGTTTTCTTAAATGAGATTTTCATGAAAATAATATGTAGTTGAATTAAGGGATTTGTCTCTTAATTTAATAAGATTTGATTTAGAGAAATCAAAGTCTTGAACATATTATTTCCGAAATTAATTATGACAATTTAGGAAATTGTTTCCCAAAACAATTCCTTTAATAAAGTGTGAAATTAGAATTAAGGAAATCCGGTTCCTAATTCAATTCATGAGACTTGATAAATTAAGTCACATACATACTTTATTAAGGAAATCGTTAGTCATGACACATGTCATGAATGTGCTTAGAAAAGATGAGACCAAAAACCCCTTACAAAATATTAAGGCAAACACCTTCCATTAATATGGTTAGAATCGGAGTTTTGTTTCTCGCTTGGTTGATGGACACATCCATGCCCGACTTGAACCTCAACATGTTCAAACCATGGGATTAGTTTATGAATAATATAGTTCGAGTCAGAGGTCAATCATTAGTTTTGGTTGTTGGACACATCCAAGCCTGACTAAGCGGTTGAATGAGCTCCAACCATATTAAAACTATTTCTTGATTAATGGGTCAGCCTTAAGCTTGGAGCATCGATTTGTTGTGCCACAGCCAAGGTCGATGTAAAGAGAGGTGCAGTTAGGTGCTATGTATAATGATACATACTTGTTAATGAGTTAACAACCTAATGATTTATGCAAACATTCAATTAGTTGATAGCATAAAGTGATAGTTACATATATGTGATGTGTAATCGGTATAATTACCTACCTTCATAGCTAAGAAAAACTTGATGGCCACAGCCATGGTGGATCTTACCTATGGTTGGATATCAACCTATTTGGAGATGTTCCTACGATCTCCCGAATTGATAATAAGGGTGATTCAATTCGTAAAATAAATAGGATTTAATTTATGTATGTTGATACATTCTTTAATCAATCTTCTCACATAATCTCAATTTGTATTTCTAGGATAATCACTCGATCATGTCTTACATAAACTTGCGTTCCATTTTGGACACCAATAAACTGACCGGGCCGAACTTCATGGACTGGCTTAGAAACCTGAGGATAGTCCTTAAGGCAGAAAAGCCTGCTTGTGTCCTTGAAGATCAACTTCCCAAACGTTCTTCTGAAAATGCAACTCCAGACCAGTTTCCTGAGTTGCTCAACCTGCTGAAGACTGTGAAGCCTTCTGTAAAGCCAGATCAAAAAGCAGTACTGTTAGTTGGTTCCTCGAAGAAAGGTTCTAAGAGGAAGGCCAAAGAACAGAACAAAGGGAAGAAGAAAAAGGCCAAGAAAACTGAAAAGAAACCAAAAGGAACTTGCCATCATTGTGGCAAGGAGGGTCACTGGCGAAGAAACTGCAAGATTTATCTTGAGTCCTTAAAGAAGAAGGCATCCGATGCCCTATCTTCTTCAGACATCTTCGTTATTGAATGTCACTCTATTTCCTCGGATACCTGGGTACTTGATACTGGGTGTAGCTCACATATATGTAATGACATAAAGGGGCTAAGGAATAGAAGAAGACTCGTCAAGGGAGAAGCTAATTTGAGAGTTGGAAATGGAGCAAAGATTGCTGCTGTTTCCATCGGAACATATTTGCTAAAGCTCCCGACTGGACGTATCTTAGAATTGGATAATTGCTATTTTGTTCCTTCGTTAATAAAGAACATTGTATCTATTTCATGTTTGAATGAAAAGGGTTATCATTTAACTTTCAGTAACAATTGTTGTTACATAACTTTAAATGGCGTTCTTTATGGGAATGGAACTTTGTGCAATGGCATCTACACGTTAGATTTATCCAGTGACGTTTTCAATATCGAAGTTAGCAACAAACGTGCTCGAATAGATAATCGAATAGACTCCTACACGTGGCACTGTCGTCTTGGCCATATAAGTAAGAAACGCATGACCGAATTACACCAATGTGGAATTTTGGAATCATTTGAACCCGGTTCATTTGATACATGCGAATCATGCTTAAAAGGCAAGATGACCAAATTACCCTTTCCGGAAAAGGTAATCCAGTGGGAGAATTGCTTGGTCTAATACATACCGATGTATGTGGACCAATGTCAACTCTTTCACAAGGAGGCTATAGCTACTTCATCACCTTCATCGATGATCACTCACGATTCGGGTATGTGTTCTTGATGAAACACAAATCTGAAGCCTTTGAGAAATTCAAAGAGTTCAGAAATGAAGTAGAGAAACAGCTTGGCAAAAGTATTAAGATACTTCGATCCGATCGAGGTGGTGAATACTTAAGTCAAGAGTTTCAAGATTATCTAAGGGACAATGGGATATTGTCCCAATGGACTCCGTCGTATACACCACAGCATAATGGTGTATCTGAGAGGCGCAACCGAACCTTGATGGACATGGTTAGGTCTATGATGAATCATGCAACTCTTCCAAAATCCTTTTGGGGCTATGCACTTAAGACAGCTGTTTACTTGCTAAACAGAGTCCCGACCAAGGTAGTCTCTACTACTCCATATGAGATTTGGAATAGTAAGAAACCTCACTTAACTCACCTTAAGATATGGGGTTGTCCTGCTTATGTGAAGCGGGTTGTATCAGACAAATTGGATGCTAAGTCTGATAAATGTCTATTTATTGGATACCCTAAGGAAACGAAGGGTTACCAATTCTATCATCCCTTGGAACAAAAGGTGTTTGTTTCAAGGCATGCTGTATTTCTAGAGAAAGAGTTTCTTTTACAAGAAAACAGTGGGAGTGGGATTGAACTTGATGAAGTTCAAGAAACTCCAATAGACATCACAGAGACACCTAGTCTAGGCCCACAACCGATAATTCATAGTGATGAGCTATCAGTTGAATCTAAAACTACACCACCTCTTCGTAGGTCTGATAGGACACGCAACATTCCAGAGAGATACGGATTTCTCGTAAGTGAATCGAACGACGTATTGCTCATTGGTGATGATGAACCTATCAGTTATGAAGATGTTCTGAAAAATTCAGAAAGGGACAAATGGCTTGAGGCCATGAAGTCGGAAATGGATTCCATGTATGAAAATCAAGTATGGGACTTGGTTAACCCACCTGAAGGGATTAAACCCATAGGGTGCAAGTGGGTTTTCAAGAAGAAAACCGACATGGAAGGTAATGTTGTTACCTTTAAGGCTAGATTAGTGGCAAAAGGATATCGTCAAAAACAAGGAATTGATTATGACGAAACCTATTCGCCAGTAGCTATGCTTAAATCCATTCGGATGCTCCTAGCCATAGCAGCTCATTATGATTATGAGATATGGCAAATGGATGTGAAAACAGCTTTCCTTAACGGAAACCTGCTTGAGGATGTATACATGATACAACCTGAAGGTTTCACATCGGTTGATAAAACCAAGGTATGCAAGCTTCGACGATCCATATATGGACTAAAGCAAGCATCTAGGAGCTGGAATATCCGTTTTGATGAGACAATCAAAGAGTTTGATTTCTCACAAAATCCTGACGAACCTTGTGTGTACAAGAAGGTTAGTGGGAGTGCAGTCGTATTCCTAGTATTATATGTCGATGACATCTTACTTATAGGAAACGATATATCAGTTTTACAGACAGTTAAGATTTGGTTGTCCAAAACTTTCTCCATGAAAGACCTGGGAGAAGCAACCTATATCCTTGGGATTAGAATCTATAGAGATAGATCAAAACGGTTGCTTGGTCTTTCGCAGTCTACATAGATAGACCGAGTGCTAAAAAGGTTTAGCATGTCGGAATCCAAGAAAGGTTACCTTCCCATCAGGCATGAGATCAACCTTTCGAAGTCTATGTGTCCGCGCACAGAAGACGAGAGGATTAGCATGAATAAGATTCCCTATGCATCCGCAATAGGATCTATCATGTATGCTATGTTATGTACTAGGCCCGATGTATCGTATGCTCTGAGCGTCACGAGCAGATACCAATCTGATCCAGGAATGGATCATTGGGCGACTGTTAAGACAATCCTTAAGTACTTAAGAAGAACTAAGGATGTATTTCTAATATATGGAGAAGGAGATTTGATAATACGTGGGTATACAGATGCCAGCTTCCAGACAGATAAGGATGACTCCAAATCGCAGTCTGGATACGTATTTACTTTGAATGGAGGCGCAGTAAGTTGGAAAAGTTCCAAACAAGACACCGTAGCGGATTCTACCACGGAAGCGGAGTATATCGCAGCTTCGGAAGCAGCAAAGGAAGCAGTTTGGATCAAGAAGTTTGTCTCAGAACTTGGTGTGGTTCCAACCATTGATGAAGCAGTGCCGGTTTACTGCGACAACAATGGAGCTATTGCACAAGCGAAGGAACCAAGGTCTCATCAACGATCCAAACACGTGCTTCGACGCTATCATCTGATCAGAGAGATTATAAGTAGGAATGACATACAAATTGAGAGAGTTCCCACTGAAAGGAATATAGCGGATCCTTTAACTAAGGCCTTGCCTCAAAGCAAGTTTGAGGGTCATGTTAGAGCCTGTGGTATTGGATACCGTAGCGATTGGCATTAGGCCAAGTGGGAGTTTGTTAGTGATATGAGAGAAGTGTCCTAAGGCAATCGCCTTATGATTGTAAACATTTATTTCAATAAATGATAATTCACTATTTGAGTATACATGTTTGTGTATTTGATTGGGATCTTAAACTCATATACTGAATGTCCGCCATACAATTCACAGCATAAGAGAATTTGTGATGGGATCACAACTAGTGATTATCTCTAAATGTGCAAATGTGAATTGTTGGAAATATCCCTAGTCGATGAATTGATAAAAACGGACATTATCGATTCTGTTGAGACTAGCATGGGTTATTCTCTATTCAGCTGATTCTCACTGGCTGGTGACATTGGGATGTCCGGAGATAAACATGGATGCTAGTTAAGGGAACTAGTTCATTGGAGTGACTAGTTGTAAGACTTCATATGGGAATCTACATGTAGATATGTCAATGAAGATCTTACTGCGGCTTAAAGTGCGATGTTCCTTTGACTTGCGGTGTTCAAGTCATCTTGGTCATGGAGACTTATACTTTGACATCTTAAGCAAGCATCTCCAAGGAGGTGTGGACCCAGGATGATCGGGTATAAGCCGAAGTGCCCGAAGATGTTTGAACAGCCTACAAAGGATTCACCACTCCTTGCGAGGAGATGTATACCCAGGCCTATCGTCGGATTGTTACTCAAAGCCTCTGGCCAGAGCATATCATGTTAAGAGTGCGAGTCTCTTAAATACATGAGAGTAATTAGAAATCCAAAGGACGAGAAAGACACTACTTGGGCTAGGTGTGACGTAGTCAGCCTAGTGGGGACTGACACTATTGACCGTGTCCTGAACCAAGTGGGTATAAGATGGTGAAGGGAATGGGGCACGATTCATTAGAGCTGCTGAAGGGTTTCAGAATAATTTCTTCTGAGGTCAAACCGTTGATCTTTCGATTAATTGGGGATCATGATGTACTACTAGGTGCCACTCATGATCGTTCTATAATTAGTTAAATTATAGACGGCCAACATAAATCGAAAGCCTATTTAGTCACACGCACTACGAGTAATCCGAGGGATTTAAAACGAGTTGAAAATTAGATTTTCCGATCAAGAGAAATAAGTCGAATCTGAGTTAGTCAGAGGCGCAATGGAAGCTAAAATGGCTAAGTCTTTTGAAGGCTTTTTGGGCGAATTAAATGAGTTTAATTCGCGGCGGTTCGGGTTGGTTTTGGCTGACCAAAGAGGGTGTTAACCCCCCTTTGGTGGCCGGCCAATAAAGAGGAGAAAACCAATTAATTTTGGTTTAATTAATAAAATGAATCTAGTGCGATTTATTTTATAAATTATGGATAAATAAATTTGTATAAAGAAATTTATATAAATAAAATTTATAGAAATTTATTCTTTTATGGAAGATTAAAATAATCCATGAATTGGTTTATTTTAAAATTAATTAGGAATTGATTTTTCCATAATAAGAAAGTTTATAAATTTCTTATAAAAATTTATTCCATAATTTAAAGAGAAGAAGAATTAGTTTTATTATAAATTGGTTTATAATAAAGACTCGGTTTAAACGGAATAATTAATAAGAAAATTTATAAAATAAATTTCTTATAACTAATTCCGTTAATTTCGTTAATTCGGTTTAGAGGGAGACTTAGCAAAGGAGTTGCTACTATATAAAGGAACCAAAGGCTAGCCCTTATTCCAATCAACTAATTAAGAGATTAAGAATTCTCTCTCCCTCTCTTCTCTCCTCTCCTCCTTCTCTTCTTCCTCCCTTAGGGCCGGCGCACCCTAGCTCCTCTAGGGCCGGCGCCCAACCACAACCAAGGAGGTGGTGCCGTGAGCACTAAAGAAGAAGGAGAACCCGAACACGAAGAAGAAGAAGCGGATAGCGATTCCTCTCTTCCCGGAATTCGATTCCGTTACTTCGTTGGTTAGTTTTTCCATTATTTCTCTTATTCTTCTAGTTGTGCCTTTCGAGAATCTAGTAGTTCTCGTCGGCACAAAACTCATGACTTTGTGAAGTCATCCCGAAGAGAACTCGGCGTGGACTCGAATAGAGGCAGAGCTTCCAAGGGACGCTACGGTTGGATCTCGTCCCTTACTTCGAGTTACGAGAGGTACTTAGTAAATTAGTTTACTTTTCCGCAAAGTTTTATTTTATGATTATGTCAACACACCACAAGATTGCATGCTAGATACGAAGTTAAAAATAATTTAGGAAATTATTTTATGCAAACTCTTCCGCTGCACGTAAAAATTTTAAATTTTACGAACTCGTATCCTTGTCGACATGCACCCGGTCCCAACAGCGAAACACTCCGGTTAACCCTCCTTGAGTAATCCCTGCATTACCTGCACACTTAGCTGATGTTTAGCACAGCAAATCAACGGAGAATCAAATATCAGAAGATTCAAAGCAAATATTAGTAGTATTCAGAAGGAAATCAGAGTGTCTGACAACATTTTCAAATTAAAGTTCAGACATTGATCGGTCCACAGACCGATCAGAGAGGACCCTGATCGATCAGGTCGCATCCTGATCGATCCAGTGACTCCCTGGTCGGTCACACTGACCAATCAGGGATCGTGGATCAGTTACACTGACCGATCCATCCCTTGCTGGGCTTCCAAGCCACTACCACCAGCCAAAGCCCCTGATCGGTCTGGTGACCGATTAGGTCACTCCCTGACCGATCAGGAGCCATCCTGATCGGTCAGAATGAGGAAAGTCTGACATTTGATTGGTCAGATAGACCGATCATTGTTCCTCACAGAACCCATCTGATCTCTCTCTGATCGTTCACCAGAACGATCAGGAGCCGAACAGAAGCATTCTGTTCTCTCTTTGATCGTTCACCAGAACGGTCAGTCTTCCCTGGATCGGTCACCAGACCGATCCACAATAGGGAGTTCGTGCCAACTCCCTGATCGGTCGCCAGACCGATCCAGCTCCGACCGATTCAGCCCTAAGTCCAAAGAACAGCCTTCCTAGCCTTATCTGACTCATTCTGGTCCCAGAGAACGAGCTCACGTGCCTTCTCCGACCAGTACGCGCAATGCTCAGTACCCCGGACCAAGACTTCGTGCCCAGCTTCACTCACCGGGACTTCGTTCAACCTAGCTTCCCTTGCTAGGACCTGGCTTCACTCACCAGGGTTTTAGTCACCCGGCTTCACTCGCCAGGATTTTCATTGTTGGGACCGGGTGCATGTTGACATGGATACAGGTTCATAATTTTAAAATTTAATTACGTGCAGCGGAAGGTTTAGCATAAATAATTTCTCAAATTATTTTAACCACGTATCTAGCATGCAACCTTATGTTGTGGAGACATGATCATACATTTAAAATTTTTCAGAAAGTAAACTAATTTACTTAATACCTCGCGTAACTCGAAGAAAGGGACGAGATCCAACCGTAGCGTCCCTTGGAAGCTCCGCCTCTATTCGCGTCCACGCCGATTTTTCTTTGGGATGACTTCGCAAAGCCACGAGTTTCGTGGCAACAAGAACTACTAGATTCTCCAAAGGCACGACAAGAATACTGTAACGACCCGAAAAATTTTCTTAATATTTCTTTAAAATATTAAGCATGTCTAGATAATTTTTCGAGGGACCTAGAAATATTAACACGAATTTTAGCCTAGAAATCCATACCTTTTCCATTTAAATTGAGGAAATGGGCACTAATGGGCCTTATATGGGCTTTCTAGTACCATGATTATTGGTGAATTTTAGGTAAAAATTTATAGAAATATAAAGGGATTTTAATGGGAAATATTAACATAATTATTGGGGGATTTTTAGGGGATTTTCGAATATTAGGAAAAATAAAATAAAAATAAAATGGAAAATTAATGCATGCACCAAGGATTTGAATCTTGGACCTCTTGTACAACCATGCATGCTCTAACCAATTCACCTAACAAGGGA
Source organism: Boesenbergia rotunda (assembly GCA_024364735.1). Classification (NCBI taxonomy): domain Eukaryota; kingdom Viridiplantae; phylum Streptophyta; class Magnoliopsida; order Zingiberales; family Zingiberaceae; genus Boesenbergia; species Boesenbergia rotunda. The sequence continues at coordinate 52,152 of JAGFNQ010001522.1, read as the reverse complement.
GTGCTATGAGGAAATGAAGTGGATTATGGTTAAGGCTTAGGGGGAAATGAAGAGACACCATGACTCTTCACTTACCCTCCTTGATGAGTTATAAAGAGAGGTATGGGGGGTTACTTCTCTTCTTCCATCAAGTCACCTTTCTTCCTCCCTCCTTCTCCATTCTATCCGAACACCCCAAGAGGGATTTCCCCTTGGAAAAATTCACCTAAGGCTTCATCCCCAAGATCCAAGGCTTCTACAAGGATACAAAGGCTACGGGTGGTCAAGAGGCAACAAGATCTCCATCCTTCTCTCAAATCTAAGGTTTATAATCAAGATCAACCAAGGTAAGACTCCCTCACCTATGGTATAATAGTTCCTTTGGGATTTTTAGCATAATATAAAGTTGGTTTTGAGTTTGATGTTGAGAAAACTATGCCTTGGACCCCTATCATATTCGGCCACCACGGGTTTTGGATCCATAATGATGATAAAAATCTAAATCATGTTTTCTAATGTGTTATCATGATGAATATGGAATAAATATAATTTTTGGGGAATTTTTGGAGTACCCTAAAGACCCCTTAGGGTTTGGGACTCTCACCATGAATCTTTGGTTAGGATTGGGCCTAACCTTTCAAGTATGTACTTTGGGTATCCCCATGATTCAAAAGGGGGTTTAAAGTGAATTGGGTGAATTTTCTCAAGGTCTTGTGACCCTTGTAAGTTTCGGCCAAGAAGGGTCTAGGGCAAAAAGGTTAGGACTACCCTCAAGCAAGGGTCCTAATGGCCCTATGGTAGGGTATGGTTGGTGTTTAATGTTTGATTGGGGTTTTTATGAAAATTTTCCATGCCCCCATGGCCTTGTAGGGTTTCGGCCAGCCCAAGGAAGGAAGGCTAAAGGTTAGGGATAACCCTAATCATGAGCCCTAATGGCTCCCCATGGTCTTATGAGTAATGTATGATTGTTTCTTTACCTTATGCTATCTTACATGTTAATTGAATGATGGAACCCTTCCCTATAGGTTTCGGCCAAACAAGGAATTTAGGGTTTGGATGGAGTTAGGATTTGAAGAATGATGGTTTATGGTTTATTATGAAGTATATATAAAGGTTCAAGCATGTGGTAGAAATTAAGTTACCCATAACCCTAACTCTAAGCACCATGTTTCATGTTTGTATGTTTATGATTGGATGCCATGCTTAATAGGGTTTATTTATGAATGTCTTATGTCCTATGCCATGTACTTGAATGGTAGGTAGTATGTTTATGGAAGTCCTACCCATGCATGCTTGAGATAGATACCATGCATATGTATGAAATGTAATGTTTACCTTATGCATCATGATCATGCAAGTTCTATGGATTAGGATAAATGTCTATGCAAGCATGTCATGTTCAATGAATATAATGCAATGCTTATCTTATATGCCATGATTATGCAATCACTAGGAATAAGAATGATGTTTATGTAAGTAGGCCATGTTCTATGAATGAAGATGCATGTTATGATTATAATGAAGATGCATGTTATGTTTATGAATGAAAGTGCATGCTATGTTTTATGAATAAAGATGCATGTCATGTTATGAATGACGACACGGTCGATGGTTGACGGTACGACGGTACGACGATCGTGAGACCAGTAAATGGGCCGGTAAATGGGCCGGTAGACGGGTCGGGTCGTTACACATGCCATGTTTATGAATGAAGATACATGTCATGATTATGAATGAAGATGCATGCAATGTTTATGAATGAAGATGTATGCCATGTTTTATGAATGATAAAGTATGTAAAGTATTTTACTTTATGAATAGGCTTGTACCGGACCGAAGTATGGGTCCAAGGGATGGGCACCTTAAGAACGCCCCGGTTCTGGACTACCGACTATGCTGTCCACGGTTCTGGCACTACCGAAGCTGTGCAACAGGGATGGGCACCTTAAGAACGCCCCGGTTCTGGGACTACCGACTATGCTGTCCTTACCCTAGTAGGTCGGGGCTCGCTACCTCGTATTTACTTAGGGATGCGCGCTTATGATGTATGTATGTGGTACAAGCCGGGGACCCCCAATGATGTTATGATGATGTTTAAGTATTTAAAAGTATGTTTTAAAAGTTAAGCATCCTTATGTATATGCATTAGACTCATGCATTCATGTATTGCATTATGCCATGATAGTAATGTCTTATACTTATGTCTCATGTCAAGAAATATGCATGATAGTAAAAGATTTATGCTTAGGGCTATGATAAGAAGATGCCAATATGATATGATAGAAAGCATGCCTGTGTTTATGCCATACCGGTTAGTTCATGCTTTATGTTTATGTTTATGCCATGTATCACGTCAAGTAAGAATGTTTAGTTTATGTTTATGTTTATGCCATGTATCACGTCAAGTAAGAATGTTAGTTTATGTTTATGTCTATGTCATGTATTATGCCATGCTAAGTTGAATTATGTTTACGTCTATGTCATGTATTATGCCATGCTAAATTGAATTATGTTTATGTCTATGTCATGTATTATACCATGCTAAGTTGAATTATGTTCATGTTTATGTCATGTATCATGCCATGTAAATTCTAATTATGCTCATGTTATGTCATGTATCATGCCATGTGAGTTTATTTAAATTTATGTTTAAGCATAAAGCTATGTTTATGTTTTATGTGCTTATGATTAAGTGATGAATGGTTTTAGTGAGTAGGAAAGAGTCTTAGTAAGCCTGTGTGCTTATAGTCTTATTTCCTTATACCGCAGATCACACAAAGGGACTGTAAGGAAGAAGCAGGAGGGCAAGAATGCATGTGTGTGGTAGTGACTTGGCCAAGAAAACAATATGTTTACTTGTTTGATGCTAGAACTTTACCTTTACTACTTATGTGCTTGAATGGTGACTTATGGAACTCTATGACATGATGCTAAGTATGATATGATGCTAAGTACGAAGTTAATATGCCAAGTTCCCATGTCATTATGTTAGGAATGGTAGTAGGGCATGTATGAGTAAGTCTTAAAGTTATCCCGCTGCCTTATGATGTCTACATGCCCTAAGTATGTTAACGTAACGCCGCTTTATGAAAAGAAAAAAAAAACGGGCGTTACAAATACCAAGAGAGAGATGGAAAGACTAACCACCAAACGAAGAACGGAATCAAAATTCCGGGAGGAAGGAAGGAGTCGCGCCCGCTTCTTCTTCTTCTTCGGCCTCTTCTTGGTGGTGGAAGCTCACGGAAAAGAGGGAGGGCTCTAGGGCCGGCGGCACTAGAAGAGGGAGAGAAAGAGAAGGAGAGGGAGAGAGGCTAGGCAAGAATCCTTGATCTCTTGGATTAATTTCCAAGTCTTGCCTTGGTACCTTTATATAGTAGCCTCTTAATTGCCAAGTCTCCTCTTAACGGAATAAATTTTTCATAAGAAATTTATCTTATAAATTTTTCTATGAATTATTCTGTTATGCTAAGTTTTTATTATAACTTAATTTATAATAAAAACAACCATGTCTCCCCTTTTATTATGGAAAGAAATTTCTTTATATAAATTTCTTTATATAAATTTCTTTATCATGGTAAATCAATCCATTATTGATTTTATAAAATGAAATAAACCAATCCAAGGTTTATTTTAATTTCCATGAAAAATAAATCTCTTTATATAAATTTCTTTACATAAATTTCTTTATACAAATTTCTTTATCCATAATTTTATAAGACAAACCACGCGCGGTTTATTTTATAAATTTGAACCAAACAATTTGGTTCTTCCCTCTTATTGTGGCCGGCCAAACAAAGAGGGTGGAGACCCTCTTTGGCCGGCCAAACCCAAGCCACGATCTTACGAATTAAACTCATTTAATTCGTTCAATAAGTCTTCAAAAGACTTAGCCATTTTATGCTTCCGATGCGTCTCTGAAAAATTCAGATTCGACTTATCTCTCTTGATCGGAAAATCCAATTTTCAACTCGTTTTAAATCCCTCGGATTACTCGTAGTACGTGTGACTAAATAGGCTTTCGATTTATGTTGGCCGTCTATAATTAACCAATTATAGAACGATCATGAGTGGCACCTAGTAGTACATCATGATCCCCAATTAATCGAAAGATCAACGGTTGACCTCAGAAACTATTCTAAAACCCTTCAGCAACTTTAATGAATCGTGCCTCATTCCCTTCACCATCTTATACCCACTTGGTTCAGGACACGATCTATGTGTGTCAGTCCCCACTAGGCTGACTACGTCACACCTAGCCCAAGTAATGTCTTTCTCGTCCAACGGATTCTAATTACTCTCATGTTTCTGAGAGATTCATATTCGGAACATGTGATGCTCTGGCCAGAGGCTTCGAGTAACAATCCGACGATAGGCCTTGGGTATACGTCTCCTCGCAAGGAGTGGTGAATCCTTTGTAGGCTGTTCAAACATCTTCGGGCATTTCGGCTTATACCCAATCATCCTGGGTCCACACCTCCTTGGAGATGCTTGCTTAAGATGTCAAAGTATAAGTCTTCATGACCAAGATGACTTGAACACCGCAAGTCAAAGGAACATCGCACTTAAGCTGTAGTAAGAACTTCATTGATATATCTATATGTAGATTACCATATGAAGTTTTACAGCTAGTCACTCCAATGAACTAGTTCCCTTAACTAGCATTCATGTTTATCTCCGGACATCCCAATGTCACCAGCCAGTGAGAATCAGCTGATTAGAGAATAACTCATGCTAGTCTCAACAGAATTAATAGTGTCCGTATTTATCAATTCATCGACTAGGGACAATTTCAATACTTCACAATTGCACATGTAGAGATAATCACTAATTGTGAATTCATCACAAATTCTCTCATGCTGTGAATTGTATTACGGACATTCAGTAAATGAGTTTAAGATCTTAATCAAATACACGAACATGTATACTCAAATAGTGAATATTCATTTATTAAAGTAAATGATTACAATCATAAGGCGATTGCCTTAAGACACTTCTCTCATATTACTAACAAACTCCCACTTGGCCTAATGCCAATCACTACGGTATCCGATACCACAGGTTCTAACATGACCCTCAAACTTGCTTTGAGGCAAGGCCTTAGTTAAAGGATCCGCTAAATTCCTTTCAGTGGGAATTTTCTCAATTTGTATATCATTCCTACTTATAATTTCTCTGATTAGATGATAGCGGCGAAGCACGTGTTTGGATCGCTGATGAGACCTTGGTTCCTTTGCTTGTGCAATAGCTCCATTGTTGTCGCAGTAAACCGGTATTGCTTCATCAATGGTTGGAACCACACCAAGTTCCGAGACAAACTTCTTGATCCAGACTGCTTCTTTTGCTGCTTCCGAAGCCGGAATGTATTCCGCTTCCGTGGTAGAATCCGCTACAGTATCTTGCTTGGAACTCTTCCAACTTATTGCGCCTCCATTCAAAGTAAATACGTATCCAGACTGAGATTTGGAATCATCCTTATCTGTCTGGAAACTGGCATCTGTATACCTACGTATTAGCATATCTCCTTCTCCATATATTAGGAACACATCCTTAGTTCTTCTTAAGTACTTAAGGATTGTCATGACAGCCGCCCAATGATCCATTCCTGGATCAGACTGGTATTTGCTCGTGACGCTCAGAGCATACGATACATCGGGCCTAGTACATAACATAGCATACATGATAGATCCTATCGCGGATGCATAAGGAATCTTATTCATGCAAATCCTCTCGTCTTCTGTGCGCGGACACATAGACTTTGAAAGGTTGATCCCATGCCTGATGGGATGGTAACCTTTCTTGGATTCCGACATGCTAAACCTTTTTAGCACTCGGTCTATATATATAGACTGCGAAAGACCAAGCAACCGTTTTGATCTATCTCTATAGATTCTAATCCCAAGGATATAGGTTGCTTCTCCCAGGTCTTTCATGGAGAAAGTTTTGGAAAACCAAATTTTAACCGACTGTAAGACTGATATATCGTTTCCTATAAGTAATATGTCATCGACATATAATACTAGGAATACGACTGCACTCCCACTAACCTTCTTGTATACACAAGGTTCGTCAGGATTTTGTGAGAAATCAAACTCTTTGATTGTCTCATCAAAACGGATGTTCCAGCTCCTGGATGCTTGCTTCAGTCCATATATGGATCGTCGAAGCTTGCATATTTTGGTTTTATCAACCGATGTGAAACCTTCAGGTTGTATCATGTATACATCCTCAAGCAGGTTTCCATTAAGGAAAGCTGTTTTCACATCCATTTGCCATATCTCATAATCATAATGAGCTGCTATGGCCAGGAGCATCCGAATGGATTTAAGCATAGCTACTGGCGAATAGGTTTCGTCATAATCAATTCCTTGTTTATGACGATATCCTTTTGCCACTAATCTAGCCTTAAAGGTAACAACATTACCTTCCATGTCGGTTTTCTTCTTGAAAACCCACTTGCACCCTATGGGCTTAATCCCTTCAGGTGGGTTAATCAAGTCCCATACTTGATTTTCGTACATGGAATCCATTTCCGACTTCATGGCTTCAAGCCACTTGTCCCTTTCTGAACTTTTCAGAACATCTTCATAACTGATAGGTTCGTCATCGCTTATGAGTAACACGTCATTCGATTCACTTATGAGAAATCTTTATCTCTCTGGAATATTGCGTGTCCTATCAGACCTACGAAGAGGTGGTGTTGTTTTAGGTTCAACTGATAGCTCATCATTATGAGTTGTTGGTTGTGGGTCTAGACTAGGTGTCTCTGTAATGTCTATTAGAGTTTCTTGAACTTCATCAAGTTCAATGCCACTCCCACTGTTTTCTTGTAAAAGAAATTCTTTTTCCAGAAACACAGCATGCCTTGAAACAAACACCTTTTGTTCTAAGGGATGATAGAATTGGTAACCCTTCGTTTCCTTAGGGTATCCAATAAATAGACATTTATCAGACTTAGCATCCAATTTGTCTGATACAGTCCGCTTCACATAAGCAGGACAACCCCATATCTTAAGGTGAGTTAAGTCAGGTTTCTTACTATTCCACGTTTCATATGGAGTAGTAGAGACTACCTTGGTCGGGACTCTGTTTAGCAAGTAAACAGCTGTCTTAAGTGCATAGCCCCAAAAGGATTTTGGAAGAGTTGCATGGTTCATCATAGATCTAACCATGTCCATCAAGGTTCGGTTACGCCTCTCAGATACACCATTATGCTGTGGTGTATATGGCGGAGTCCATTGAGACAATATCCCATTGTCCCTAAGATAATCTTGAAACTCTTGACTTAAGTATTCACCACCCCGATCGGATCGAAGTATATTAATACTTTTGCCAAGCTGTTTCTCTACTTCATTTCTGAACTCATTAAATTTCTCAAAAGCTTCAGATTTGTGTTTCATCAAGAACACATACCCGAATCGTGAGTGATCATCGATAAAGGTAATGAAGTAGCTATAGCCTCCTTGTGCAAGAGTTGACATTGGTCCACATACATCAGTATGTATTAGACCAAGCAATTCTCCCACTGGATTACCTTTTCCGGAAAAGGGTAATTTGGCCATCTTGCCTTTTAAGCATGATTCGTATGTATCAAATGAACCGGGTTCAAATGATTCCAGAATTCCACATCGGTGTAATTTGGTCATGCGTTTCTTACTTACATGGCCAAGACGACAATGCCACGTATATCAGTCTATTTGATTATCTATTCGAGCACGTATGTTGCTAACTTCGATATTGAAAACGTCACCGGATAAATCTAACGTGTAGATACCATTGCACAAAGTTCCAGTTCCATAAAGAACACCATTTAAAGTCATGTAACAACAATTGTTACTAAAAGTTAAATGATAACCCTTTTCATTCAAGCATGAAATAGATACAATGTTCTTTATTAATGAAGGAACAAAATAACAATTATCCAATTCTAAGACACGTCCAGTAGGGAGCTTTAGCAAATATGTTCCGATGGCAACAGCAGCAATCTTTGCTCCATTTCCAACTCGCAGATTCACTTCTCCCTTGACGAGTCTTCTTCTATTCCTTAGCCCCTGTATGTCATTTCATATATGTGAGCTACACCCAGTATCAAGTACCCAGGTGGTTGAGGAAATAGTGTGACATTCAATAACGAAGATACCTGAAGAGGATGGGGCATCAGATGCCTTCTTCTTCAAGGACTCAAGATAAACCTTGCAGTTTCTTCGCCAGTGACCCTCCTTGCCACAGTGATGGCAAGTGCCTTTTGGTGTCTTTTCAGTCTTTTTGGCCTTTTTCTTCTTTCCTTTATTCTGTTCTTTGGCCTTCCTCTTAGAACCTGTCTTTGAGGAACCAACTAACAGCACCGTCTTCTGATCCTGCTTCACAGAAGGCTCTATAGTCTTCAGCAGGTTGAGCAACTCAGGAATGGTAGTCTCCAGCTTGTTCATCCGATAGTTCATCACAAATTGTGAATAACTTTTGGGTAAACAATGCAGAATTAAGTCAATACTTAGTTCATGATCCATTGCAAAACCGAGTGTGCTCAATCGCTCAATGTACCCCAACATCTTCAACACAAACTGTGAGACAGAAGTGTCTTCCTGCATCTTAGAGGTGAAGAGGAGTCTGGAGACCTCGAACCTTTCGGATCTCCCCTGCTCGTTAAATAACTCATGAAGATGGAAGATGATGGTATAAGCATCCATATGCTCATGCTGCTTTTGCAGCTCAGGTACCATAGCGGCTAGCATGATGCAACTCGCAAGTTCAGAATCGTTTACATGTTTCTGATAGGCCACTAACTGGTCTGGAGTTGCATTTTCTGGAGGACGGTTGGGAAGTAGTTCTTCAAGGACATAAGCAAGCTTTTCTGCCTTGAGGACTATCCATAGGTTTCGAAGCCAGTCCATGAAGTTTGGCCCAGTCAGCTTATTGGTGTCCAAAATGGAACGTAAATTTAGAGAAGACATGATGGAGTGATTATCCTAGAATACAAATTGAGCTTATGTGAGAAGAATGATAAAGAATGCATCAACATACATTAATTAAATCCTATTTAATTTTTCGAATTGAATAACCCTTTTTATCAATTCGGGAGATCGTAGGAACATCTCCAAATAGGTTGATATCCAACCATAGATAAGAACAACCATGGCTGTGGCCATCAAGTTATTCTTAGCTATGAAGGTAGGTAATTATACCGATTACATATCACATATATGTAATTATCACTTTATGCTATCAACTAATTGAATGTTTGCATAAATCATTGGGTTGTTAACTCATTAACAAGTATGCAACAATATACATAGCACCCAACTGCACCTCCCTTTACATCGACCTTGGCTGTAGCACAACAAATCGATGCTCCAAGCTTAAGGCTGACCCATTAATCAAGAAATAGTTTTAATATGGTTGGAGCTCATTCAACCGTTTAGTCAGGCTTGGATGTGTCCAACAACCAAAACTAAGGATTGACATCTGACTCCAACTATATTTATCATAAACTAATTCCATGGTTTGAACATGTTGAGGTTCAAGCCGGGCATGGATGTGTCCATCAACCCAAACGAGAAACAAAACTCCGGTTCTTGTAATGCCCGCTTTTTTTTTTAAAGCGGCGTTACGTTAACATACTTAAGGCATGTGGACATCATAAGGCAGCGGAATAACTTTAACTTATACATACATGCCCTACTACCATTCCTAACATAATGACATGGAAACTCGGCATATTGACTTCATACGTAAACATCATATCATGTCATATCATGTCATACTTAACATCACATCATAGAGTTCCATAAGTCATTATTCAAGCATATAAGTGACCAAAGTAAAGTTCTAGCATAAACGATAAACATATGATTCCCTGGGCCAAGTCACTACCACACACATGCGTTTTTGCCCTCTTGCTGCTTCCATCATTGTCCCCTTGAATGATCTGCGGTATAAGGAAATAAGACTATAAGCACACAGGCTTAGTAAGACTCTTTCCTACTCACTATAACCATTCATCATCTCATAATGAGCACATGAAACATTTACATACTTGGTGCTCTACTTAGAACATAACATCTTGAATCACTTATCATATACATAGCATGACATGAACATAAACATAAGTGAACATTCCTAACATGGCATGAGACATGGCATAAACGTAAACATCGTAACATTCTAAGCATGACATACTACGTGACATGAACATAAGCATGATAACATTCTAAACATGGCATACTATATGACATAAGCATAAACATAATCAACGTTCCTCGCATGGCATGATTCATGGCAAACATGGCACACTACATAGCATAATTCATGGTATAAACATAACATCCTAAACATTCTTGACATGGCATAATACATGGTATAAACATGTCTATAAGGTGTGAAACAACCTGTATGGCCTAAACATAAGCATACTTCCTATCATAGCATATGAACATCTTCTTAACATAATCATGACATAGATCATTTATTTTCATGCACCTTTCTTAACGTGAAGCGTAAGCATAAAATCTTATTAGCATAGCATAATGCATAACATGAATGAATGCATGAGTAGAATGCATATACATAAGGATGCTTAACTTTTAAAAAAACATACTTTTAAATGCTTAAACATAATCATCATATCATTGGGGTCCCCGACTTGTACCACATACATACATCATAAGCGCGCATCCCTAGCAAGTCCGAGGTAGCGAGTCCCGACCTACTAGGGTAAGGACAGCATAGTCGGTAGTCCCCGAACCGAGGCGTTCTTAAGGAGCCCATCCCTGTTGCACAGCTCCGGTAGTGCCAGAACCGTGGACAGCATAGTCGGTAGTCCAGAACCGGGGCGTTCTTAAGGTGCCCATCCCTTGGACCCATACTTCGGTCCGGTACAAGCCCATTCATAAAGTAAAATACTTTACATGCTTCATCATTTATAAGACATTCATGGCATCTTTAACATAGCATAACTTGTTACGGCTCGGCCCGTCCACCGGCCCATTTACCGGTCCTCACGACCGTCGTACCGTCGACCGTCGACCATGCCATTTAGCATATTTATGCCTTAAAGACATAAGCATCATCTTTCGTTCATAACATGGCATGCATCTTCTTTCGTAAACATGACATGCATCATCATTCATAAAACATGGCATTCATCTTCCTACATAAACATGGCATGCATACCTACACATCATTCCTATTCCTAGTACGTGCATGATCATAACATAGAAGGTACACATTGCATTGAACTTGACATGTTTTCATAGATATTTATCCTACTACATAGAGCTTGTATAATCATGATACATAAGGTAACCATTGCATTTCTTGCCTAAGCATGATATCTATCTTAAGCATACATGGTAGGATTTCCATAGCATTCTACCTACCATTCAAATACATGGCATAAAACCTAAGACATACATAATAATCCCTATTAAGCATGGCATCCAATCATAAACATAAAACATAAAACATAGTGCTTAAACATTAGGGTTATGGTGAACATGATTTCTACCACATGCTTGATCCTATACATATAAATACTTTATGGTAAGCATGAACCATCATTCTTTGAACCCTAACTCCACCCCAAACCCTAGATACATGGCTTGGCCGAAACCTATAGGTGGAGTTCCATCAATCCCATAAACATGTACAATAGCATAAGGTAAAGGAACAACCATACATCATCTATGAGACCATAGGAAGTCATTGGGGCTCATGATTAGGGTTAACCCTAACCTTTAGTCCACCTTCCTAGGGCTGGCCGAAACTCATAAGGCCATGGGGGCATGGAAAAATTCCATTAAAATCCCCAACCAATCATTAACCTTCAATTATATCTTACCATAGGGCACTTGGGGCCCTTACTTGAAATAAATCCTAACTTTTACCCTATTAACCCATCTTGGCCGAAACTCATAGGGTCTCTAGGCCATGTGAAAATTCACATAAATCACCCTCCATCTCCCTTATATCATGATAATACATAAAACATATACTTGAAGTTTAAGACCCAACCCTACCCATGGGTCCTTGAAGTTGGCCGAAACTTATAGGGTCTCTAGGGTATCCCAAAAATTCTCAAAAATTTTATTAAATCTCTAAACATCATAAGGGCACATTAGACAACATGATTTTGATTTTTATCATCATTATAGACCAAGAACCCATGGGGCCGAAACCTATAAGGTTAGGTTCATGGGTTTCCTTTGGTTTTTCCAACATAAACATCACTTACAAAACTTTCATATCATTTTAATCTTTAAGAAAAGCCATTATACCACAGGTGAGGGAGTCTTACCTTGGTTGATCTTGATTATAAACCTTAGATTTGAGAGAAGGATGGAAATCTTGTTGCCCCTTGACCACCCTTAGCCCTTGTACTCTTGTGAAGACCTTAGATCTTGGAGATGAAGCCTTGGTGGAAGTTTTTCCAAGGGAGAACTCCTCCTTGGGGTTTCGGCTAGAATGAGGAGGGAGGAGGGGAGCAAATGCAATTGATGGAAGGAAGAAAGAAACTCCCAAACCCCCCTCTTTATCACCCATTAAGGAGGTAAATGAAGAGTCTCTCCATGACCCTTCATCTTCTTCTAAGCCTTAACCAATCTCCATTTCATTCCCTTATAACATTCCCTTGCTAGATGAGTTGGTTAAAGCATACATGGTTGTACAAGAGGTCCAAGGTTCAATCCTTGGCCCATGCACCTTATTTTTATTTTATTTTTCCTTTTTATTTTCTATTATTTTCCCCAAATTTCCGAAAATTCTCTAAAAATTCCCCCATAATTATGTTAATATTTCTCATTAAAACTCCTTTATATTTATATAAATTTCTACCTAAAATTCACCAATAATTATGGTACTAAAAAGCCCATATAAGGCCCATTAATGCTTAACTTCTCAATTTAAATGAGAAAATATGGATTTCTAGGCCAAATTTTATATAAATATTTCTAGGCCCCTCGGAAAATTATCTAGACATACACAATATTTTAAGAAAATATTAAGAGAATTTTCCGGGTCGTTACAGTTCTAACCATATTAATGGAAGATGTTGGCCTTAATATTTTGTAAGGGGTTTTGGGTCTCATCCTTTCTTTTCTAAGCACATTCATGACATATAATTATGTCATGCACTAACGATTTCCTTAATAAAGTATGTATGTGACTTAATTTATCAAGTCTCATTAATTGAATTAGGAACCGGATTTCCTAATTCTAATTTCATACTTTATTCAAGGAATTATTTTGGGAAACAATTTCCTAAATTGTCATAATCAATTTCGGAAATAATATGTTTAAGACTTTGATTTCTCTAAATCAAATCTTATTAAATTAAGAGACAGATTCCCTTAATTCAACTACATATTATTTTCATGAAAATCTTATTTAAGAAAACTCTATAGGAAATCATTTTCCTAATTAATTTTGGAGACAACAATATGTAAGAGCATCACCTCTTAAATCAAATAGGGAAATTATCGTTTGAAAATCACCTCAAAATTTCCAAGATTTGATTACATATTTTATTAATGGATTTATTAATTACAACAAAATATTTTCTTTGGGTGGCTCCCCGAGGCTCAGATACCAAAAAAAAAAGGAATTTGTTGTAAATCTAATTTGGTCCGCTCCCCGAGGCATAACCAAATTAAACATGACAATTTTATTCAAAATTAGGAAATTAAATTACAACAACTAACTTTAAATTGGACGGCTCCCCGAGGCTCAATCCAATATAAAGAATTTTGTTAGTAATTTAAAACTAATTTGAATTTAATTGTCAATTAATGATCCATAAATTTGTCTAGACTTTCTTTGAAAGAAAAGTGCCCAAAATTGCGAGATTTCATAATAGGTTTTCAGAATAATTGTACATTTCTGGTATAAAAGAAAACTTATATATTTCCAAAATTGGAAATTTTCCAAAATATGACATTTCCAAAATTGGAAAGTTTCCAAAAATGAAAGTTTTCACAATTATCATAAAATTTCAGAAACTAGGATATTTCAAAAGTTTGTGAAATTTCATGAGGATTTCCAAACTTTGAAATTCCTAAATCTAAAATTTATCATAATTGGAAAGTTTCCATAATTGGAAAATTTTCCAAAATTGAGATCATGACAAAGTTTTTCGCAAAACAATTATATGATTATGTCGAACACTAACCGGCTCTGATACCACTGTTGGGACCGGGTGCATGTTGACATGGATACGGGTTCATAATTTTAAAATTTAATTACGTGCAGCGGAAGGTTTAGCATAAATAATTTCTCAAATTATTTTAACCACGTATCTAGCATGTAACCTTATGTTGTAGAGACATGATCATACATTTAAAATTTTTCAGAAAGTAAACTAATTTACTTAATACCTCGCGTAACTCGAAGAAAGGGACGAGATCCAACCGTAGCGTCCCTTGGAAGCTCCGCCTCTATTCGCGTCCACGCCGAGTTTTCTTCGGGATGACTTCGCAAAACCACGAGTTTCGTGCCGACAAGAACTACTAGATTCTCCAAAGGCACGACAAGAATACCAAGAGAGAGATGGAAAGACTAACCACCAAACGAAGAATGGAATCAAAATTCCGGGAGGAAGGAAGGAGTCGCGCCCGCTTCTTCTTCTTCTTTGGCCTCTTCTTGGTGGTGGAAGCTCACGGCAAAGAGGGAGGGCTCTAGGGCCGGCGGCACTAGAAGAGGGAGAGAGAGAGAAGGAGAGGGAGAGAGGCTAGGCAAGAATCCTTGATCTCTTGGATTAATTTCCAAGCCTTGCCTTGGTACCTTTATATAGTAGCCTCTTAATCGCCAAGTCTCCTCTTAACGGAATAAATTTTTCATAAGAAATTTATCTTATAAATTTTTCTATGAATTATTCCGTTATGCTAAGTTTTTATTATAACTTAATTTATAATAAAAACAACTATGTCTCCCCTTTTATTATGGAAAGAAATTTCTTTATATACATTTCTTTATCATGGTAAATCAATCCATTATTGATTTTATAAAATGAAATAAACAATCCAAGGTTTATTTTAATTTCCATGAAAAATAAATCTCTTTATATAAATTTCTTTATATAAATTTCTTTATACAAATTTCTTTATCCATAATTTTATAAGACAAACCACGCGCGGTTTATTTTATAAATTTGAACCAAACAATTTGGTTATTCCCTCTTATTGTGGCCGGCCAAACAAAGAGGGTGGGGACCCTCTTTGGCCGGCCAAACCCAAGCCACGATCTCACGAATTAAACTCATTTAATTCGTTCAATAAGTCTTCAAAAGACTTAGCCATTTTATGCTTTCGATGCGTCTCTGAAAAATTCAGATTTGACTTATCTCTCTTGATCGGAAAATCCAATTTTCAACTCGTTTTAAATCCCTCGGATTACTCGTAGTACGTGTGACTAAATAGGCTTTCGATTTATGTTGGCCGTCTATAATTAACCAATTATAGAACGATCATGAGTGGCACCTAGTAGTACATCATGATCCCCAATTAATCGAAAGATCAACGGTTGACCTCAGAAACTATTCTGAAACCCTTCAGCAGCTTTAATGAATCGTGCCTCATTCCCTTCACCATCTTATACCCACTTGGTTCAGGACACGATCTATGTGTGTCAGTCCCCACTAGGCTGACTACGTCACACCTAGCCCAAGTAATGTCTTTCTCGTCCAACGGATTCTAATTACTCTCATGTTTCTAAGAGATTCATACTCGGAACATGTGATGCTCTGGCCAGAGGCTTCGAGTAACAATCTGACGATAGGCCTTGGGTATACGTCTCCTCGCAAGGAGTGGTGAATCCTTTGTAGGCTGTTCAAACATCTTTGGGCATTTCGACTTATACCCAATCATCCTGGGTCCACACCTCTTTGGAAATGCTTGCTTAAGATGTCAAAGTATAAGTCTTCATGACCAAGATGACTTGAACACTGCAAGTCAAAGGAACATCGCACTTAAGCTGCAGTAAGAACTTCATTGACATATCTATATGTAGATTACCATATGAAGTTTTACAGCTAGTCACTCCAATGAACTAGTTCCCTTAACTAACATTCATGTTTATCTCCGGACATCCTAATGTCACCAGCCAGTGAGAATCAGCTGATTAGAGAATAACCCATGCTAGTCTCAACAGAATTGATAGTGTCCATATTTATCAATTCATCGACTAGGGACAATTTCAATACTTCACAATTGCACATGTAGAGATAATCACTAGTTGTGAATTCATCACAAATTCTCTCATGCTGTGAATTATATTGCGGACATTCAGTAAATGAGTTTAAGATCTTAATCAAATACACGAACATGTATACTCAAATAGTGAATATTCATTTATTAAAGTAAATGATTACAATCATAAGGCGGTTGCCTTAGGAGACTTCTCTCATATTACTAACATCCATCACCTGTCTTAACTCACCAGGACCCGACTTCACTCACCGGGGTTTCAGTTACCTGACTTCACTCACCAGGACCCGGCTTCACTCACCGGGGTTTCCATCACCCGGCTTCACTCACCGGGACCTGGCTTCACTCACCGGGGTTTCTTTAACCCGACTTCACTCACCGGGAATCGTGCCCAGTCCCCGACCAGGATTTAAAACAGACTCATCTTATTAACCTAAACTTAAATCGGTGTCAACACCAAAACAACAATAGGGTCAGACTGCATCAACAGATGAGTCCTCGGAAGACCTCCGACTAGCTCTTGTCGCTCCTTGTGGGTGGAGAAACCTCGCCACAAACCCTCGACAATACCTGAGCACTAGAAGACTACTAATAAGCTCTAACCAAGATTATTTCGTCAACCCCTTCCCAGCCAAACTGAGCTCTCTTAAATAGAGCTCATAGCTGAAAAGAGCCGTTACCAGTCGACTTTCACCAGTCGACTCATCCAACTTGGATTTGAATGTTACAACCCAATGTTCGAATTTCTGCCGCCATCAGTCGACTGGTCCTAGGATCAGTCGACTGATCTTTCTGTGCATTTCATCAGTCGACTGATCCAAGCATCAGTTGACTGGTCCACCCTTAAACCTAGGGTTTCCCTTCCCAAGTACAATTCTCTCAACACTTGAACTCTCATGACTCAACTGACCCTTTATCCAGCAGCCTCGACCTGTTGCCTTCAAGCCTTCTTCGACTTTGGCTCTCGTCCCTCGGATGCATGTAAGCCCACTGCTTGTCTCCCCATGCCATCCTCCTCGTATGCCTCGAAGTTCGCTTCCCTCGGCTCATCATCCCTGCTTTGTCCACGGTCCCTCGGATGTATACAATTCCACGGCTTGTCTCCTCACACCATCCTTCACCGAACCCGAAGTCATCCAGCTAAGTCCATGTGCATCCTGCAAACCTGCACACTCAAATACACATATCAAACACAAGGGTGAACTTAACTTAAACCCTTTGCCTAATCATCAAAACACATGGTCACTCCAGACCATAGATTGCCCCAACAGATAGTGGGTGCTCCAGACATATGACTGAAGACAAATTGAAGTTCACCAAAATCAAGTACAAGAATCTAGGTTCAGTGACATTTGGCAACAATGCTACACTTAAGGTAATTGGTTCAGGTAACATTGAACTGAACTCAGATTTTATTATTAAAAAGGTGCTATTAGTTGATCATTTCAAGTATAACTTGCTTAGCATAAGTCAACTTTGTGATACCGGTTATGTAGTTATATTTTCTAATTTAGACTGCCTTATTAAGAACTTACAAGATCCAAAAGTAACCCTTAAGGGAATTAGGAAAAATAATATTTACATTATTATCTTACCATCCTCACCTAAATATTTTCTAACCCAATTAGAAGAAACTAACATATGACATAGAAGACTAGGTCACATCCAAACCAAATTAATTTCAAAACTAAGTCAAAATGGACTAGTTAAGGGTATCCCTAAACTTAGAAACTTTGAAAATTCAATTTGTAACCCATGTTAACAAGGTAAACAAACAAAGTCAACCTACAAACCTGTCCAATTAGACCTAACCCAAGCTACACTTGAACTCCTACGCCTAGACTTATTTGATTCTCATAGAGCCAAGTAACTAAGCGGAAATCAATACTGCTTAGTAATTTTTGACGATTACTCTAGATTTACCTGGGTTAAGTTTTTGAAAACCAAAGATGAAACTTTTGAAATATTTAATATTTTATGTAAAGTACTTGAAAATGAAAAAGATACTAAAATCAAAAGAATAAGAAGTGACCATGGGGGGAATTTGAAAATCTAAAATTTAATGAATTCTATAAAATTAATGAATATACCCATGAACTCTTGCCCTAGAACCCCTCAACAAAATAGGATAGTTGAAAGGAAGAATAGGACCCTTTAAGAAGTAGCTAGGACTATACTTAACCAGTATGATCTATCTAGTCAATTTTGGGCAGAAGTAACAAATATAACCTGTTACATCCAAAATAGAGTCCTAATAAATAAAAAAGCATAATAAAACCCCTTATGAAATTTATTATCATGAACTACATAATTTATATTATTTAAAAAATTTTGGGTGTAAGGTACATATCCTAAACACTAAAGACTACCTAGGAAAATTTCAATCAAAATCAACCCTAGGAATTTTTGTAGGGTACTCAACCATAAGTAGGGATTAGGAACTTCTCCTTAGCAGTGACAGACGTCTCGACTACCAGGGTCATCTCATGTAGACGATGAGACGCACCACCATAGGATGATTCAGAGGACGATGAGGACTTCAATGTCGCGGGAGTCGCTACCGAGATTGAGAAGTAGTTGCAACAGCCTCCGCCACCCCATCCTCCTTTGACTACGGACCAGTGCCTTACTCGGATTGAGCAAGAGGTTCACAGTCTTCCGGAGGAGACAGAGGCCCATCATATGGAGAGGATGGATGCAGACCAGACCTGACATGAGGAGAGGCTAGTAGCATATCAGGCCCCGTACAGAGAGATGATGACTATGTTTCGATCATGGCATCTGGGCCCTTCTTGGTATTTGGGCCCTTTTTCGTAGTTTGGCTTTGTATTTTGACTATGGGTGGATCTAGACTTGACTTGACTGTTGACATTTCTTTTTTTGACTCAGTTGATTTTGGTTGACCTATATTGACTTGCCTGTTTATTTTAAATGTGCTCTGTAGAATAGTTTATTTATTCATTTATTTGTTTTTAATAATTAAAATGATTCTTGTCATTTTTTTAAAATTATTTTTCAAAAACTATAAACTAGTTTTCAAAAATTTATATTTTTAAAATTAAAATCATATTATTTTAACTTTTTATTTAATTTGTTCGACTTAGTTTTTCAAAAACTTACCCCCTTGAAAACTAGAGATTTCTTCTTATGGACTTGGCTTAGGAATTAACCTTAGTTTGCATGCTTCTATAGACTTAGAAGCCAACATCTTACCAACACATTAGGATACTTTGATTGACAACTTAGATGGGTTGAGATGCTTATGTCTATGCCTTAACTCAAGATGCTTTAAGTTAGTGCATCAAAAGTAGTTGGGGCAATAAATACAGTTAAACATCAATCAAGTTAAGTAATCAAGCTTAGAAAGTCTAACTTGATCAGACTACTTAATTTGACTAACCCATGTAAAAACTACTATTTTATAACAGTTAGTAAGTAACAAACTGGGTTACATAGGGACCCAATGAATTAAGATTTGATTTTTTTTTGTAAACTATTGCATGGTTTACTTTTCTTAAACTTAAATCATACTTGGACTCAAATAGGTATATTAACTTGATTCAAATTCTGGTTGCTTTTGCATTAGTTCTTTGTTATTACTTAATTATGTCAAAATTGTTACTTAGAACTTATCAGTATTTTACTTAGAATTATTTTTCTCAATTTTTTTTACTTATGTTTTCAAAACTCATAGACTCTGATACTCATTTTTTTTTCACTTTCTCCTTAATCAATTTTTTTTCAAAAAGGGGAGAGTAGAGAAAAGTAAATATTCTTTCAAAAAAATATCTATTGCAAAAACCTTTTTTGATATATGGTACAGGGGAAGAGTAGAAAAAGTAAAATTAAAAAGATTTTTCAATCTTTCCTTTTTCAAACTTTTAATTATTTTCTTTTTCAAAACTTTGTTTTTCAAGGATTCGAAAGAATGTTTTCTAAAGAAAACTCTACTTTTTTTTCAAAAGATGTTTTCAATTTAACTTAGAATTTTTTATGATACTCAAAGTACTTTTTTTAAATTATGCTTAGAATTATCTTTCAAAGTAATGAACCTTTTCATACTTAGAATTTTTTCAAAAAGTTAAAAAAGTCTTTTAAATTGAAAATTGCATGTTTTTCAAAAGTTTTAGGGGGAGAGATTCAAATCGCGGGAGATCTGTATGAACTATTTTAATTTGGCAAGGTTCTTTCTTTTTCAAAAATTGAAAATGTTTTAAAAACTAGGGGGAGATAACTTATCAAGGGGGAGAGTTAAAAAAAATTTTCACAATTTTTTCAAAACCTTAAGAAAAATTATCTTAGTATTGAATTTATTGCTTAACTGTATTTCATTTCTTATTGATATATATTTTTTAACTTAACTTTTGAATTGGGTTGCTATAAATCAAAAAGGGAGAGATTGTTAATGCCAGAAGCACCAGATTGAACTTGGTTTTGATAATGACAAAGAGTTCAAAGTTAAGTTTATGTTGTAATCTAACGGATCTGCTAAGTGTGCAGGAAAGTCCTAGTTTACCTAGGCATGAAGTCTTGACCAGCAGGGTTGAGCACGAAGTCCTAGTTGAGGACTAGGAACAAAGTCCTGGTCGAGGACTAGACAAGAAGTCCTGACCGCGGGTTGGGCACGAAGTCCTGATCGAGGACTAGACAGGAAGACTTGATCCGGAAGATCGGGCAGAAGACTTAGCTGAGCGAGGACTACGGACAGAAGTAGGGATGGGTCGAGGTATGGACATCTCGTGATCCGGGAGCTTTGGAGATCGATCAATAGTCCAACTAGAGGTGCCAGTTGGCAAAAGGTAGCTTCTCCAGAGTGGAGTAGGTGAGGATGCGTTCCCCGGAAGAGGAAACAGTAGGCGTCAGTTCGACCTAGGATTTCATTTAAAATCCAAAGTCAGAACCAGACAGCTCTAGCTGTCAATCATTCATGCATTTAATATATATTATTGCATTCTTGGACTAACCTTGATTGCAGGCTAAGGAAACCAGCTGGCTGCAATTGGGGGAGCATGAGAGGACAAAGGCGCACGTGAGCCAGGCGCCTGAGAGCACTCAGGCGCCTAAGAAGCTAGGCTCCTGAGAGGACTCAGGCCCTCCAGTGTAGGTTTTCTGAGCGTTAGCGAAGCTGAGTTGGACGTTGCTGGTTGGTTGCACCACGTCAGCTCCCAGGAGCTCTAGTGCTTCCAGGAGCCCGAGAAGGGATAGAGTTTGGCTGAGTCAACGGATAATGACGCGACCGAAGTGCCAACGTGGAGGCCGCTCCTATATCCTCTCGGGCGCTCGAGTAGCAGTATAAAAGGGGTTTTGGCCCCTTGCTTTCATACATCAATTCAAGCACTTAAAATCACTACAACCTAGTTTACGTGTTCAAGTTCTCTTCGCCAATGAAGTTCAAGATCGACGACATGCCGCTCCTATAACAAAAAGATCTTCTCTTCCTTTTGCAATTGTCGTTGGTATAAAATTTCCATTTCACTTCTGTACTTAAATCTTCATATTTGTAATTCATTTTACGGATTATAGTATTGCCAAATAAAAATGGTCAAGGACCATGGGCCTTGGAGTAGGAGCCATCACAGACTCCGAACCAAGTAAAAAACAAAGTGTTAGCCTTGTTTTTGTCTTGTTACTTTTCTTATTTCCGCTGTGTCTAATCTGATCTATATTCGAAAATTTTTAATCGATATTCACCCCCTCTCTATCGATCACATTGATCCCACACCATTTAGATAGTTTTGGATTTTGTGTCAATCTTGGGATTGGTAATAGATACATTTTTGAATATATTTTTTTCAAGTAGACACGAGTACCACAACCTCTTCACAAAATTTGAGAATTTTTGGAGATTTGTGGATTTATTAGTGCATTTTTGAATTTTGGTTAGAAATGCAAAAATAGGTTGATATCAAGGTATCGGTTGACTGGTGCAGAGGTTAGTCGGCTAATAATTCTGTATGGTTGATTTTCGACAAGGTTAGTCGACTGGTAGTTGTCTCAATCAACTAATACAGGCTAAAGTTATTTTTAGCAAAATTGAAAAGTATCTTAATGATGTCAAACTTGTGTATAATCTTATGAGGGGTTATTACACAATGTTTATGATCATTAGAGGGCAAAGAATTCAATAATTGGAAGATTGTTGGAGTTCTTTTTGATGTGTGGCAAAGGGGGAGAAGTGTTGGGTTTAAGTGGGAAACCAAACATGCCTTTATAAGAAATCCTAGGTCAAGGGGGAGCTTAGGTGAAGGGAGAGTGTTGTTGCTCATTATCTGCGAAGGGGGAACCTTGTGATAGGTTCTTAAAAGGCCTTTCTAAGTCCAATGTAGGGGGAGCCTTGGAGAGGTTCTTAAAAAGTTTGTTTGGTAAAAATTCTAACTAATGGGGAGTTTAGGTGTGGGGGATGCCTTGTGATAGGATCCATGCATGTTAGCATTGCATGTTTGCATAAGAATTGACGATGTAAGTCCAAGTGTAGGTTTGGCAATGTTAGTCTAAATGTTGTTAGCATTTGTATTTACTATTTATTTTCCTTAACTTAAATGTACTGCTAAACATCAAAAAAGGGGAGATTGTTGAGACAATCTATGGTCCGTGAGACCATGTATTTTGATGTTTGGGCAAAAGAATTTAAGTTAGGTTTACTCTTATATTTGATATGTGTATTTGAGTATGCAGGTTCTGTAGGATACACATAGATTTAACTTGACAGTTTCGAGTCCGGTGAAGGATGGTGCATCCGAGGGAACGTGGACAAAGTAGGAATGATAAGCTGAAGGAAGCGCACTTTGAGTCATACGTGAAGGATGGCATGTAGAGACGAGCTGCAGGCTTATATGCATACGAGAGACGAGAGCCAAAGTCGAAGAAGGCTTGAAGGCAACAGGTCGAGGATGCAAGAAGAGTCAAATGAGTCATGAGGGTCCAAGTGCTGAGTGAACTGTACTCGGGAAGGGAAACCCTAAGTTTAGGGTTTGGGCACTCGACTACTGCAAGGTGCAGTTGACTAGTAGAGCTCATAGAAAGATCAGTCAATTGATCTTCTATGCAGTCGACTGGTTTCGGTTGGAATTTGAACGTTGGACTGTAACGTTCGAATTCGGCTGGAGCAGTTGATTGGTGTTGGTGCCAACACCAGTCGACTGGTAACGGCTAGTTCAACCACGAGCTCTATTTAAGGGAGCTCGGTTTGGCTGGCTAGTTTTGATGAAATTGGCTTTGGTTAAATGCCAATTAGTAGTCTTTGTGCTCAGGGGTCTTGTGCAAGTTGTGGTGAGGTTTCTCTACTCATAAGGAGTGACACGAGCTAGCCGGAGGTTTTTCTGGAAGTCATCCACTGACGGATCAGGATCGTCCACCTTACGGACTGCCGTGGAGTAAGAGCTTTATCTCTGAACCACGTTAAATGATTTGCATCTTTGTTAGTGTTTTAGTTTAAATATATTTTTGTTGCGCACACTAATGTTGTAGGAAGCAAACAGAGAGATGATAACTGGGTGATCGGCTATTCGCCCCTCTAGCCAGGTCGATCAAGCCCCAACATTCCCTTGCCAAGGCTTCATACTGTAGGACCGGTGGCGTCGATAGAGGGGGGGGTGAATATCGACTCATCAATTTATCATCGGGTCTTCTTTGGTTGTTCGCTTAATATCAGAGTTGTTAGTAGCAGCGGCATAATAAAAGTAAAAGCAAACACAATCACGAACATGCAGGATTTACTTGGTTCCCAACCCCCCGGGTTAGTACATCCAAGGACTAAGTATGGGTAGCGCCCGTCCACTACTTGTCTTCTTTTCAAAATTTCCGGAGGTGGAGAAACCCATCTTACAGTTGAGAGTACAATCAAAACAATGACAAACAATACAAACTAAATGCAAACCAAATAAAAGATGATGATCTTGACCAATCTAGAACTCCGAAGCATTGCCCACTTCCTCCTAGAGCCTCCTTGGTCGCAGAGCTTCGTCTCAGCACTTTTCCTTTGCACAGAATGAGTAAGCGGATGTATGAATTGCTATTCTGAACTTCTGCAGTTGAGCCCTTTATATAGTACCTATTTAGGAGCCTGAAAGACCATTCAAGCGCCCTAGTCACGATCAAAACTTGATCTGAACTGGCGTACTCGGCGCAGAGATAAGGTCTGTATCCCAGGCGTCTGGGATCTATTTAGACGCCTGGGAGCCTTTTCCCAGGTTTCTTGTTTTCTTGCGTTTCCTCTCCTATCTTGCCTCCAACTCCAGGTTCTTGCAAGACAAATAAATACAAGACAAAACAAATAATCCTTAGCCTTAATGATTGACAGCCAGAGCTATCTGGTTATGACTTTGGATTTTAAATGAAATTCTAGGTTAAACAGACGCCTACTATTCCCTTTCCCAGGGAACGCATCCTCGCCTACTCCAATATGGAGAAGTTTGCCAACCGAGACCTCCGGTTGGACTTTTGCTAGGCCTTCGAGAATCCGGAACTCGATGACTTTCAACCTCGACCCGTCTCAACTCCTGTTCACGATCCCCACTCGGCAAAGTCTTCTGCTCGGTCCCCCGGACCAAGTCTTCATGCTTGGCTTCACTTGCCAAGTCTTTGTTGTCCGATCCCCAACTAGGACTTTCGCTTGACCTCCGAGAATCCAAAACTCGACGATGTTCGACCTTGACCCGTCTCAACTCCTGTCCACGATCCCCGCTCGTCAAAGTTATTGGTGCCGGAAGCACCAAGATCGAACCTGAGTTTTGATAATGTCAAAGGGTTCAAAAGTTAAGGTTATATGGTGATCTAATGAATTTGTTAAAGTGTGCAGGAAAAGTCCTAGGTAAGCTGGGCACAAAGTCCTGGTTCATGGAATTGGACAATAAGTCATGGCCGAGGGCTAGGCACCGAAGTCCTGACCGAGGGTTGGGCAATAAGTCCTGGTCGTGGACTGGGCACGAAGTCCTGATTTGAGGAATTGGGCAATAAGTCCTGGCCGAGGGTTGGGCATTGAAGACCTGATCGAGGGTGGGCAATAAGTCCTGGTCGTGGACTGGGCATGAAGTCCTGATTTGAGGAATTGGACAATAAGTCCTAGCCGAGGGTTAGGCATTGAAGACTTGATCGAGGGTTGGGCAATAAGTCCTGGTCGTGGACTGCGCACGAAGTCCTGATCCAGAAGATTGGGCAAAAGTCCAACCGGAGGAGCCGGTTGACAAAAGGTAAATTCTCCTGAGAGGAGTAGGCGAGGACGTGTTCCCCGGAAGAGGGAACATTAGGCGTCGGTTCAACCTAGGGTTCCATTTGGGAAGCCCACAGTCAGAACCAAGACAGCGCAGGCTGTTAACTGTACTTAATTTATCTATTATTTGTGTTTTGAAACTAACCCTGGTTGCAGGAACAAAGGATGAAGTTCTCTGCATCCCAGGTGCCTAAGCATACAGACGCCCCAGAAGGGTGTTTCTAGCAGTCTACGAAGCTGAGCCTCCATGCCAGCAAGGGAGACGCCCGTGAGCATACAGGCGCCCCAGTCATCATAGGCGCCTTGGATGAAGGGATAAGCGTTAGCCAAGTCTGCGGATGAGGACGCGCGCAGATAGGCACACGTGTCAGGCGCCCTAATCAACAGGGGCGCCCTGGACGACTGTATATAAAGGGGTTCACCCCCTTGCTTCCAGACAACAATTCTTCTAACGCAAGTACTCAAGCACTCAGTTCTGATTTCTCCGTGCTCAAGTTTCAAGTGCCAACGATGACCCGCTGCTCTTTGATCTTCAATTCCTTTCCGGTCGTCGGTATTTTGTTTAAGTGCTTAAATTCAATTCTGTATTCGTACTTAAATTATTGTAACCTTTTTTCGAAATATAGAATTTCCCAACCTAAACGGTCAAGGACCGTAGGCCTTGGAGTAGGAGCCGATCTAGACTCCGAACCAAGTAAAAGAAATTGTTTCAGTATTGTTTTAAATTTTCGCTGCGTATTATTCTTGTCAAATCCGAAGTTTTATCGATATTCATCCCCCTCTATCGATTCTAAACGATCCCACAAGTGGTATCAGTGCAGGTGAGTCAAATATAGTGCAACCACCGATTGAGCAATTTTCGGATTTCCTTTTAAAATATTTTTTTTCGTTCGTAACTTTTTCGTTCATCGAGGTTGGTGAAACACCATTCGATTTTTTTTATTATTATTTTTGCTACCGCACTACTAATCCAAGACTTAGTCTTGGAACAAAGTTTTTTTTGTAAATTTTCAGATTAAAATCCATGGCCATGCATAAAGGTTACAACACCGCCAGACCATCACTCTTCTCAAGAGAAGACTTCTCCTATTGGAAGAGTAGGATGGAGGTCCACCTGAAAACTCAGGTGGACATGTGGATAATCATCCAGTCCGGACTGGAGATCCCCAAGATGCACAAGGTGAGGTGCAAGACTATACAGAGTAGGACGGACCACTCAAGAAGAAAATTGAAGCAGACGCAAAGGCCACACAAACACTGCAATGTGGCTTATCCAAGGAAGAGCTGAACCGCGTCGGACCCTTCAGCAACGCAAAGGAGCTTTGGAACAAATTAATCGTACTGCACGAGGGTACGCCAGATACGTGGATTAGTAAAAGAGATCTGCTACTCAACAAGCTCTACATCATCAAAATGCTCGATGGGGAAACAGCAGCATAGCTCCATGCACGAATCCAGGAGCTGATGAATAGGCTACATACAATAGGTCATAAGGTGGAAAACCGTGACCTAATAAGGTATACTCTGAACTCGTTCCCAAGGAACTCACTGTGGGCATCTATGGTGGATGCCTACAAGGTTTCTAGGAACATTTTTGAAATTAAGCTCGATGAATTATTCTTAGAATTAGAATTACATGAGCAAACTAATACTGCACTGGTCGAGAAAAGTATAGCTTTTGTTGTAGGAAAAACTCCAGGAAAATCACAAAAGAAGAATCAACAACCGATACCCAAGTCCGACTCAGATTCGGAGTCTGACGACGATGGAGTAGATCATCCAAAATTGGTCCGGATGGCTCGTAACTACTACAAGGTGCTGAAGAATCAAACGAGCAAAAAGAAGACGACTCAGAAGAAGGATGATCCCGCTGAACCCTCAACGAGCCAGAAGACTAAAAGCAATGTAACCTGTTACGAGTGCAACAAGAAGGGTCACTTCAGATCGGAGTATCCCAACCTGAAGGAAAACAAGAAAGCTTGGAGGAAGAAGGCACTGCAAGCCATATGGGGCGAATCATCCTTAGAGGAAGAAGAAGAGGCCCCGCACTCCAACCTCATCGCGCTGACCGCCTCAGAAGTCATCGACTCCGGAACAGATTCAGAACCTAATGAAGACGTCGGCACCGTAAAGCTCTCGATCTCGGAGGATGGATAAATCATGGTAAGAGGCTATCCTGAATCGGAGCTTTACGATCTTATCTCGTATCTGTCTCGCAAGTTGGCAAAAGCCAACGACCGGGTTGAAACCCTCCGACAGGAAGTCAAACTCCTGAAAGAGGAAGTCAACTCAAGTTCCTCGATTGAGTCAGTTCAAGAAGGAACTCAGAGTCGCATTAGAACGATTCACTTCGGGTTCTAAGAATCTTGACATGATTCTTGGAAAACATAAGGCAATTCTTAATCGATCCAGACTAGGCTATCGAACCAACTCGCAACAACGATCTTATTATTCTGTCTTGAACCAATCTAGAACCCGAGTCCAAGCATGGGTCCCTAAGCTGAGTTTGAACAAAAAAGCTGGACCAAACCAATATTGGATCCCCTAGGACAAGATTCACATCTTGCCTAACCCATATCGAGGCTTAAGTCTAGGAGGAGCCAATATAAAAACTATTTTTATACTTAGATAATATTTTTTTTGCTTGATGCTTGGTTATTTCTTTTTCGCAATATTATTATGCATAGACTTAGGAATGGTTAGTTAAGGACAAGACTTACTTAAAACTTGAACAACATAGTATTAGGAGGAGGTGAGATGATAATACGTTAGGGAAGTCTATCTAAGGAGTAAAGTAGGGTAAGGCGTACCCTATTTGGTCTGTTTAGTCCGGTAAAACTAGCCGAAGCTACCTCTCCAAATCCTAAGCTAGTTAGACCAGAGTTTCTTAAAAAGTAATATAAAAATGATCTTTCTTTAAAAGACTTTGTCTAGGGAAGGGTTGTTGATCCAATAAGGTTACGACCAAAGAAGGCCTCTGTGCCTCGCTAAGACCTGGAAGCCGATTATCGAAACTCACTTTTAAATTACTATTTGATAAACTCAAATCTAATACAATCAATTAAATCTTAGAGTTAACATTAAATCAAAGATAAAAATAATACATCTCACAAAACAGATAAGGAAACCTATTTTGTCACTTAGAATTTGGTGAGATGTTTAGGACTTAATAATTTAGTCCAACCAAACTAATTTAACTCTTAATATACAGAATTTTTCAAAAATTAAAATTTCTCTTAATATTTTTTTCTAATACTTAAAATTTCACTTAAAATTTTTCAAAATTAAAATTTCACTTAATATTTTTCAAAATTAAAAATTTCACTTAATATTTTTCAAAATTAAATTTCACTGAATATTTTTCAAAATTAAATTTCAATTAATATTTTTCAAAATTAAATTTCAATTAATGTTTTTCAAAATTAAATTTCACTTAATATTTTTCATAATTTCAATTAATGGTCTTCAAAATTAAATTTCAATTAATGTTTTTCAAAATTAAAGTTTCACTTGATTAAAATTTCACTTAATATTTTTCAAATTTAAAACCTCAATTAATGTTTTTCAAAATTAAAAATGTCAGTTAATGTTTTTCAAAATTAAAATTTCACTTAATATTTTCAAAAATTAATTTTACATAATATTTTCATAAATTAAACTCACTTCATATTGTTTTTCAAGATTTAAGTTTTAACTTAACATTTGCAAATTTAACTGTGTAAAATTTAAAAAACCTTAAAGATTTCAAAATAACTCATCAAAATAAGTCTTGAATGTAACTACATTAGAACCAAGGACTTGGTTGAAATTATTATTGTTTGGTCAAATTCTGGTCAACTCGGGCGCCCGAGACCCTCATGGGTGCCCCAAGCCTTTCCCGACATACGAGGCAGTCAACCCTGCCTACTCTGAGCAAACTGAGCTCAGGCGCCCGAGACAGTCTTGGGTGCCTCAAAGCCTGTCACGAGTGCCCTGGTGACCTTACGGGCGCCCGGAACGACCTTTATATGCCTATACCCATAACCTCCTTCTTCACACCTTCAACAATCACCTTTCATCCTCTTCTGACTTCTAAAGCACCCAAAGCTGTTCCATCCTTCCTCTCCCTATAATGCCACCCCGGTATGAATTAGCTATAAGTTTACTTTTTCATTTTTCAAGTTAATTTCAGTCAATAATGGTAGTTTGTCTATTTATTTAGTAAGCGTCGAGTTACCCAAAATGATCCCGGTGCCGAGCCTAGTCCAGACCCTAGATTTTCTACCTTAGCATTATTTAATAAGTTCGCACACACAACATATAAACCGATTATGATTAGCTATTTAAATAGAAGCTTCTTTATTCAATCTCGCCGTTTAGCCATAGACGTTATTAACTTCTACCAGCTAGATCAGCTAGTGTATAGCACTAGTCCCATCAACACGACCCTATGTGCTGAATTATACAATAACTTGGTCAAAATTGATGACCTTTGCTACACTACCACTGTCCAGACCATTCCACTCACCATCACGCCTACCCATTTCAACCGTTTTCTTGGACTACGACCCTCTCAATCCACATTCTGTTGCTATCCTCCGACGGATCTTCCCTTCGCTCCTCCGTATTTACACATTACCCTTGATACTCTTTACTCTTACTTTGTTAAATCCGACACTTTTATCTCGCACTGGGAAAATTTTGTAGGAAAGGTCCTCGGGTTTCCGGACTCTTAGGCGAAGTTTCGGGATTCAAATGGATTAAAACGGAAATATGGAAGGGGCTAAAAGTAAACTTCCTATTATGTAAGGGTGGCTGCGGGATTTTAAAGGATTTGTGGGGGCTTAGTTGCAAAAAGCCAGCCCCTTATACCCGAGCTTTCCCCTCTTTCCGCTTCTCTTCACTCGCTCGCAGCCACGCCCAAGAGTTCCTCTCCGTGGAGTGCTGCGTGACCTAGCCGCCACCGCAACCCGACTCCTCTTCAATCGCTCGCAGCCAAGCAGACGAGCACCGGATCCCTTCCTCTTCCTTTCTTCTCCGCATGCCCTAGCCCGAAGCCGACACACCAACCTGCCTTCGCTTCATCGCACGCGAGCTTCTGCCCTAATCCGCCGCACACCTTCGTCGTCTTCTTCGTCTTCTCCATCTGCGATCGAACATCCTGGATCTAAGCAGAACCGAGTGCCATCTTCCATCTTCGACCCCGGGTAGGTTTGAGGAAGAGATCTCCATTTTCTTTTACTGTTGATACTGGCTGGCTTCTGTTTGATTCAATGCCATCATTCGGGAGTAGGTTGCGGTAGGAAGGGCTCTGCCCTAGGATTTGGGAGACCATCGGAGATGAGGTACTTCACATATGGTTGTGCTCGCCAGCTCTAGGGCAGAGGAATGGCGCCGACACCAATCCAGGTAGGATCTCATTGTGTTGGATCGAAGTTGATGAGATTGTTGATGGGTTCTCATCAGATTACAATCCTGGATGGAATTTTTGTTTCAGATTTCTAGTTTGGAGCTGCTTCTATTCTATGGGAGCACATGTTGATGGTGATTCGATTTTGGAAATTCAGTTCTTGGTTGCTGTTCTGGATTGTTTTGCTAGGGATTGTTCTTAGGTAAGTGTTCTATCATGTGGTTTGGAATTTAGCTAAAGTCTTGATTCTTGATAATGTTTGGATGAATCCTGTTATGGCATTGGTTTAACCTACTTTGGATTGTATTTGATATTTGATTGGAAATTGAACAGATGGTTAGTTTGAGTTTTGGATCTGAGATCTATTTTGAGGTTGGTTTGGAATTGTTGTAGGATCTGAGCTATTCCGATGTGATAATGAATGTGTCTTTGTGGCTAGATCAGTGTAGTTATGATCTGATGTTGCTATGGTTCTTGCCGTGAATTAGTGGTATGAATTGAAAATGGAATCTTGGAATTGGGTGTAGAACAGTAATTAAAAGAGTTGGTGATATCTTGATATTGATAATGGATTCGTAGGGATTAGTCTATTGGTGTTGATCTAGGATGGCTATTAGTGTGGCATTTGTATGTGTGGTTTCGGTTATGGGAATAAGCAAGTTCTTATTTGTTGTGATTGATGATGTGGTGGAGTTGATCCTATTGTTGTGTAACTAAGAGTTAATCATTTAATTAAGGTTAGTTAAATGATTAGGATAGCTACTTGAATGGATTAATAGTTGATTAGTGGTTGGTGCTACGTAAATAGCTATCTAATACATCCTTTGATATAAGACATTGATCGATTTGCGTTGGACTTCATTGACGGGTGATTCTATCTCAGTTGATACAGACTTCACTTACTCTTGGAGGCGGGTACTTCTTGCTTGTCTTCTTTAGATCCACGTTATCTTTATGCATGGCTATTTGTTATTGATGCAGTAGGATGATATTGACCTTTATCTGCTACCGTTTTGTTATCCTGCTTGATACTTATGCTTGACCTTGGATATGATCTAAATTTTCTTCTATACAGTCTCGTTTATTTGTTATCTGATTCTGTATAGCATTGGTATGAGCATGAGTATGTGGATAGGGATTAGCATACCATTGTATGTTTGCATTAGTTGATTCCAGTTATACTTGCACGTGTGTCTAGATATGTACTGATTGGGTTATTGTGGTATGTCACCTGATATTTGCATTGGTTGATTCCAGTCATACTTGCACGTGTGTCTAGATATGGACTGATTGGGTTATTGTGGTATGTCACCTGGTATTTGCATTGGTTGATTCCAGTCATACTTGCACGTGTGTCTAGATATGGACTGATTGGGTTATTGTGGCATGTCACCTGATATTTGCATTGATTGATTCTGTTATTACTTGCATGCCCACTTAGATGCATGATGGTTAGGTTATTATACCTGTGATTGACCTGTGCATGTTATGTTGAGTTATGTATGATGACTTGGTAGGGGTTGCATGTGTGAGAGTCATGCACCATACCTGCACTGTTGCATGCCGGCGATCAGCGACTCCCTTGTGGTTGAGTCTATCGTCTTCCGGTACATGATATGCACACACGACCACTCATGGGTTAGTGGATACCGTTGGGTGTGTGCATTTGTTCTGTATTGCTCCGCTCGACCGCTCAGGAGTAGTGGTTTCGGAGCGTGGTAGCAGGCGGAGATCCCTTCTCTTTCCATAGACCAGAGGAGATGAGAGCGACGCTCCCTCATATATACATGGGGTAGGGGGGCAGTTCCCCGCCAGCATCCTGTCCACTCGGTCACTCAGGAGCAGTGATAGCAGGGTGCGTACAGTGTCACAGCTCTACCCACTCGGCCGATACAGTATCGCTTGTCTCGGTGGCTTGACTGGAGTTAGGGGGTGACCATGACATTGCATCATGTGCATATGATACATTGTGCATTTTGATTGTGATTTCTGCATTTATTTGCTGCACTTGTTTGACATGCATGTACAGGATATACTGATGTGTAGTTTGATGACCCTGCACTTCCTCATGTCGGTACGAGTCTTTTATGATATGGATAGACTGATTTCTGGTATGTACAGTCAGTTGTTACTTTCAGTTATGCATATTCTGCTATTCCTGTTGAGACTGTATCCTGTTGTTTCTTTATAGCTTATTCAGCTATTTTGTTCAGCCATACATATCTATCTATATACCCACGAGTTCACTTGGACTCACCACCCGTCGTAATATTTTTGTTTTCAGGTTGATAGCTTGCCGGAGGAGCCCAGTTGCCGGTCCCAGGTCCCCACGACTCCATTTGGATGGGAGCTTCCGCTGGTTTTGGTTTTCTTTTGATAGCATAGTATATGTTTTGTATTCGTTATGTTACCGAGGGCTTGTATTGGATTTATTTGTACGGTATTGTATTTTTGAGTCCTTTGTTGGACTTTGTGATGTGGTTTTGCTACGCGCCTGCCCTGGGGGCAGCTCAGGTGAGTTTTTACGGAGTTTGACATTGCGATATGTTCATTTACATATATTATATACCTGTTTTGAGGCCTGAGGCCTAATTATAAACTGTGTGTTATATGTTTGTGTAAATTGTCCGCCGGACAGGGGAGATGCTGTCCGATTTTATATTGGATCAGCGGCTCCAATGGTCTCGGGGCGTGACATACTTTTTTGGAGATGCGAGGGATCCAACGGTACAGAGATTTTAGTCCGTCAATCTGCGGATTCAGGACTACGCTCTTTATAGAGTCCTGATCCGCTGCATTCTCCCTTTGACCTCTCGAGATGTAGCATCGATGCGACCCTTCCATACCTTCCTACTCTATGCGATGATCCACCACTTGGACATAGACATTAGCCTACACATATTCCACACGATCATCTACACGTCAAGTGTATCCACTCATTCCAGAGTACGGACACCCTACTGTCATATTTTCACCTCCCTCCTTCATCACCATGGTCGCGACATCT
Organism: Boesenbergia rotunda; assembly: GCA_024364735.1. Lineage (NCBI taxonomy): Eukaryota > Viridiplantae > Streptophyta > Magnoliopsida > Zingiberales > Zingiberaceae > Boesenbergia > Boesenbergia rotunda. The sequence continues at coordinate 18,379 of JAGFNQ010001522.1, read as the reverse complement.
CTGCTAGAGAGGTCATCACGATGACCGAATTTGACAAGATAGGGTCTAGGAACTTTTCGTTAGCAGCCATAGACATCTCGACCATCGGGGTTATGTCGTGGAGACGACGAGGTGCTCGACACCGGATCGACTCAGACGACGAGGTGGACGTTGACGTAGCCGATCTCGCCGCCGTGATCGAGGAGCAGCTGGGAGAGTCTCCACCACCACCGCCTCCTCTGACTATGGACCAGCAACTTGTACAAATAGAGATGGAGGTCCACAGTCTCTGAGAGGAGATGGAGGCTCATCAACATCGAGCACATGGACGCCCTTCAGGCCCGACATGATGCAGACCAGGCCCGACACGAGGAGATGATGTTGATGTTTCGGTCGTGGTAGCCCGACCCATTTTGGCCTCCTGGCCCATCTTCTTAGACCAGAGTTGTATTTCTGATGATCTGACTTTCCCTACTTTGTAGGGTTGACTTGTCGACTTACATTTTGCCCTTGACATGGTAACATCTATGCATCTGATTTATTTATCTACTTCATATTTATACATCTGACTTATATTTTAGGGTTTTGCTTAGTATAATAGGACAATTATCATTTATGTTTTCGGAATTTTTTCAAAATTAGTATTTCATATCTTTCGAAGAATCATTTTTCTCATTAAGCCTTGAATTTTAAAATTCTTTTTCCGACTTAGATTTTTCAAAAAATTACCCCCTTTAAAACTAGGGGTTTCTACGCAATGGACTTAGCCTAGGATTTAACCCTATAATTGCATGCTCCTATAGATCTAGAAGCCAGTATTTCACAAGCACAGTAGGACACTTTGATTGATAACCTAGACTGGGTTGAGATGCTTAGGTCTATGCCTTGACTCAAGATGCTTTAAGTCAGTGCATCTAGAGTAGTTGGGGCGATAAATACATTTGAACAACAATCACGCTATGTCTTCAAGCTTAGAAAATCTAACATGATCAGATCACTTAACTTGACTAACCCTAGTAAAAGCTGCTGTTATATAACAGTTAGTAAGTAGCTAACTGGGTTAGACAGGACCTGATCGAGTTTATCTAGTGTGTTTGATTTATTTGTTGCTTGGACTCACTAGAATTGGTTCAAAATGTGTTTATAATTTTACTGACTCTGGTTCGCAATTGGTTTTCGATCAGTATGTTTTTTTTGATATATGACAAAGGGGGAGAGTGAGTAAAAAATAAGTAAAGTATGTTTTTTTTTGAAAAAAAGTAAAGTTAAATTTTCGAAAAGCAATCTTTTTGAAAAAAGTAATCTTGCAAAAATATTTTAAGTGCAAAATTTCTTTTGCAAAAGTTTTAAAGTACAGGAATTTGTTTTCAAATTAATATTTCTCACAAAATATTTTCAAAGTGCAAATTTTCAAAAAATTTTTTAAAGTGCACAATATTTTTTAAGTTCAAAATATTTTAAAATGCAGAATATTTTTTAAAGTACAAAATATTTTTCAAGTACTAAATATTCTTTGAAGTGCAAAATATTTTTGTGCAAATATTTATTGAGTACAAATAGTATAAATCTTTTAAAGTACAAATTTATGTGGTAAAGTTAAAATTCCCTTCTTCAGAAAAATTTATTAATCTTTCAAAAGTTTTGCAAAAGTATACTTGGTCAAAATTCGCTTATCTTTATTTCACAAAAAGACTTTAGCTTTTTCCTCGAAAAGGGTACACTTAATCTTTTTGAAAAACTACATATCTTTGAAAGCTTCAGGGGGAGAATCTCTAATTCAGGGGGAGCTTAGTGCATGTTTTCCAAAAATAATTTTTTAGAGGAAAAATAAATATGTTTGTTTGAAATGCCTATCTTTTCATGTTTTAACTTAACTTTTGAACTAGGTTGTCATAAATCAAAAAGGGGGAGATTGTTGGTGCCAGAAGCACCAAGATCGAACTTGGGTTTTGATAATGGCAAAGGGTTCATATGTTAAGGTTATATTGTGATCTAATGAATTTGTTAAAGTGCGTAGGAAAAGTCCTAGGTAAGCTAGGCACGAAGTCCTGGTTCGTGGAATTGGGCAATAAATCTTGGCCGAGGGCTGGGCACCGAAGTCCTAACCTAGGGTTGGGCAATAAATCCTGATCGTGGACTGGGCACAAAGACCTGATTCGAGGAATTGGGCAATAAGTCCTGGCCGAGGGCTGGGCACTGAAGTCCTGACCGAGGGTTGGTCAATAAGTCTTGATCGTGGACTGGACACGAAGTCCTGATCCAGAAGATCAGGCAAAAGTCCAATCGGAGGAGCCGGTTGGCAAAAGGTAAATTCTCCTGAGATGAGTAGGCGAGGTTGCGTTCCCCGGAAGAGGGAACATTAGGCGTCGGTTCGACCTAGGGTTCCATTTGGGAAGCCCAAAGTCAGAACCAAGACAGCACAGACTATTAACTGTACTTAATTTATCTATTATTTGTGTTTTGGAACTAATCCTGGTTGCAGGAACAAAGAATGGAGTTCTCTGCATCCCAGGCGCTTGAGCATACAGGCGCCCCAGAAGGGTGTTTCCAGCAGTCTGCGAAGTTGAGCCTCCACGTCAGCAAGGGAGGCACCCATGAGCATATAGACACCCCAGTCGTCCCAGGCGCCCTGGATGAAGGGATAAATGTTGGCCAAGTCTGCGGATGAGGATGCGCGCAGATAGGCACACGTGTCAGGTGCCCTAATCAACAGGGGCACCCTGGACGCTGTATATAAAGGGGTTCACCCCTTGCTTCCAGACAACAATTCTTCCAACGCAAGTACTCAAGCTCTCTGTTCTGATTTCTCCGTGCTCAAGTTTCAAGGGCCAACGACGACCCGCTGCTCTCCAATCTTCAATTCCTTTCCGGTCGTCGGTATTTTGTTTAAGTGCTTAAATTCAATTCTGTATTCGTTCTTAAATTATTGTAACCTTTTTTCGAAATATAGAATTGCCCAACGTAAATGGTCAAGGACCGTGAACCATAGAGTAGGAGCGGATCTAGACTCCGAACCAAGTAAAAGAAATTGTGTTAGCATTGTTTTAAATTTCTACTGCGTATTATTCTTTTCAAATCCGAAGTTTTATCAATATTCACCCCCCTATCGATTCTAAACGATCCCACAAAAGTCTTCTGCTCGGTCCCCCAGACCAAGTTTTCGTGCCTTGATAAGGACTTCATTGCTAGTCATCTTAATCCTGATTAGACTTCTTTCTACCAAACATCAAGTCTTGTTTGACTTAGTCCAAATGTATTTTATTACTTTGTCAAACATCAAGTCCTGTTTGTCTTATCTCTTGGTCAAACTGACGAACCCTGGGTTCTCTGCTAAACATCAGATCCTGTTTGACTAACCCTTGTTATAACTAATCAAACCTTGGTATATTGTCAAACATATCAGATCTAGGTTTGATCACCCTGCCAAACATCAGGTCTTGTTTGGCTAATCCTTTAGTCAACCTGATCAAGCTTTGGTTTACCCTACCAAACATCAGGTCCCGTTTGGCTTAACCCTTGATCACTTTGACCAGACCTTAGTATATTGTCAAACATCGAAGCACTAGAGGTTAACTGTTCATTACTGATGCTCTTTGCACAATCACATACCTGGACTTTCCTTTGTACCTACTTAAATTTTATTTTAGATCACCAACATTACCTAACATAAACTCATTTAACCAAACATCAAAAGTAAAAAATATTTGGAGCATAATTGCACCAACAATCTCCCCCTTTTTGATGTTTGACAAATATTGGTTCCGGAAGCACCAGATCGAACCTTGTTTTGATAAGTGGTAAAGGGTTCATGTTGTAACACCCAGAATTTTTAAAATTTTTCCAAAATAAAAAGGAATTAAAATAAAAATTTCTTTAAAGGGGTCGGAGTAGAAGCTCAAACCCAAGAGCTTCCGTTTAACTTAGGTGTAAGTTTCCATTAGGTGGTGGTAAAGCATCACGCTGGAATATGGAATCAATATTAGATAAGTGATAGTAAGCGTCCCTTATGGAAGATGCTTCAACTTCCACTTAGTATATAAAGGAATAGAAAGAACATAAAATTAAGGGTTTTCTCATTCTTTCTTCTTCCCTGCAAGAACAAGAAGAGGAAACCTAGCGGTTTCTTCTTTTCTTGCGCCCAAGGTCCGGATCGCGCGAGGGAAGTGGGAGTACCACACTAGATCCTACGTCAGTGTAGTAAGTTTAAAAGCGTTAAGAGGTAAGTAGATCACTCACCTGCGGTAAAAGTAGTTTTCGAATGATTTCTAAATATGATTCTAAGTCTTTTTGGTATTTGTGATTTAGTATAGCAAGACCAAGGTCTTGATTTGTCACAAAACAAGTTTTGGTATTATGACACGTAAGGTGTTCGATAAAAGTTCTGAGTAAGACCAAGGACTTACTAAGCCCTAGAATGAGTTCTAGGACTAAGAAATGAGATAAGAAACAAGACCAAGGTCTTGTTGTGTCTTAAAACAAGCTTTGGGAATATTACTTTTTAAGTGCAAAAGATATGCTAAGTTATGCATTTTAAATACAAGCATGAGTACAAGTTTAAGTATATTAATTTGAAAGACCAAGGTCATTTTGGCATGTACCGAGCCAAGGCCCACAAGATCTAGGCAAGCCTAGTAGACACTCTATTAGGGTTCAGTGGCTAGCTACCCCGAAACCTATTAGGGATGCGCACATTAGTACTATGCCGGGCCCAAGGAAACGGTGTTTATTATTTTGAAGTATAAGAAGTATAAGAGTATAAGTTTCAGGTTTTCAAAAGCAAGCATTGATTTCAAGCATGTTAAGCATTTTTTAGTTCAAGTAATGTTTTTAAATGCAAGCATTTGTTAGAAGTATATTCATGAGCATTTTTCATGTTAAGTATATCATTTTCAGTTAGACATCTTTTAAAGCAAGCATGAACATGTTTACTATCGATTGCATGTTTTGTGAGAGTAAGTATCTACTTACTAAGCAATTTACTTATAGTTTGCATCCTTTTACTGCAGATAAAGGTAAAGAAAGGATGTAAGGCAAGGAGGCTAAAGAAAGGATGTTTTGTGTCAATGGCGGCAGAACCATGGAGTGAGATCCTTTGGGATGAGTATTGCTTAGTGTTCTAAGCTCTAAATAGTAGCAACTTGATAGTAGTTTCATTTCCGCAAGTTTCATAATGGTAGTTTTATTTCAGCAAAGATTATAAGTATTTTGATTTTGAGTTGTTATTCCGCAAAAGATCTTAAGTTTGATATGCATTCTTTGTGTTGTTATTCCGCAAAAGATCGTAAGTTTGAGATGCATGCTAAATGGAGTATGATTTAGTCTTCGTATTATGTTTGTTAAGATTGTGAGTTCTATAATCCGAGCATAGTTGAAGTAGAAATGTATTCTTTGAGTTGATCAATGTTTCTGAAGCCTGAAATTTGAATATCAGACGTATCAGTCGACTGCTCAAGGAGCCAGTCAATTGCCTTCAGGAATTCGAGGGAACAGAAACATTGGTCGAGTGATTTCCAGGCTGAGTCGACTACATCAGTCGACTGGTAGTCCCACCAGTCGACTGATCCCCGGTCAGATTTCGAACAGAAAGATTGGGGGAGTAATTGGGCTCTATTGGGGCAATCGGCCCTAAGATGATCTTGAGGATCATGATATTTTGATGAGTGGGCAATATGGTTAAGTTAGGATTTGTGTTGTTCTCACATGTGTACATCAGTATGCAGGTATACAGGTACACGTGGACTCAGTTGACGTCTTCAGGTGAAGGATGACATGGAGGCAAGCTGGAGGCTTGTGTGCACATCTGAGGGACCATTGGATAGCAGGGATGATGAGCTGAGGGACGCGGACTTCGAGGCATACGTGAAGGGTGGCATGGAGGCAAGCTGGAGGCTTGCGTGCGCATCCGAGGGACGAGGGCCGAAGATGAAGAGGGCGTGAAGGCAACAGTCAAGGCTGTTGGTGAAGAGTCAACTGAGTGGTAAGGGTTTGAGTATGTGTGTTTGTACTCAAGGGTTAAGCCGGGAGGGTTTGAGTGCGAGAGGGACTTGTACTCGGAGTGAAAACCTAGGCTTAGGAGTATACCAGTCGACTGGCATTTGGGCAGTCGACTGGTATAGGCTGGAATAGGCTGGCAAGATTTGAACGTTGTACTGTAATGGTCAAATCTGAGTGGAACCAGGGGCAGTCGACTGGTAAACGGCTATTTCAGATTCGAGCCCTATTTTAAGGGGCTCGTTTCCTACCATTCTTCTTGACGAAACTTGCTTGGATAGGGCAAGTTAGTAGTCTTGTATACTTAGGAAGTGTCCTTGGTGTTGTGGCGAGGTTTCTCCACCCACAAGGAACGACGAGTTCTAGCCAGAGGTTATCTGGGGTTTGATCCACCGACGGATTGTTGGATTAGTCACCCGACCGGGGTGGATACCAACTAAAATCAGGTTGTTAGCATTGTTTATTTCTTATTTACTTTGCATATTATTGTTTCCGCTGCGCTAACATCTTTGTAGAGATCAAAACGATCAAACAAAGTGCATTCACCCCCCCTCTGCACGCCTATATCGATCTTTCAGTTGGTATCAGAGCGAAGGACCGCTCTTGATCGGACTAATCACCGAGGGAGCACTCGCTAGAGGAGAAGGGGTCATGGAAGACAAATTGGGTGACGATATCAACTCACCACCATCATACGAGCATGGAAATTTCGACTATTGAAAAGATAGAATGAAGATGTGGCTCGGGATGGATTGGGAGTGTAGGATGACTATTGAAGACCCATTTGAAATCCCCAAGGACAAGCATGGCAAAAGGCTTCGCCCTAGGTATTGGACCAAGGAGCAACAAGACCAAGCTAGGGCCAATGAGAAGGTAATAAATATTTTAATCAATATGTTGCCTAATCATGTTTTGAGTGATGTAGGAAGATATTCAAATGCATGCGAATTGTGGAATAAGTTGGAAGAAATTTATAAGAACCCTACATCAACTCTAAGAGTGGAAGAGATTAAGGAAATTGACTCAAGTATTGAAAAAGATAAAGAAGAAGTTGAATTGTCAAGAAGAGTGGAAGAAGTTGTTAGTGATATGAGAGAAGTATCCTAAGGCAATCGCCTTATGATGTAAACATTTATATTCATAAATGATAATTTACTATTTGAGTATACATGTTTTGTGTATTTGATTGGGATCTTAAACTCATCTACTGAATGTCCGCAATACAACTCACAGCATAAGAGAATTTGTGATGGGATCACAACTAGTGATTATCTCTAATGTGCAATTGTGAAGTATTGAAATTATCCCTAGTCGATGAATTGATAAAAACGGACACTATCAATTCTGTTGAGACTAGCATGGGTTATTCTCTAATCAGCTGATTCTCACTGGCTGGTGACATTGGGATGTCCAGAGATAAACATGGATGCTAGTTGAGGGAACTAGTTCATTGGAGTGACTAGCTGTAAGACTTCATATGGGAATCTACATGTAGATATGTCAATGAAGTTCTTACTGCAGCTTAAGTGCGATGTTCCTTTGACTTGGGGTGTTCAAGTCATCTTGGTCATGGAGACTTATACTTTAACATCTTAAGCAAGCATCTCCAAGGAGGTGTGGACCCAGGATGATTGGGTATAAGCCGAAGTGCCCGAAGATGTTTGAACAGCCTACAAAGGATTCACCACTCCTTGCGAGGAGATGTATACTCAGGCCTATCGTCGGATTGTTACTCAAAACCTCTTGCCAGAGTATATCATGTTTAGAGTGCGAGTCTCTAAAATACATGAGAGTAATTAGAAATCCAATGGACGAGAAAAACACTACTTGGGCTAGGTGTGACGTAGTCAGCCTAGTGGGGACTGACACCATAGACCGTGTCTTGAACCAAGTGGGTATAAGATGGTGAAGGGAATGGGGCACGATTCATTAGAGCTGCTGAAGGGTTTCAGAATAATTTCTTCTGAGGTCAAACCGTTGATCTTTCGATTAATTGGGGATCATGATGTACTACTAGGTGCCACTCATGATCGTTCTATAATTAGTTAATTATAGATGGCCAACATAAATCGAAAGCCTATTTAGTCACACGCACTACGAGTAATCCGAGGGATTTAAAACGAGTTGAAAATTAGATTTTCCGATCAAGAGAAATAAGTCGAATCTGAGTTAGTCAGAGGTGCAATGAAAGCTAAAAATGACTAAGTCTTTTGAAGGCTTTTTGGGCGAATTAAATGAATTTAATTCGCGGCGGTTCGGGTTGGTTTGGCCGGCCAAAGAGGGTGCCAAAACCCCCTTTGGTGGCCGGCCACAATAAGAGGAGAAAACCAATTAATTTTGGTTTAATTAATAAAATAAATCTAGTGCGATTTGTTTTATAAATTATGGATAAATAAATTTGTATAAAGAAATTTATATAAATAAAATTTATAGAAATTTATTCTTTTATGGAAGATTAAAATAATCCATGAATTAGTTTATTTTAATTTTATAAAATCAATTATGAATTGATTTTTTCATAATAAGAAAGTTTATAAATTTCTTATAAAAATTTATTCCATAATTTAAAGAGAAGAAGAATTAGTTTTATTATAAATTAGTTTATAATAAAGACTCGGTTTAAACGGAATAAGTAATAAGAAAATTTATAAGATAAATTTCTTATAACTAATTCCGTTAATTTCGTTAATTCAGTTTAGAGGGAGACTTAGCAAAGGAGTTGCTACTATATAAAGGAACCAAAGGCTAGCCCTTAATTCCAATCAAGAGATTAATTATTCTCTCCCTCTCTCTCTTAATCTCTCTTCTCCTCTCCCTCTCCCTCTCTTGCCTAAGGCCGGCGCCCAACCTTGTGGTTTAGGGCCGGCGCACCCAACCTACATCCAAGGTGAAGTTGGCGTGAGCTATCAAGAAGAAGGAGAACCCGAACATGAAGAAGAAGAAGCGGATAGCGACTCCTCTCTTCTCGGAATTCGATTCCGTTACTTCGTTGGTTAGTTTTCCATTATTTTCTCTTATTCTTCTAGTTGTGCCTTCCGAGAATCTAGTAGTTCTCGTCGGCACAAAACTCGTGACTTTGCGAAGTCATCCCGAAGAGAACTCGGCGTGGACGCGAATAGAGGCGGAGCTTCCAAGGGACGCTACGGTTGGATCTCGTCCCTTACTTCGAGTTACGAGAGGTATAATGTAAATTAGTTTACTTTTCCGCAAAGTTTTATTTTATGATTATGTCAACACACCATAAGGTTGCATGCTAGATACGAAGTTAAAATAATTTAGGAAATTATTTTATGCAAATTCTTCCGCTGCACGTAAAAATTTAAAATTTTACGAACTCGTATCCTTGTCGACATGCACCCGGTCCCAACAGTGGTATCAGAGCCGGTTAGTGTTCGACATTATCATATAATTGTTTTGCGGAACACTTTGTCATGATCTCAATTTCGGAAAAAATTTTCAATTATGGAAACTTTCAAATTATAATAGATTTTAGATTTAGAAATTTCAAAGTTTGGAAATCTTCATGAAATTTCGCAAATGTTTGGAATTTTCTAGTTTCTAAAATTTTATGATAATTGTGAAAACTTCCCATCTTTGGAAACTTTCCAAATTTTGGAAATTTTTCTATTTTAGAAATTTTCCAATTTTTGGAAATATGTATGTTTTCTTTTTACCAGAAACTTACAATTATTCTGAAAAATTATTTTTGAAATCTCGCAATTTTGGGCACTTTCTTTTGAGAAATTCTAGACAAATTCATGGACATTTAATTGACAATTAAATTTGAATTGGTTTTTAAATTTACAACAAAATTCTTTATTTTGGATTGAGCCTCGGGGAGCCGTCCAATTTAAAGTTAGTTGTTGTAATTTAATTTCCCAATTTTTAATTGAAATTGTCATGTTTGATTTGGATTGAGCCTCGGGGAGCCGTCCAATTGGATTTACGACAAATTATTTTTCTTTGGGTATCTGAGCCTCGGGGAGCCACCCTTAGAAAACGATTTGTTGTAATTAATTAAATCCATGAATAAAATATGTTTTAAGAGGTGATGCTCTTACATATTGTTGTCTCCAAAATTAATTAGGAAAATGGTTTCCTATAGAGTTTCTTAAATGAGATTTTCATGAAAATAATATGTGGTTGAATTAAGGGAATTATCTCTTAATTTAATAAGTTTTGATTTAGAGAAATCAAAGTCTTGAACATATTATTTCCAAAATTGATTATGACAATTTAGGAAATTGTTTCCCAAAACAATTCCTTTAATAAAGTATGAAATTGGAATTAGGAAATCCGGTTCCTAATTCAAATAATGAGACTTGATAACTTAAGTCACATACATACTTTATTAAGGAAATCGTTAGTCATGACATAATGTCATGAATGTGCTTAGAAAAGAAAGGATGAGACCCAAAACCCCTTACAAAATATTAAGGCCAACACCTTCCATTAATATGGTTAGAATCGGAGTTTTGTTTCTCGTTTGGGTTGATGGACACATCCATGCCCAGCTTGAACCTCAACATGTTCAAACCATGGAATTAGTTTATGAATAATATAGTTGGAGTCAGAGGTCAATCCTTAGTTTTGGTTGTTGGACACATCCAAGCCTGACTAAACGGTTGAATGAGCTCCAACCATATTAAAACTATTTCTTGATTAATGGGTCAGCCTTAAGCTTGGAGCATCGATTTGTTGTGCCACATCCAAGGTCGATGTAAAGAGAGGTGCAGTTGGGTGCTATGTATAATGATGCATACTTGTTAATGAGTTAACAACCCAATGATTTATACAAACATTCAATTAGTTGATAGCATAAAGTGATAGTTACATATATGTGATATGTAATCGGTATAATTACCTACCTTCATAGCTAAGAAAAACTTGATGGCCACAGCCATGGTGGTTCTTATCTATGGTTGGATATCAACCTATTTGGAGATGTTCCTACGATCTCCCGAATTGATAAAAAGGGTTATTCAATTTGAAAAATAAATAGGATTTTTATTAATGTATGTTGATACATTCTTTAATAATTCTTCTCACATAATCTCAATTTGTATTTCTAGGATAATCACTCGATCATGTCTTTCCTAAACTTGCGTTCCATTTTGGACACCAATAAACTGACTGGGCCGAACTTCATGGACTGGCTTCGAAACCTGAGGACAGTCCTCAAGGCAAAGAAGCTTGCTAATGTCCTTGAAGATCAACTTCCCAACCGTCCTCCCGAAAGTGCAACTCCAGACCAGTTTCCTGAGTTGCTCAACCTGCTGAAGACTTTAAAGCCTTCTGTGAAGCAGGATCTAAAAACGGTACTGTTAGTTGGTTCCTTGAAGAAAGGTTCTAAGAGGAAGGCCAAAGAACAGAATAAGGGAAAGGAGAAAAAGGCCAAAAAGACTGAAAATACCCTAAAAGGCACTTGCCATCACTGTGGCAAGGAGGGTCACTTGCGAAGAAACTGCAAGAATTATCTTGAGTCCTTGAAAGAGAAGGCATCCGATGCCCCATCCTCTTCAAGTATCTTCGTTATTGAATGTCACTCTATTTCCTCAAACACTTGGGTACTTGATACTGGGTGTAGCTCACATATATGTAATGACATACTGGGGCTAAGGAATAGAAGAAGACTCGTCAAAGGAGAAGCGAATTTGCGAGTTGGAAACGGAGCAAAGATTGCTGCTGTTGCCATCGGAACATATTTGCTAAAGCTCCCCACTGGACGTGTCTTAGAATTGGATAATTGTTATTTCGTTCCTTCGTTAATAAAGAACATTGTATCTATTTCATGCTTGAATGAAAAGGTTTCATTTAACTTTTAGTAACAATTGTTGTTACATAACTTTAAATGGCGTTCTTTATGGGAATGGAACTTTGTGCAATGGCATCTACACGTTAGATTTATCCAGTGACGTTTTCAATATCGAAGTTAGCAACAAACGTGCTAGAATAGATAATCGAATAGACTCCTACACTTGGCATTGCCGTCTTGGCCATGTAAGTAAGAAACGCATGACCGAATTACACCGATGTGGAATTTTGGAATCATTTGAACCCGGTTCATTTGATACATGCGAATCATGCTTAAAAGGCAAGATGACCAAATTACCCTTTTCCGGAAAAGGTAATCCAGTGGGAGAATTGCTTGGTCTAATACATACTGATGTATGTGGACCAATGTCAACTCTTGCACAAGGAGGCTATAGCTACTTCATCACCTTTATCGATGATCACTCACGATTCGGGTATGTGTTCTTGATGAAACACAAATCTGAAGCTTTGAGAAATTCAAAGAGTTCAGAAATGAAGTAGAGAAACAACTTGGCAAAAGTATTAAATACTTCGATCCGATCGGGGTGGTGAATACTTAAGTCAAGAGTTTCAAGATTATCTTAGGGACAATGGGATATTGTCCCAATGGACTCCGCCGTATACACCACAGCATAATGGTGTATCTGAGAGGCGCAACCGAACCTTGATGGACATGGTTAGGTCGATGATGAATCATGCAACTCTTCCAAAATCCTTTTGGGGCTATGCACTTAAGACAGCTGTTTACTTGCTAAACAGAGTCCCGACCAAGGTAGTCTCTACTACTCCATATGAGATATGGAATAGTAAGAAACCTCACTTAACTCACCTTAAGATATGGGGTTGTCCTGCTTATGTGAAGCGGACTGTATCAGACAAATTGGATGCTAAGTCTGATAAATGTCTATTTATTGGATACCCTAAGGAAACGAAGGGTTACCAATTCTATCATCCCTTGGAACAAAAGGTGTTTGTTTCAAGGCATGCTGTATTTCTAGAAAAAGAATTTCTTTTACAAGAAAACAGTGGGAGTGGCATTGAACTTGATGAAGTTCAAGAAACTCCAATAGACATTACAGAGACACCTAGTCTAGGCCCACAACCGATAATTCATAATGATGAGCTATCAGTTGAACCTAAAACAACACCACCTCTTCGTAGGTCTGATAGGACACGCAATATTCCAGAGAGATACGGATTTCTCGTAAGTGAATCGAACGACGTGTTACTCATAGCGATGACGAACCTATCAGTTATGAAGATGTTCTGAAAAGTTCAGAAAGGGACAAATGGCTTGAAGCCATGAAGTCGGAAATGGATTCCATGTACGAAAATCAAGTATGGGACTTGGTTAACCCACCTGAAGGGATTAACCCATAGGGTGCAAGTGGGTTTTCAAGAAGAAAACCGACATGGAAGGTAATGTAGTTACCTTTAAGGCTAGATTAGTGGCAAAAGGATATCGTCAAAACAAGGAATTGATTATGACGAAACCTATTCGCCAGTAGCTATGCTTAAATCCATTCGGATGCTCCTAGCCATAGCAGCTCATTATGATTATGAGATATGGCAAATGGATGTGAAAACAGCTTTCCTTAATGGAAACCTGCTTGAGGATGTATACATGATACAACCTGAAGGTTTCACATCGGTTGATAAAACCAAAGTATGCAAGCTTCGACGATCCATATATGGACTGAAGCAAGCATCTAGGAGCTGGAACATCCGTTTTGATGAGACAATCAAAGAGTTTGATTTCTCACAAAATCCTGACGAACCTTGTGTGTACAAGAAGGTTAGTGGGAGTGCAGTCGTATTCCTAGTATTATATGTCGATGACATATTACTTATAGGAAACGATATATCAGTTTTACAGACAGTTAAAATTTGGTTGTCCAAAACTTTCTCCATGAAAGACCTGGGAGAAGCAACCTATATCCTTGGGATTAGAATCTATAGAGATAGATCAAAACGGTTGCTTGGTCTTTCGCAGTCTACATATATAGACCGAGTGCTAAAAAGGTTTAGCATGTCGGAATCCAAGAAAGGTTACCTTCCCATCAGGCATGGGATCAACCTTTCAAAGTCTATGTGTCCGCGCACAGAAGACGAGAGGATTTGCATGAATAAGATTCCCTATGCATCCGCGATAGGATCTATCATGTATGCTATGTTATGTACTAGGCCCGATGTATCGTATGCTTGAGCGTCACAAGCAGATACCAGTCGGATCCAGGAATGGATCATTGGGCGGCTGTCAAGACAATCCTTAAGTACTTAAGAAGAACTAAGGATGTGTTCCTAATATATGGAGAAGGAGATATGGTAATACGTGGGTATACAGATGCCAGTTTCCAGACAGATAAGGATGACTCCAAATCTCAGTCTGGATACGTATTTACTTTGAATGGAGGCGCAGTAAGTTGGAAAAGTTCCAAACAAGACACCGTAGCGGATTCTACCACGGAAGCGGAATATATCGCAGCTTCGGAAGCAGCAAAGGAAGCAGTTTGGATCAAGAAGTTTGTCTCAGAACTTGGTGTGGTTCCAACCATTGATGAAGCAGTGCCGGTTTACTGCGACAACAATGGAGCTATTGCACAAGCGAAGGAACCAAGGTCTCATCAGCGATCCAAACACGTGCTTCGACGCTATCATCTGATCAGAGAGATTATAAGTAGGAATGACATACAAATTGAGAGAGTTCCCACTGAAAGGAATATAGCGGATCCTTTAACTAAGGCCTTGCCTCAAAGCAAGTTTGAGGGTCATGTTAGAGCCTTGGTATTGGATACCGTAGCGATTGGCATTAGGCCAAGTGGGAGTTTGTTAGTGATATGAGAGAAGTGTCCTAAGGCAATCGCCTTATGATGTAAACATTTATATTAATAAATGATAATTCACTATTTGAGTATACATGTTTGTGTATTTGATTGGGATCTTAAACTCATCTACTGAATGTCCGCAATACAACTCACAGCATAAGAGAATTTGTGATGGGATCACAACTAGTGATTATCTCTAATGTGCAATTGTGAAGTATTGAAATTATCCCTAGTCGATGAATTGATAAAAACGGACACTATCAATTCTGTTGAGACTAGCATGGGTTATTCTCTAATCAGCTGATTCTCACTGGCTGGTGACATTGGGATGTCCGGAGATAAACATGGATGCTAGTTAAGGGAACTAGTTCATTGGAGTGACTAGCTGTAAGACTTCATATGGAATCTAATAGATATGTCAATGAAGTTCTTACTGCAGCTTAAGTGCGATGTTCCTTTGACTTGCGGTGTTCAAGTCATCTTGGTCATGGAGACTTATACTTTAACATCTTAAGCAAGCATCTCCAAGGAGGTGTGGACCCAGGATGATTGGGTATAAGCCGAAGTGCCCGAAGATGTTTGAACAGCCTACAAAGGATTCACCACTCCTTGCGAGGAGATGTATACCCAGGCCTATCGTCGGATTGTTACTCAAAACCTCTGGCCAGAGTATATCATGTTTAGAGTGCGAGTCTCTAAATACATGAGAGTAATTAGAAATCCAAAGGACGAGAAAGACACTACTTGGGCTAGGTGTGACGTAGTCAGCCTAGTGGGGACTGACACCATAGACCGTGTCCTGAACCAAGTGGGTATAAGGTGGTGAAGGGAATGGGGCACGATTCATTAGAGCTGCTGAAGGGTTTCAGAATAATTTCTTCTGAGGTCAAACCGTTGATCTTTCGATTAATTGGGGATCATGATGTACTACTAGGTGCCACTCATGATCGTTCTATAATTAGTTAATTATAGACGGCCAACATAAATCGAAAGCCTATTTAGTCACACGCACTACGAGTAATCCGAGGGATTTAAAACGAGTTGAAAATTGGATTTTCCGATCAAGAGAAATAAGTCGAATCTGAGTTAGTCAGAGGCGCAATGGAAGCTAAAAATGGCTAAGTCTTTTGAAGGCTTTTTGGGCGAATTAAATGAGTTTAATTCGCGGCGGTTCGGGTTGGTTTGGCCGGCCAAAGAGGGTGCCAAAACCCCCTTTGGTGGCCGGCCACAATAAGAGGAGAAAACCAATTAATTTTGGTTTAATTAATAAAATAAATCTAGTGCGATTTATTTTATAAATTATGGATAAATAAATTTGTATAAAGAAATTTATATAAATAAAATTTATAGAAATTTATTCTTTTATGGAAGATTAAAATAATCCATGAATTGGTTTATTTTAATTTTATAAAATCAATTATGAATTGATTTTTCATAATAAGAAAGTTTATAAATTTCTTATAAAAATTTATTCCATAATTTAAAGAGAAGAAGAATTAGTTTTATTATAAATTAGTTTATAATAAAGACTCGGTTTAAACGGAATAATTAATAAGAAAATTTATAAGATAAATTTCTTATAACTAATTCCGTTAATTCCGTTAATTCGGTTTAGAGGGAGACTTAGCAAAGGAGTTGCTACTATATAAAGGAACCAAAGGCTAGCCCTTATTCCAATCAAGAGATTAATTATTCTCTCCCTCTCTCTCTTAATCTCTTCTCCTCTCCTCTCCTCTCTTGCCTAGGGCCGGCGCCCAACCTTGTGGTTTAGGGCCGGCGCACCCAACCTACATCCAAGGTGAAGTTGGCGTGAGCTATCAAGAAGAAGGAGAACCCGAACACGAAGAAGAAGAAGCGGATAGCGACTCCTCTCTTCTCGGAATTCGATTCCGTTACTTCGTTGGTTAGTTTTCCATTATTTTCTCTTATTCTTCTAGTTGTGCCTTCCGAGAATCTAGTAGTTCTCATCGACACAAAACTCGTGACTTTGCGAAGTCATCCCGAAGAGAACTCGGCGTGGACGCGAATAGAGGCGGAGCTTCCAAGGGACGCTACGGTTGGATCTCGTCCCTTACTTCGAGTTACGAGAGGTATAATGTAAATTAGTTTACTTTTCCGCAAAGTTTTATTTTATGATTATGTCAACACACCATAAGGTTGCATGCTAGATACGAAGTTAAAATAATTTAGGAAATTATTTTATGCAAATTCTTCCGCTGCACGTAAAAATTTAAAATTTTACGAACTCGTATCCTTGTCGACATGCACCCGGTCCCAACAGCTTGTGCAGCGGCTGTACAAGAAGCTGTCTGGCTAAGAAGGTTCCTGAAGCATTTGAAGATTGCTGAGGATAGTGGGAGCCCAGTTACATTGTATTGTGACAATCAAGCTGCAATAGCTGTTTCCAAGGATCCCAAATATCACAGTAAAGGCAACTACATAGAAATTAAATATAATTATGTAAGGGATATTGTGGACAAAAGAAAGGTAGTCCTTGAGTGTATTCCTACCCGTGTTATGCTTGCAGATCCTTTTACTAAGCCATTAACTAAAGAGTCATTTCTTGGTTTTGTGAAGTCTTTGGGACTTCGTAAAATGTAACACATTGTAAAACCAATCAAATATATGAAAATGTCATGATTATTCAGTATATATATATTGGTGTTACATTTTGGATAAAGTCTCGATAAGCATGTTGGCAGGTTGAGATTGGTCCACTCACATGGACAATCATTTCTATTTGTTGAGTAAAAATAGAGGTAAGACTATTACTTATGGGATAGCTTATGTAGCTATAAATAGAGGCATACTCATAAGTTGGAGTTGCCTTGATATTGTATCAAGATGAGATCATTTATGTAATGATCGGAGTAAATGAACCCACCATTTACTGAATCTGCTGAAAGCCAGATAGGAATTCATAAGTTGAATTCAGGATTAGACATTAGGTATGTCTAGATCAAATCTGTACGATGTTAATTTTGAGAAAACATGCACTCTTTTTGTTAAAAGAGAAAAATATCGTAGCATATGATTTATACCACATGTGCTATAGCGACAATAAGGGTAGTAGGAGAATGGATCCCTGCTTCTCTACTATGTGAGACCCTTGAGATTATAAGTTAATCTTAGATTTACCCTATGTGACTATTTAGCTGTCTGCTTGAAATTTTAATCAGTGTCTGCTATCTTAGCATGTATCCTATTGGTTATGGATGATTCGGTCTATGGAGCATAACTAGGAAAGCAACTGATTAAAATGAATAGATTCAAGCTAAATAGGAAGACTAAGAGAGATTTACATCATTGACACTTATTCACTGGTCGACCAATTATATTTTTTGTTGAGTACTTAAAATGTGATTGTGCATAATTGTATTGAATAGAAACACTAAACATGCTCTTGACTTAATGGTCATTACGAGGGATTAGAGATGTTTATATTGATGTAAATGATTTAGTCTGGGGTAAAAGCAAGTGATTGATGTTGAGGCAATCAGCCCTTAAATGATTGGAAGATCATGGTTTTGATGTGTGTGGGTGAATATGTTTAAGGTTAGAGTGTTATGTTGTATTTGATGTGTGTGATTGAGTTTGCAGGACTTGGAGAATCACATATGGTAGACATATCCGAGGGAGAGAGCAAGGGAGGAGAGCTCCAAGGGCAAGCCGGAAGTGGACTTCAAGGGCATACGTGAAGGGTGGCATGGAGGCAAGCAGGGAGGCTTGCGTGCGCATCCGAGGGACGATAGCCGAGGAAGAGGACTTCA
>JAGFNQ010001521.1:284038-353532 GCA_024364735.1 Boesenbergia rotunda | reverse complement strand
GTGCCAGATTTGGTGGGGTACTGTCTCGTTGAGTGGTGGTGTTGTCTCGTTAAGTGGTGGTGTTGTCTCGTTAATTGTGGTGTTGTCTCGTTAAGTGGTGGAGGGGCAGTCCCGTTAAGACGGTTACTACGTCTCCTAGCCATCTTCATAAGAAATGAGACTAGTATGAGGTAATAGTTATTCCTACATCCATGCATAATTAACTAGGAGTAGCACATACTATCATGCATAAAGGAAGTAGTAGGTTTAGAGTTCTTACTTGGAAGTGCAGGGTGAGGGCTGATGAGTGTGATAGTGGTGAGGTAGACCTGCTCTGATACCAACTGTAATGCCCGCCCTTAATCCCCTAGGAATTCGACGGCGCTACTTTAAGTTTCGTACATTACAATTACACGCATGCATTCATATTTTTCTATCTAATCTATGCATGGGCATATGTATCATTAAAGCATGCAAGGTTCATGTAGCAGAAGCATAATTATTTTTCAGAATACTTAACCAAGCATGGACATCAAGTATTATATAAAAAGAGCATAACATGGGTTTAACATGACAAGTTCCAAAACTTGAAACAACTAAGAGCAAGATCTTTTTATCCACCAGCACTATCACACACACACTTGCCCTTCTCCCGCAGCCTCCATAGTTTAGCGTCCTTTATCTGTAGCATAAGGGGAAACACTAAACGATAAGCAATAGCTTAGTAAGACCCTGTCCTACTCACAAAATCGGATATCATAAAAAGGTAAGAGAATATATCACATTCAAGCATGGTAAGCGTTTAAGCATGTTAAACATCTAAGCATGTTAAACATCTAAGCATGTTAACTTCATAGGAAGGTTCTTTTGAAAACATATATACATAATACTTGAACATAGCATAATCATTAGGGCCCGGCTTGTACTTCATGTTTTGCGCGCGCCCCTAAATAGGAAGGAGGTAGCTAATCCCGAACCACTAGGGTTTACTAGGCCTTCTCAAAAGTCCTTCAGCCTAGTATCATAATCATTTGACTCGCTTTAAGAGTCTATAGTACAAGCCATTACAAAATAAAATAGTTATCATGTTCTTCATTTTCATAAAGTATGCTCTTAGTCCCAACCTTCTAGGGAAGCATTCTTTAGGCTCTAAGCCTTCTTTGTTCATGCCTTAAAGGGCTCATTCTTATGCATATGTATGCATTCATAATTATGATAATTAGCCTAGTATAAAGCATGCATTTCATGGGAGTAACCAAGGCTAGGGTCCAAGAGCTCTCTCTCTTGGCCGAAAGTTGAAATGGGGCTAGCATGCATTCCGGTCACCTAGATCATACTCATATCATAGGAAGTAGTAGCATGCTAAACATTAATTTTTCCAATCAAACATTCCATTTAACATCACATGCATTTACATATCATCATCCCAAACATAAGCATATCTCCTAGGGTACATCCCATACAAGCATCACATATATGTATCATGTATCGTACTAAGCATAACATACATCATGGGATACTCAACCTTCACATCCCTAATGGTTTATGCCTTGGCTGAAAGTCATGTTAGGGGGGGGGGGAGTTAAAGTTTTCCAATCAACATTCCATTTAAACATCACATGCATATACATATCATCATCCCCAAACATAAGTATATCTCATAGGGTAGTTTAACCTACACAAGCCCTAATCTTAGGGTGTTGGCCGAAAGTCCTAGGGTAGGGGAAATTAGGATTTTTGCAATGAAACATTCACACAGACATTTATACAAACACCTTGTATACACTATCATACAATACACTAAGCATGGATATATTATAGGATAATTCAACCCTCACTAACCCTAGTTTCCATGCCTTGGCCGAAACCCATCCAAACCCTAAACCCTAGTTTTTGTCATCACAAAATGAAGGGAAACAACATATAAGTATACCCTAAGTTCCAAGGGGTTTCCTTATGCATCAAGGAGTAACCAAGGCCTCCTCTTTGGGTGTTGGCCGAATGGTTAGAAGGGTTTTCCCTTCCCTCTTAGCCTTCTTTACTTACACACAATATAATACATTCATGCAAACATCATTATTAAGCATAGGAAAGCATGTGGCCTACCCTAACCCTTGGTTAGGGTGATGGTCGAAACATGTAGAGGCTTCATGTGAGTCATGTAATCGATTCAAGAGCAATTATGCTACAGGTGAGGGGCGCTTACCTCTTTCGCTAAATATCCTTAAGGTATACCCTTAGATCGGAGGGGAGGTGCTTATCCTTGCTCTTGAGGTCCTTGACTTCTTCTTGCCTTGCAAGAGTTTCAAACCTTCAATGGGGTCTTGGGATTTTCGAAAATTGAAGAGGGAGAGGGTAGTTAGGATTTCGAAAATTGAAGAGGGAGAAGGGAGTTCAATTTTCGAAAATTGAAAAGAGAGTGTCTTGGATTTTCGAAAATTGAAGAGGGAGAGTGAGTGAGGGGTTTGCAACAATGATGGTTAGCCCCTTAGCATTCCCTCTTATTTATACTAAGGAAGAGGCAAGGTGCCTCTTCTCCAAGTGTCTCTTCACTAAGGGGTTTCTCATCAAGAGTCTCTTCCTCTACCCTTTCACATTCCCTAACCCTTAACAAGAATTTCCCTTCCTTTCTCTCAGCAATCCCTGCTGGGTGAATTGGTTACTTCGTTGCTTTTCAAGGCTTTGCTTACTAAGAGTTCCAAGGTTCGATTCTCGGCAAGAGCATATTTTTGCTCCTCTTTGGTTTTCACTTTTGCAAAGCCCATTAGCCCAATTTACTCTCATATTCTCAAATCACATATTATGAATCACATACAATTCGTACAATCACATATTCTATTATGCAAATTACATATTCCTATTTATGCAATCACATATTCGAATTTATGCAATTACATATTCTAATTTATGCAATCACATATTCTAATTTATGAAATCACATATTCTAATTTATGCAATTACATATTCTAATTCTTTCTAATGAAATCACATATCATTTAATCATGACATCACAAAAATGTAATTCTATTCATTCATGAAATAAATGTCATACCATCCGATAACCTATATCGATATTTTTGTGCCCTAATGAAAATCGAAAGCAAGCCCCAAAATTTGGGGCGTTACAACAGTCAACTCTCAGCCCTATTCAGGTGGGATAAGGGCTGACCGAGACTTGTCCGGATCGACTGACACGTGGGGGGGGGGGCGCCCCCAACGTTCAGTGCACCCCAGGAGGCTATAAATAGCCCCTCGACCCCAAGGCTTCAGACAACACATACTTCCAATGCTATTACGCTCTTCGACTCAAGCGCTCTACTCCAGAAGCCTTCCATCTCGAAATTGAAGCGCCGACGATGACCTTACGCATCGAAGTACGATCCATACCAGGCGTCGATCACGAAGAGTAACTCTGTTTTCATTTATTGCAAAATTTCTGTATCATTCTCTATAAAACACTTTGCGCATTATAGAATTGCCCGCAGTAAACAGTCAACGACCGTGGGCCTTGGAGTAGGAGCCGACCGCGACTCCGAACCAAGTAAAACCGCTTGCATTTTTGCGTTGTGTTTTAATTTTCCGCTACGTAGTCTCTTATCTTTAATCCGAAATGTTTTACGATATTCACCCCCTCTATCGTTACTCGATCCAACAGCTTGTCCTTAGGGATTTCAAATGGTTCTTCTAGCACCATTACACATTCCCAATCCATGCCAAGCCACATCTTCATCCTTGCTCTCCAATAGATAAAATCCTCGTAGTCATATGTTGGTGGTGAGTTGATATCATCCCCTAGCTTATCCTCCATCATTTTCCCTCTAGCTTTCTTTGCTCCCTTTGCGGTTATTCCAATCAAGAGCAGTCCTAGCTCTGATACCACTTGTTAGATCGATACGGTTGCTAGAGGGGGGTGAATAGCACTTTTTAAACTCTTTCTTCCTAAATGGTTAGTTGCGCAAGCGGAATATACTACAATAAAACTAAACTAAACTAAAACAAGGAAGAAACTCACAATTTACGTGGTTCGGAGATAAACTCCTACTCCACGGCTGCCCATAAGGTGGGCGATCCCTAATCCGTCGGTGGATGATTCACCGGAGCACCTCCGGCTAGAACTCGTAGCTCCTTGTGGGTGGAGAAACCTCTCCACAAAATTTAGACACTACCTGAGTACACAAGGCTATTAACTAGCTTCGACCAAGCAAGTTTCGCCAAAGGAAGAAAGCATGAAACGAGCTCATTTAAATAGAGCTCGAGTCTAAAATAGCCGCTACCAGTCGACTGCCCCTTGGGCAGTCGACTAGTCTCACTCAGATTTGACCGTTACAGTACAACGTTCGAATCCAGCAGCTATTCCACCCATCACCAGTCGACTGGTCCCAGAGCAGTCGACTGGTCCCTTTACTAAGCCTAGAGTTACACTCCCCGAGTACATTTCACTCCGCACTTGAACCCTCTCAGCTTAGTACCCGAGTACAACGACTCACACTAGGACCCTCACAACTTGGTCGACTCTTCACCAGCAGCCTCGACTGTTATCTTCATGCCCTCTTCATCTTTGGCCCTCGTCCCTCGGATGCGCACGAAAGCCTCCAGCTTGCCTCCATGCCATCCTTCACGTACGTCTCGAAGTCCGCGCCCCTTGGTTCATCGTCCCTACTATCCACGGTCCCTCGGATGCGGACACAAGCCTCCAGCTTGCCTCCATGCCACCCTTCACTTGAAGACATCAACCAAGTCCATGTGTACCTGCAAACCTGCACACTCACATACACATGTTAGTCCAACAACAAACCCTAACTTAACCATATTGACCACACACATCAAAACCTCATGATCCTCCAGATCATCTTAGGGTCGATTGCCCCAACATGGTAGACTCAAAACAATATAGGAGCATGATTGGTAGTTTATTGTACCTAACCGCTAGTAGACCCGATATATTATTTGCGGTAGGTATATGTGTAGGGTACCAATCATGTGCTAAAGAGTCTCATCTAGTGGTAGTCAAGAGGATCTTAAGATATATTAAAGGTATTCTTAATGTCACGCTTTGGTATCCTAGAACTCTAAATGTTGAACTTTTTGGATACACCGATTCGGACTATGTGGGTTGTAAACTAGATAGGAAGAGTACTAGTGGAGGATGTCAATTTATTGGGTCATCCTTAGTTAGTTGGAGTAGTAGGAAACAACCATGTGTTGCCCTATCAACAATGGAGGTCGAATATGTGGCAATGGTATTAGGATGTATACTAAAAGCCTTGCCTTTTGGTTAGGATACATCTACATTTTAAAGAGAATGAGAAAATCACACAGTGCATGTTTATATTAGTACGTGCACAAAATGTATGATACTTGGTACTGTAGATAACATGGTGCGTGGTGTCGCACAAAGATCATGTTATCAGGTTCCTTGCGGAAGTATAAGAAAGAGGCTCACAACCGAGATGGAGTTGGACAAACCATCAAGATGGTTGTAGTGTAATTAGGTGTGGTTTATCTTAACCATAGAATTACACTAGTGTACTTTGTGTACATTGAATAGGACCAAAAGAGAGGTCATCCAATTTTTGTACTGACTTCGTAAATTGGATTAGACCTCGGATTAATATTATGGAGTACGATCTCTTAATCCCAAAATAATGACGGGCATATATTATTAATTATTATCTCTTTGATTTATCAATGAGCGAGATCTATTCTGTTAGATCGATAGGCCCGGTAAGTTGAGAGATAATATTAATAATATGATGTGATGTTTATTATTAACGGAATCCGTGTCCTGGTGAGTCGGGACGATGATGCCCCCTTGGTGAGCTTAAAAAGGTCGTTATGCCAATCTTGCAAGTAGACTATGGTCTGACATGATGAAAAGGTTGAGTGGTACTAATCAAGGATCAAGAGAATAATTAATTTAATTATCAGTAAATTAAATTAATTATCGAGCATAGGATATCTTAAACATGGGGAGATGGATGACTCGTAATATGTGGAGCCCATATGAAAATATGGGGGTTAGTGAGGAAGTACAATGGGATCCTTTAGTGAAATGGATCACCATTAATGGATCGGGTTTGGATCCATTAGCGGGCCAAGAACCAACTCCTCCTCATGGTCCCTATCTTAGCCCTATAAATACCCCATAGGAGTCATGATACAAGATTAATTGATCATCCAATAACACAACACAAAAAAACCCAAAACCTCTCTCACATCTTCTCTCTCCTAAGGTTGTTTGCGCTAGGTAGAAGAAGAGGAGAAAGGATGTGGTTCTCTCCCTCAACCATCCTCACTTCTTCCTCCTCTTTGGTATGAAGAATCACCTGGTCTAGGAGGATCATGTTGGTGGTCAGAGAAGAGGAGAAAAGGAGGAAAAGGCACGCCGGTGGCGATCCTTTGTGGGTTGCGGCGTCGGCAGTTTGGGGAAGAAGGGTGCACCTCTTCTTCTCCTTTTTCCTCTGGTTTTCTCCTTCACAATCTTCCTCCTTGGCGTGCACAGGATAAGAGCAAGGAGAAGAGCACGTCAGCGGCCGGAGAACAAGTTCTCTCAACCTTGTTGGCTCCGTCGAAGGTGAAGAAGCAAGGGCTAGGTTTTCGGTAGGTTTTGTGGAAGAAGAAGGGATTGCTTCTCTTCTTCCTCTTGTTCATCATCATCCAAGCCTACCTCTTGGAGCTACCTAGCAGCTGGCTGGACCTTGAAGCTCAAGGTGGCTGGCGGGTTGAGGTGGAGAGGAAAAAAGGCAATCGGCGCAAGGAGACCCTAGAGTTGTAGGGTTTGTGTTGGTGATTGGAAGTAGCTTGAAGAAAGGTGATTAATCTGAGGCCTTGGTGACACCGCGTCTTGGTAGATCATCGCCCACACGACGTCCATGAGGGGAGGGTCATAAGGTAGATGAGTGCAAGGTAAACGACGAGGTATAACTCTCCCGAGCTCCAATTTACTTATGCTACGTCTTATTTGTGCCATGATACTTTGCCTTGTTATTTTATGCATGTTAGTTAATTATTTTGATTCGTTATCATAGACAATAATTAACTAACTGGACCCTGAAGGTATACACAAAAATCGGCGATCCAAATCATTGTCTTTTCCACGGTTAATTAATCCGAAAAGTTACAAGGCCTTAACTTCGGTTTTGTCTAAGTTGTAACTTGGATTAATTTACACGACGATGAGTCGGTCATTAGAGGGACGAGTCTCTATTCAGATTAAATTTTTTAATCCGTAGACATAGAGAGGTCTCTCAGATACGACCATGTGGTTGTCTTGGAAACTGCCAAGCCATACCAACAAATGGGTGGTTGTGTGTCTCAACTACTTTGGATCATGCATACCTTAGAGGATTATGAGTTACATTACTCCAAGGTCAAGGTTTTGTGTGATAATGTAAGTACAATTAACTTGACTAAAAATTCGGTTCACCATTTTAGAACAAAACACATTGAAGTGAAGCATCACTTCATTATGGATCATGTGGCAAGGGGTGACATAGATTTGCAATATGTTGAGTCAATGTCAAACCTTGCCGATATATTTACCAAGCCTCTTCCCGAAGCAGAGTTCACATCCTTAAGAAGGGGCCTTGATATGTGTTTTGTAGAAGTATAGGATGGACCTTGGGGTAATACAATAGGAAGGTGGTGCTTGATCCATTAGGATGATACAAATGATTCACGTGTGCTATGGCATAGTGTTGGGTCATGAGATGTATCAAATTATGAAAAATATACAAACCATGAGGAAAACAAGTGTTTAATTAATGGACATTTTGCCCAAAGATCATGGTTGAACATTTTAAACATTTGAAAACCATTTTGTGTTTTATCTGTTTTGCCATACGCTTGGGACATGTATGATTGCAAAACTAGGTTGAAACTTTGATACAAAGTTAGTGTTTTTCAAGAAATTCAAACTTTAGAAAAAAGTTAAGCGTATTTGATTTTTTCATGAACTGATATTTTTCCTTGTTAGAGTATATCTTATGAAACATGCTTGCAAATTTTCATAATTTTTGGAATTTTCTTGAATTGTTGGGGAGTTTCTGAAATTCGGCTCAGAAACCTGAAATTGCAGATTGAAGAGTATCAGTCGACTGCCCTTGGGGCAGTCGACTGGCTCGTCTGATTTTAGGATTTTGAAATTTTCAGAAATGAGAAATTCTCTCATTTGATGCCATGGGTGAGTATTGCTTAGAGCAATCATTTTGATGGTGTCAAAGGGGGAGAATGGGTAGTTTAAGTTAGGGTTGTATCTTAAACTTTTGGTTTAAACTTGGTTTATGATAAGAATTGAAAATGGGAGAAGGCATAGGTTAAGGGGGAGTTTACATCTTGGTGTTATTATGTCATGAATTTCAATTGTTGTTATTTGTTATTGTTTTATCCCTAACTTAAACATATTGCCACACATCAAAAAGGGGAGATTGTTGGGGCAATCAACCCAAGCATGATCGGGAAGATCATGGTTTTGATGTGTGTGTCAACATGGTTAAGGTTAGGGTGTTATCTTGTTATTTGATATGTGTGATTGAGTTTGCAGGACTTGGAGAATCACACATGGAGGACTTATCCGAGGGACGAGAGCCGAGGGAAGAGGACTCCAAGGGCAAGCCGAGAAGTGGACTTCAAAGGGCACACGTGAAGGGTGGCATGGAGGCAAGACAAGGAAAGGCTTGTGTGCGCATCCGAGGGACGATAGCTGGTGGAAGAAGAGTTCAAGGGGCAAGCCAAGGGAGTGTACTTGAAGGCACACGTGAAGGAGGGTCTTCGGAGTGAGGAAGAGTGTTTGTATAAGCTGGGCAGTCGACTGGGAGAAAGGCAGTCGACTGCCAGCAAGATCTCAAACTCACAAAATGTTTTCGACCCTGGACCAATTGACTGCCCCAGGGGCAGTCGACTGATAACCCCGAAAACTAGCCATTGGGTTAGCCGTTGGCTAGCAATTAAGGCTAGACCAGTCGACTACCCCAGGGGCAGTCGACTAGTATCGGGCTGGATAACTTTTGGAATTCTACTTTACTCTTATTTAAAGGGTGATCTTTTTGCACGAGGAAGGTACAGTTCTATGGGGTACCAAAGTGCTGTTAGTGTAAAAATTCTCCTGCTCTTCCTCTCATTCTCAATTCCATTTTGTAAGAGGAAGAGGACAACCTTATAAAGGTTTTCTCCACCTTTAAGGAGGCTTTTATAGTGGAGAGTGTGCTCGCGTGTGGATCCTTATATTAGTCGCCTCTCGGAGGTGGATACCAAGTAAACTCTCGGTGTTAGCATTGGTTTTCATATATTTTGTTATATTTTTTGTATTGTGCTAATCTTCTTGTAGAGAAAGTTCAAGAAAAGTGCTATTCACCCCCCCCCCCCTCTAGCAAGCGCCACGATCTAACAAAAATTTTTATCCAGGGCCTATCTCTCATGTCAAAGCTCATTTGATCATATAAGAAAAGTTATCAACAAAATGCAGAAATAAAAAGAAGTAAAGAAATGCAGGAATGAAAGGGAGAAAATTAAAATGCAAGCTATACACAAAAAAGAAAATGTAGAATTTTATAAACAAAAAGAAAAATGTCTAGACTAGCTAAATTGCTTATCAACTAATGTTAATGTGAACAATCCCCGGTAACGACGCCAAAGACTTGATGTGAGCCCGCAAGTGCATTGGAACGTCATCATGTAATAAAAATATCGATCCATAGGAATTGTTGATTAAAAATTAGTTGAGTCTACAAATCAAGCTATCTAGATGATCGCAGGATTGCTTGTGAAAGTTTGCTAATGAATGGAGGAGAGAAGAAGACGTGGGGGGGGGGGGGGGGGAGGGAGTGAGAGAGATAATCTTAGAGGAAGGGTTGCATGAGTGGAATTTGTAGGACCGTTACACATGAGAAGGGGGAGGGGGTGATAACCACCATTTTTGCTGATTATTTTAGGCTCTTAAATCTATGTTTGATCCACATTTTATATGCTTAAATTTGCAATTATATTAGGTTTCATGTATTTCCCTTATTTTGGCTTTTAATTATAATCTTTGTATATTTGGGATATTTTTGGCACTAAATTTGAATATCATTTTGTAGGCTTCAATTGATCATGGACCTAGATTAAATCGGGTCAGACTTGAGTCAGCATTGGATCTAGATCAAAGGAATCAAACATCGGATTATTAGGAACCATCCATTCCAGAGAACGGCTAGAACTGAGCCATCGGTCAATTTCTGGTCGATCCGAGTTCAAGATAGAATCACTCATGACTATAGATCAAGATCTGAAAATTTCAGCCAAATCAGAAGTAATCTGACCGTTGGATCAAGATCAAGATGTTCTAGACCATCCATTCAAGAAAAAGGAAGATCTGGACCATCCGCCACTGATCTGGCTAATCCGAGCTGCGGACAGGTAGATCAGGACCATTGATTGAGATCTGTGGAGTTTGGTTCAGATCTAAAGAGATTCGACCGTTGGATGAAGCCAAATTGATCTCAGCCGTCCGTTGCTTCCATCATCATATGGCTGAACCAATGGTTTGGCTGAACCATTGACTGGACTAAACCCAATTTCTGGCTGGGCTGAATGAACCAAGGACTGCTGGGCTGAGTTGTGGTCGAACCCAAGATTAAAGCTGAACCTAAGTCTGGATTGAATTCAAGCTGGACCGAACCAAGTGCTGAGTTGAAGTTGGCTTGGTTTGACTGAACCGGACTAGCTGGGTTGAACTCAACTGACTGACTGAACCCAGGGCTGAACCAAGAGCTGGCTTGGCTGAATCAAACACGAGCTGAATCAAACACAAGCTAGACGGAATCGATTGGGACGAACAAAAAGGGAGCAGCGGCGCGAGCTAGGGCAGAAGGGGAGAGGCGACACACACAGACGAGACGAGGGGGGTTCCCGACATCTTCTTCTTCCATTCGCCTTCTCCTCCGGCCATTGCACAGCTAGGGCTCAGGGGTCCCGAACCTAGCCGGCCAGAGTTCATCATCGCCACCTTCTTCTTTTCCACCATCTTCATCACCGCCGCAAGCTAGGGTTAGGGGTTCCAACCCTAGTCGACCGGAGCTTCAATCGATTGCAGTTTGAGGGGTTCCCGACTCGATTCGATCAACTCCATCCACTCTTCTCCATCTCGCTGCCATCGCACAGCTAGGATTAGGGGTTCCAACTCTAGCTGACGATCGACTCCACCGCCGGCAGTCGTTCCTCCCTTTACAGAAATTTCTTGCCATTTCTTTCTTTACAGCAATTTCTTTCTTAGCTTTTCTTTACAGCAAGTCTTTTATAGCAATTCTTCAGCAATTTCCTCTTCACAGCTTTCTTCTTTGCAGTTTCCTCTTCACGGTTTCAATTCTAGCAGATTTCAATCCGGCAGCCACCTTTCACAGAGCTTCTTCAGCTTCTCACAGTTCTTCGCAGCATTCATCTCCACAGTACTTCAATTCTAGTAGTTCATCGCATCCGGGGCAGCTTCATCCTTCACAGCAGCAGCCATTTCATCACAGCAGCTCAGCTTCAACTTCTAGAGATTAATCCACGTTTTCATCAGATTTGGTTATTGGTTAATGTAGTGAATGCTATGTGTTTGATTGAGTGAATGTTTGTATTTGATGATCCTTCCCCATTTCAATTTGCACTTACTTGAAGAAATTTCAATTATGTCTATCCTGTGTTCGATTAAATGCCTCTTAGAACAGTTAATTTCAATTGTGATGTTTCTTAGTTGATTAACTTCTATTTTGGATTGTTTTTCCCATTGCTTTAAGTTTTAGGTCTTTATTATATGCAAGTAAGTTAGGAGAGTAAATTTCTTTAATGCTATAGGTTTTTGTTCCATGTCTAGTTTCGTTGATGCTTAATTTCTAGTTGTCATTTTGTTTACTGCAATTGTAGTCAGGTTAAATTAGATTTCATTACCTGCATTGTTCTTCATCAATTAGAACTAGATTTCATACTTGCTTGCTATGTCTTTTCGTAGTCTTAAAGTTCAAATCTAACCCCAGTTTGATATCAAAAATCCCAAAAGCAATAACATACGATCCTGAGAATTATCATGTACCAACTACATTCGTTGGGAGACGACTTGAGTTACTCTATGCTACATTAGTTTAGAGGAATTCGATACTTAAATTGTATTTGAAACCGTGACACGACTGAAACAGTTATCAGGGGGCGAGGTGAATCACGTGACTTTTAAAAACAATCATTTTTTCCGACTTAGAAAAAAGAACGTGAGTTAACGCAGCAGCAAATAACTAAAACCAAACAAGCACACAAACATAAGTCAGTTCTACTTGCTTCGGAGCCTTTGACGACTCCTACTGCAAGGCATAGGTCCCTTGGACCTTTCTAATGGGCAATCCACTAATATCCTCTACCAGTAAACTCCTAGTAGAGTGATCGAGTACAGAGGGATAGGTACACTTCCTATTTAGTATGAATTAAGTACAAGTGAACAAAGATTAACTTTGTTACCAACACTTTGTAGAATATCGATTGGCTCGTGTGTTGGTATCAATCTTTCAGCAGTGGTCAAACATAGTCGAGTCGAAGCAGGGCCACATCAAAAAGATAAGGAAACAGAAGATCGCAAAAGCTTGAATACAAAACCAAGATGTGATTAGAATTGGTATTTTGAGCTCTCAGCAGCAAGTCCTTATAATGGACATTTGAGATGCCTCAGATCAAACAAATGCTATCCTTGATCCGAAGATAGTATCTTTGTTTCTTATACACTAGAAGGCACATTAGATCCACTTTGAGATGCCTCAGTTCCCAATTGAGGTGCCTTGGATCTAATCTGAGGCGCCTCCGATCGCTAAAACTTCATCTTCAGCGAAGGCTGCGTGGAGGCACCCTCAACCACTAGAGGTGCCTCAGACACTGTTCATCCGAGGATGAATTTTATAGAAACACCCCTACAAAACCATGCTAGTTGAAAATAAAGAATACCCTATAAAACAAGGTTAGCACAACTATACAATAGACTAAATAATTTCATTATTAAATAGACGCTGTCTTCCCAAGACCAAAATCTAGTCAAAGTCTCAACATAGAGTTCCAAAATGGTTCTAAGCTAGACCCTGCCTAAAGTCCCAACGGGGGCTCAACCTCAACAGAATTCACTCATCCAGTGACTTATCTCACTTAACTTTATGCAGTTCTACTTGACCTCTTAACCCACAAGGACTTCCCACCAAATGCGTTATCTGGACTTCCTGCCAAGTCTCTACCAACTTGGAATTCAGCTAGGACTCCACCAACCTGGATTTCAGCCTGGAGTCTAGTTCTAAGTCTTTCAAACCTATACACTTGGTAAAAGGTTAAATAACCATAACCCTAATTTTAACCTGTTCGAAATTATCAAAAAATGAGTTTGACCATTAGTGCAAACTGTACTAACAGGATCTAGGATTTCAGTTCCACTACAATGTTAGTTAATGTCCTATAAATTCTTCATATTCTAATCTTGAGGTTTATACACTCATAGAGATCCTAACTAGGTACCGGTGTGAACTTTATAGAAGTGCACTAGAATGCTTTTCCCTTTGACATCCAATGCCATTAAGTAGAGAAGGCAACCTAGAGACTTCGGTTAATGGGAGCCCTCTGTCACTAAAGGCTCCTCAGTCATACTACTCTAGATTATCTAGGATCGTTTAGAATCGATAGAGGGGGGTGAATATCGATAAACTTTCGTATATGTAAGAATATTACACAACGGAAAAATTAAAGCAATGCTAACTCTTTTTCTTTTTTACTTGGTTCGGAGTCTATGACGACTCCTACTCCAAGGCCCACTGTCCTTGACCATTTTCGTTGGGCAATTATATATTTCGGAAAAGTATTACAAGAGTTGGATCACGAATACAGAATTAAAGTAAAACACTTAAAAATAATACTGATGACCGGAAAAGAATCTGAAGACCGGAGCAGCAGGTCGTCGATCTGGAGCGTTGTTGGCAATTGGAACTCAAGCACGGAGGAAACAAAACTGAGCGCTTGAATGCTTGAGTTGGAAAAGTGTTGTCCGAAAGCAAGGGGGTGAACCCCTTTTTATACTGTCATCCAGGGCGCCCCTCATGCTGTAGAGCACCTGCCACGTCGCCTATTTGGGCGCATCCTCATCTGCAGACTCAGCCAACGTCACTCCCCCTATCCAGGGTGCCTGGGACGTCTGGGGGCCTGACTACTCACGGGCGCCTCCCATGCTGATGTGGTAGTTTAGCTTTATAGCCTCTGGAGTAACCCATCTGGGGCGCGTGTATCAACATAGGTGCCTGTGTTCTCGGGTGCCTAAGACCTCTCAGGCTCCTGGGATGTAGAAACTCCAACCTTTTTCTCCTGCAACCAGGGTTAGTTCCAGAACAATAGTAATAGTAAAATTAAGCACAAATAATAGCCTGCACTGTCTTGGTTCTGACTTTGGGCTTCCAAATGGAACCCTAGGTCGAACCGAGGCCTAATGTTTCCTCTTTAGGGGAACGCGTCCTCACCTATTCCTCTCAAGAGAAGTTACCTTTTGCCAACGCGCTCCTCCGGTTGGACTTTTGTTCGGCCTCCGAGATTGCCGGACCTCGAGACATCCGTTCGTCGACCCATCTCTACTTCTGTCCGCAGCTCCTGACCTGCTAAGACTTCTGGTCGATTTTCTGGATTAGGACTTCGGTGCCTAGTCCACGACCAGGACTTATTGCTCAACCCCCGGTCAGGTCTTCGGTGTCCAGTCCACTTCCAGGACTTATTGCCCAACCCCCGGTCAGGTCTTCGATGCCCAGTCCATGACCAGGACTTATTGCTAAATCCTGCAGGTCAAGACTTTGTGCTTAGCTTACCTAGGACTTTCCTGCACACCTAACAGATTCATTAGATAACAATTTAACCTTAGCATTGAACGCTTTTCCATCATCAAAACCCAGGTTCGATCTGGTGCTTCCGGCACCAACAATCTCCCCCTTTTTGATCTATGACAACCTAGTTCAAAAGTTAAGTTAAAACAGGAAAATAAAACAGTTATTTTAACATAGACATATTTTTCTTCTCTTTCCTCTAAATAATTATTTTTTGAAAAAAAATGCATTAAGCTCCACCTGAATTAAAGATTCTCCCCTTGAAGCTTTCAAACACATGCAGTTTTTCAAAAACAACCTTTTGATTGAGTGTACCCTTTTTGAGAAAACAGTTAATGTCTTTTAAAAATAAAACAAGCGAATTTTGATAAAGTTACTTTTGTAAAACTTTTGAAGTTGGAAAAAGTTAAGACACTTTTGGAAAAATTTTAACTTTTTTTCTTGAAAAGGGAATTTTAACTTTTCTTACTTGTAACAATAAAATTTTTGCACTTAACAAAAATTTGCACTTATAAAAATTTTGCACTTAAAAATTTTGCACTTAAAAAATTTGCACTTAAAAAAATTTGTACTTAAAAAATTTGCACTTAAAAAACTTTGCACTTAAAAAATTTTTGCAAACAAAATTAACTTTACTTTTTCTCACTCTCCCCCTTTGCCATATATCAAAAAACATACTTAACGAAGAAAAATAGTGTATCAAAGCCAGTTTATTTTGCAGAATTAAATTTTAAACACATATTAAACCAATTCTAGTGAGCCCATGCCAAAAAACCAAACAAACTAAATTGAACTTGTTCGGGCCCTGTCTAACCCAATTAGCTACTTACTAATTGTTATATAACAGCAGCTTTCACTAGGGTTAGTCAAGTTAAGTGATCTAATCAAGTTAGATTTTCTAAGCTTGGACGCATAGCTTGATTGTTGTTCAAATATATTTATCAATGCACTGACTTAAAGCATTTTGAGTCGAGGCATAGACCTAAGCATCTCAACCCAGTTTAGGTTATCAATCAAAGTGTCCTAATGTGCTTGTAAGATGCTGACTTCTAGATCTATAGGAGCATGCAATTCTAGGATTAAGTCCTAGGCTAAGTCCATTGTGTAGAAAAACCCTAGTTTTAAAAAGGGTAATTTTTGAAAAATCTAAGTCAAAGAAGAATTTTAAAATTCAAAACTTAATAAGAAAAATGATTTTTAAAATATGAAATACTAGATTTGAAAAACTTTTGAAAGAGTAAATCAAAACAGCCCTATTCTACTAAGCATAACCCTAACTGCCTTCATAGTAAGCTAAATTCAGACTCAGGTAAGGGTTTGGTGAAGATGTTAGCTAGATTAGATTTTGAGTCCACATGTGTAAGTACGATTTTGCCCCTGGCTACGTGATCCCTAACAAAATTGTGTTTTACTTCAATGCGTTTGGTTCGGGAGTGATGAATAGGGTTTTTTGTAAGATTACTTGAGCTTATGTTGTCAATGAATACTTTAGTTTGGGCATAATCTAGCTTGTAATCCTTAAGGGTGTGCATCATCCATAGAAGTTGTGCTACACATTTTCCTAGGGCAACATACTCTGCTTCAGTTGTAGATAAGGCCACACAGTGTTGCTTTCTTCTGCACCAGCTGACTAGACTGTGTCCTAATAATTGACAACTCCCACTTGTACTTTTTTATCTAGTTTACAATCGGCATAGTCTGAGTTAGAGTATCCTACTAATTCAATGTTGGAGGTCCTAGGATACCAGATACCTACATTTAGGGTACCCTTTATGTACCTAAGGATTCTTTTTACAGTAGCTAGGTGAGACTCCTTAGCACAGGTTTCGTATCTCATGCACATTCCTACTGCAAACAGGATATCGGGTCTACTAGCAGTTAGGTATAGTAAACTACCTATCATACTTCTATATAGTTTTAAATCAACTGACTTACCTTTAGGGTCATTGTCTATTTTGGCATTTGTGGCCATAGGAGTACCTAAATCCTTAGAGTTTTACATTTTAAATTTTTTGATTAATTCTTTTGCATATTTGGACTGATGAACATAGTTACCATCCCTGGTTTGTTTCAATTGGAGACCTAGGAAAAAGGTTAGTTCACCTACTATGCTCATTTCAAACTCACTCTCTATAATCTTAACAAAATCTTTTAAAAAATTGGAATTAGTTGACCCAAAAATTATGTTATCTACATAGATTTGAGCTATAAAAATGTCTTTTTCTAATGTTTTAACAAACAGGGTTAAGTCAATTTGGCCTTGGTTAAATCCCTTAGAAATCAGGTAGGTGGATAGTCTTTCGTACCAGGCCCTAGGTGCTTCTTTTAACCCATAAAGGGCTTTCCTAAGTTTGAACACATGATTAGGATTGTCTAAGTCCTCAAATCCCGGGGGCTGCCCTACATACACTTCCTCTTTTATGAATCCATTAAGGAAGACAGACTTGACATTCATTTGGTATAATTTAAAGCCTCTATGGGCTGCAAAAGCTAGTAACATCCTGATTGATTCAAGTCTAGCTATGGGGACATAAGTTTCACCATAATCCAACCCTTCAACTTGACTAAACTCTTTAGCTACTAAGCGGGCTTTGTTTTTCACAATCTCACCTTGATCATTTAGCTTGTTTCTAAATACCCACTTAGTGTTTATAACTGACTTACATTCTGGTTTAGGTACTAAGTCCCAGACTTGGTTTCTCTCAAATTGGGCTAGTTTTTCTTTCATCGCAATGATCCAATCTGGGTCAGGTAGGGCTTCTTCTATAGTCTTAGGTTCTATTTTTGAAATTAGTGCAATTTGACTAAGATTTCTATAGGAAGTCCTTATTTTGACCCCTTAGGTTGGATCACCCAAGATTTGGTCAGATGGATGATTCAGTCTGGGTTTCTTGGTTCTCCTAAAACTAGGTTCAGCCTCAAGTCCAACAGGTAGGTTTGGTTCAGGGATCGATTCAATTACTTGGGTTGGTTCAACTATTGGTTCAACTAATGACTTAGTAGTTGGTTCAATTGATGGTTCAATTTCTTCTTGATCATGATTTGACGTATTAAGGCTTGGTGGGTTGTTTAGGTTGATAGTAGGTTTTGTTACATTTTCCTTATCGAATATTAAGTTTATGGTTTCTTCAATTTTAAGGATTTATTTATTGTTGTAACGACCCGGAAAATTCTCTTAATATTTTCTTAAAATATTGAGCATGTATAAATAATTTTCCGAGGGACCTAGAAATAATTATATAAAATTTGGCCTAGAAATCCATATTTTCTCAATTAAATTGAGAAAACTAAGTACTAAGGGGTCTTATATGGGCTTTTTAGTACCATGATTATTGGTGAATTTTAGGTGAAAATTTATAGAAATCTGAAGGGATTTTAATAAGAAATATTAACATAATTATGGGAGAATTTTTTTTAGGATTTTCGAAAATTACTAGGAAAATAAAATAAAATAAGTGGAAAAAAATTATACATTTACCAAGGATTGAACCTTGGACCTCTTGTACAACCATGTAGGCTCTAACCAACTCATCTAGCAAGGGAATGTTATGAGGAAATGAAGTGGATATTGGTTAAGGCTTAGAAGAAGATGAAGGGTCATGGAGAGACTCTTCATTTACCTCCTTAATGGGTGATAAATATGGGGGTTTGGGAGTTACTTCTTTCTTCCATTACTTGCATTTTCTTCCTCCCTCCTCCCTCATCCTAGCCGAACATCACAAGGGTGGTTCTCCCTTGGAAAAGCTCCACAAGAAGGTCCTATCACCAAGATCTAAGGATTTTCCAAGGATACAAAGGCAAGGGGGTTCAAGGGTCCAAAGAAATTGCAATTTTCTTCTCTTTCAAGGTTCGAAAAATCAAGAAACCCAAGGTAAGACTCCCTCACCTGTGGTATAATGGCTTTTCTTGAAGATTAACATGATATGAAAGTTGTATATGATGTTTATGTTGGAAAAACCAAAGGAAACCCATGAATCTAACCTTATAGGTTTCGGCCCATGGGATTCTTGGTCTAAAATGATGATAAAAATCCAAATCATGTTGTTTAATGTACTCTCATGATGTATAGAGATTTAATACAATTTTTGAGAATTTTTGGGGTACCATAGTGACCCTATAAGTTTCGGCCAACCTCAAGGACCAAAAGATTAGGGTTGAGTACTAAACTTCAAGTATATATTTGTATGTGTTGTCATGATATAAGGGTGATGGAGGGTGATTATGTGAATGTTCACATGGCCTAGAGACTCTATAAGTTTCGGCCAAGAAGGGTTAATAGGGTAAAAGTTATGATTTATTTCAAGTAAGGGCTCCAATGGCTCTATGGTAAGATGTGATTAGTGTTTAATGATTGATTGGGGATTTTAATGGAATTTTTCCATACCCCCATGGCCTTATAAGTTTCGGCCAGCCCTAGGAAAGTGGCCTAAAGGTTAGGGTTAACCCTAATCATGAGCCCCAAGGACTTCCTATGGTCTTATAAATAATGTATGGTTGTTCCTTTACCTTATGCTATATTACATGTTTATGGAATTGATGGAACTCCACCTTAGAAGTTTCGGCCAAGCCTTGGATCTAGGGTTTGGGAGTGAGTTAGGGTTCAAAGAATGATGGTTCATGTTTACCATAAAGTATTTATATGTATAGGATCAAGCATGTGGTAGGAATCATGTTAACCATGACCCTAAGGTTTAAGCACCATGCTTTATGTTTCATGTTCAGGTTATGACTGGATGCCATGCTTAATAGGGTTACCGTGAATGTTTATGTTTTAGGCCATGTATTTGAATGGTAGGTAGAATGTTATGGAAATCCTACCTATATATGCTTATGTGATGTAGAGAACCATGCTAAGTTATATGCTCATGTTATGTTAAGAACCATGTTAAGTTATTGTGTATGTTCATGATATGAATGATGCCATGATAAGTATGATAGGTTTATGTTCATAATATGAATGATGCCATGATAAGTATGATAGGGTTAGGTTCACTATAAGAATGATGCTATGATAGGTATGTTATGTTAGGCTCATGATAAGAACGATGCCATGATAAGTATGTTATGTTTATGTTCATGATAAGAATGATGCATGCCATGTTGTATGAATAAAGATGCATGTCATGCTATGAAAGAAGATGCATACCATGTTTATGAATGAAGATAATGCTCATGCCTTACAGGCATCATGATGTTATGCAATAAGAATGAACAATGAAAGGACAAGCATGTGTTAAGTCATGCTTTATGTAACATGGTTATGCTATGAATGTCTTATGAATGATGAAACATGAAAAGTATTTTACTTTATGTATGGGCTTGTACCGGACCGAAGTATGGTTCCAAGGGATGGGCACCTTAAGAACGCCCCAGTTTTGGACTACCGAAGCTGTCCACGGTTCTGGCACTACCGGAGCTGTGCAACAGGGATGGACACCTTAAGAACGCCTCGGTTCGGGGACTACCGACTATGCTGTCCTTACCCTAGTAGGTCGGGGCTCGCGACCTCGGACTTGCTAGGGATGCGCGCTATGATGTATGTATGTGGTACAAGCCGGGGACCCCAAATGATGTTATGATGATTATGTTTAAGCATTTAAAAGTATGTTTTTAAAAGTTAAGCATCCTTATGTATATGCATTCCACTCATGCATCCATTCATGTTATGCATTATGCTATGTTGATAAGATTTTATGCTTACGTTTCATGTTAAGAAGTATGCATGAGAATGAATGATCTATGCCATGATTATGTTAAGAAGATGTTCACATGCTATGATAGGTATTATGCCATGTATTATGCCATGCTTAGAATGTTCACTATGTTTATGTTTATGCCATGTATTATGCCATGCTTAGAATGTTTACTATGTTTATGTTTATGCCATGTATCATGCCATGCTTAGAATGTTTACTATGTTTATGTTCATGCCATGCTATGTATACGATAAGTGATGTAAGATGTTATGTTCTAAGTAGAGCACCAAGTATGTTAATGTTTCATGTGCTCATTATGAGAAGATGAATGATGAATGGTTTTTGTGAGTAGGAAAGAGTCTTACTAAGCCTGTGTGCTTATAGTCTTATTTCCTTATACCGCAGATCATTCAAGGGGAAAATGATGGAAGCAGCAGGAGGGCAAGAACGCATGTGTGTTGTAGTGACTTGGCCCAGGAAACCATATGTTTACTGTTTATGCTAGAACTTCACCTTGGCTACTTATATGTTTGAATAATGACTTCTGGAACCTTATGATATAATGTTATGTATGACATGATATGATGCTTAAGTTCAAAGTTAATATGCTAAGGTTCCCATGTCATTAAGTTAAGAATGGTAATAGGGCATGTATAAGTTAAAGTTATTCCGCTGCCTTATGATGTCTACATGCCCAAAGCATGTTAACGTAACGCCGCTTACGAAAAAAAAAAAGCGGGCGTTACAATTGTAGACCCTATATGCCCTACTTGTTGTTGAATATCCTATAAAAGTTCCTGAGATTGATTTTGATTGGAATTTTCCTAGGTAGTCCTTAGTATTCAAAATGCGTACATTACACCCAAACACCCTTAGATAATGTAAATTTGGTAGTTTGTGGTAATAAAGT
The DNA here is from genome assembly GCA_024364735.1 of Boesenbergia rotunda. Classification (NCBI taxonomy): domain Eukaryota; kingdom Viridiplantae; phylum Streptophyta; class Magnoliopsida; order Zingiberales; family Zingiberaceae; genus Boesenbergia; species Boesenbergia rotunda. The sequence goes on along the minus strand of JAGFNQ010001521.1, from coordinate 332,107 downwards.
TCATAAGGGGGTTTGTTGTGTCTTTTATTTATTGAGACCCTATTTTGAATGTAACAGGCTGTGTTTATCGCTTCTGCCCAAAATTGACTGGATAAGTTGTATTCATTGAGCATGGTCCTAGCGGCTTCCTGAAAAGTTTTATTTTTCCTCTCAACTATTCCATTTTGTTGGTGGGTTCTTGTTGGGTATGGCTTGGCGGGTTTCCTAAGCGAATACTCGGTCATTCCGAGAAACCTCTCCATGTCTACGGATTAAAAATTAATCCGACTGGAGAGCCATCTCCCAACGACCATCTCGTGTCATATCAAACGATCCAAATTACAACTCAGCCAATTACCAAAATCGGCTTTGTAATTTGCTTGACCGTTCGACCATGGAAAAGGCGACGAGTGGATTGCCGGCTTTTGTGTTTATGGTCGGGGTCCAGTTAGTAAATTATTGGCAATGATACAAAATCAAAATAATAAACTAACTAATATGAAATGACGAGGTTAGCAAACATGACACACAATAGACATAAGGAGCTTGGGAAAGAAATATACCTTCCCGATCACCTCGCGACTTCTACCTTACCCTCCCATCACGGACATCATGTGGGTGACGATCTACCACAAATTGAGATCACCGAGGCCTCCAACCAAGCTTTTCTTCTCACCTTAGCCGAAACAAGAAACCCTAGTTTCTAGGGTTTCCCTTGCGCCGTCTCCTCCTTTCCTCTTCCCTTGCGCCGCCGACCGCCGGAGTTGCTCCAAAGCCTCCGGACCGACTGCAGACCTCGAGAGGAAGGAGAAGAAGAAGAAGGAGGAGAGAAATTCTCCTTCTTCCTCACCCAACCAGCCCGAAAACCTCCTTCTCCCTCAACCTTGCGGCGCCGCCGCAAGTATCCTTGCGCCGCCTCCCACCGGCCGCCGGTGGCTTCTTCACCCTCGCTGAGCTTCACACAAGGTAGAGGACTCCTCTGCCTTTTCTCTATGAGCCACAACCGTAGCTTGGTGATCAGAAGAAGAAGGACCGAAGGGGAGAACACCTTCTCCTTTGTCGCCGGCCGAATCCCCTAGGAGGGGTAGGAGAGAGAGAAGAGAGGAGAGAGGCTTAGGGTGTTAACTCATGGATCAACCTTGGTTTCATGATCTCCTTGGGTATTTATAGGGCTAAGGAAGGGACCAAGAGGAGGAGTTGGATCTTGGCCCACCAATGGATCTAAACCCGATCCATTAACTAAGATCCATTCCACTAAAGGATCTTAATTGAACTTCCTCACCAACCCCCATATTTTCATATGGGCTCCACATATTATGAGTCATCCATCCCCTCGTGTTTATGATCTTGAATGTCCGTTAATTAATTTAAATTACTGATAATTCAAATTAATTAACCTTTGGATCCTTGACTAGTACTACTCGACCTTATCATCATGCCGGATCAAATCCACCTGCAGGGTTTAGCATGATGAACCTTTCGAGCTTATCAACAGGGCATCATCAACCCGACTTATCAGGACACGGTTTCCGTCAATAATCAATAGCACATCATATTACTAATATTATTTACCAACTTATGGGGCCTATCGATCTAACAGAATCTATCTCACCCATTGGTAAATCAAAGAAATAATAGTTAATAATATATGACCGTTATTATATCGGGATTAAGGGATCGTACTCCATAATATAATCTTGAGGTCCTATCCAATTATGGAGTTAGTACAAATTGGATAACCTTAGCTTTTAGTCCTGCTCAATGTACTCAAAGCACACTAGTGTAATTCTATGGTCAAGACCAACCACACCTAATTACACTTCAACCATCCCAATGGGTTGTCCAATTCCATCTCGGTTGTGTGCCTCTATTTATACTAAGCAAGGAACTGATAATATGATCTTCTATGTGACACCACACACCATGTTATCTATAATGCAAAGTAATTGGCCCCCAGGGCTATGGTGTAGCGGTAGGGTAACTAGTCGTTAACCCAGGCATTCGCAGTTCGATCCCCAGCTATGGCACATTTTGCAGGATTTTTTCCTCCAAATGGGGCATGAACCCTGGGATGCTGGGCTTCTAGACTGCCCACCGCGAGCGCTTCCCAATTTACCATGGTGACTGATGGGAAACTTCCGTGGGGCCGGGCCGGTCACCCCAGGTTCAATTTGTCTGCTGCCTGGTTCATCAATTTTTTTTTACAATGCAAAGTAATTGGACTTCATGCATGTACTAATGTAAACAGGCACCTAGTGTAGTTGTGATTATCTTTTCAAAATGAAGATGTTCATATAAAGAAATTCATGTCTTTCAGTATACACATCATATAGTTCTAGGGCATGAAAATTCATGGATATACCCATTAATTTTACATAATTTATTACATCATTGATTTTCAAATTCTCCCCCGTGGTCACTCCTAAGTCTTTTAATTTGTGTGTCATTTTGTTTTTCTAGCATTTTACATAAATTGTTGAATGAGTCAAATGTTTCATCATTGATTTTTAAGAATCTAACCTAAGTAAACCTAGAGTAATCGTCAACAATTACTAAGCAGTACCGGTTTCCGCTTAGTGACTTGGCTTCATGTGAATCAAATAGGTCTAGGTGTAGGAGCTCAAGTTGTTGGTGCCGGAAGCACCAAAGTCAAACGTGTTTTTTGATAATGGCAAAGGGTTCAGAAGTTAAGGCTTTATTGTGATCTAACAATGCTACTCGAGTGTACAAGAAAAGTCCTAGGTACACTAGGCATGAAGTCCTGGTTCTAAGAATTGGGCACTAAGTTCTGGCCACGGGCTGGGCACCTAAGTCCTGACAAAAGGTTGGGTAATAAGTCCTGGTCGTGGACTGGGCACCGAAGACCTAGTGAGTGAAGCTGGGCAATAAGTCCTGGTCGTGGACTGGGCGCCGAAGACCTGGTGAGTGAAGTTGGGCAATAAGTCCTGGTCGCGGACTGAGCACGAAGACCTGATCCGAGGGATTGGGAAAAAGTACAATCGGAGGAGCCAGTTGGCAAAAAAGTAAACTCTCCTGAGAGGAGTAGGTGAGGACGCGTTCCCCGTAGGAGGGAACATTAGGCGTCGGTTCGACCTAGGGTTCCATTTGGGAAGCCCAAAGTCAGAACCGAGACAGCTCAGGCTGTTAATCATGCTTAAATGATATTATATTGTTTATTATTTGTGTTTTGGAACTAACCTTGGTTGCAGGAATGAAGGGTGAAAGGTTTCTTCTCCCAGGAGCCTCAATGGTGTGAGGCGCCTCTTTGACCAGGCGCTTGTGTTGAGACAGGCGCCCCAGACAAGGTTGATTCCAGGCACAATAAAAGCAAACCTCAAGAACAGCATATGAGGCGCCTGTGTTCATACAGGCACCCCAGTCAGCTCAGGCGCCCCCATTGAAGGGATAAGCGCTGGCCAAGTCTGCGGATGGAGTTTCTCGCAGAATAGGACACGTGTCAGGCACCCCCTTCAACACATGCGCCCCAGCGACCACTATATAAAGGGGTTCACCCCCTTGGCTTCAAACACAACTTTCTTCTACGTAATCTTTCAAGCGCTCTACTCCAAACGCTCCGTGGTCAAGACTCAAGCGCCAACGATGACCCACGGCTCCGACATTCTAGTCTTCTGGTCGTCGGTATAATTTTCGTTTAAGTGCTGTATTTTAAATTCTATATTTGTACTCAAGTTGTAACAATTTCACGCAATATAGATTTGTCCATCGTAAACGGTCAAGGTGTAACGACCCGGCCCATTTGGCGGTCTCGACCGTCGACCGTCGACCGTGCCGTTACCAATACTAGGTCTTCCCACTCCTGGGCGTGGATTTTTGCCTTCTCAGGATTCGAACTCTAGACCCAGGCTTAAATCTAGTTCTTTGTGAATCCTGAATACCAATTGAGCTATATCTCAATTGGTATTCAGGATTCACAAAGAACTAGATTTAAGCCTGGGTCTAGAGTTCGAATCTTGGGAAGGCAAAAATCCACGCCCAGGAGTGGGAAGACCTAGTATTGGTAACGGCACGGTCGACGGTCGATGGTCGAGACCGCCAAATGGGCCACCAAATGGGTCGGGTCGTTACAATAAAAAGGCGCCTTTTTTATTGTAACGACCCGGTCCATTTGGCGGCCCATTCGGCGGCCCATTTGGCGACCCCTTATCTATCTGTGGGTCGTCGACCGTCGACCGTCGACCGTGCCGTTACCAATACTAGGTCTTCCCACCCCTGGGTGTGGATTTTTGCCTTCCCAGGATTCGAACTCTAGACCCAGGCTTAAATCTAGTTCTTTATGAATCCTGAATACCAATTGAGCTATCGTCGACCGTCGACCGTGTCGTTACCAATACTAGGTCTTTCCACTCCTGGGCGTGGATTTTTGCCTTCCCAGGATTCGAACTCTAGACCCAGGCTTAAATCTAGTTCTTTGTGAATCCTAAATACCAATTGAGCTATAGCTCAATTGGTATTCAGGATTCACAAAGAACTAGATTTAAGCCTGGGTCTAGAGTTCGAATCCTGGGAAGGCAAAAATCCATGCCCAGGAGTGGAAAGACCTAGTATTGGTAACGACACGGTCGACGGTCGACGGTCGAGACCGCCAAATGGGCCGCCAAATGGGCCGGGTCGTTACACAAGGACCGTGGGCCTTGGAGTAGGAGCTGACTGCGACTCCGAACCAAGTAAAAACCAACGTGTTAGCGTTGTTTTACTTTTCCGCTGCGCAAACTACTCTAAGTTTTTCCGAAAAATTATCGATCGATATTCACCCCCCTCTATTGATTCATACCGATCCCACAAGTGGTATCAGAGCTGGTGGCTCAAATCTGGTGCAATCACCAGTTGAGCATTTTTTCAGATTTTTTGAATTTTAATATTTTTTTCTCTTTTTGCTCGTATTCTTCTCGTTAATCGAGGTTGGTGCAACACCACTCGATTTTTTTTCTTTATTACTATTTTTCCTGCACTACTAATCCAAGACTTAGTCTTGGAATAAGTTTTCTGTCTTTCTTTTTCAGTTTAAAATTAAATGGCCATGCAAGAGGGATACAACACTGCCAGACCACCTCTCTTCAGTAGAGAAGATTTCTCCTCCTGGAAGAGTAGGATGGAAGTCCACCTGAAAACTCAGGTGGACATGTGGATTATTATCCAGTCTGGACTGGAAATACCTAAAAATGCATAAGGCGTGGTGAAACACTATACTCAGTGAGACGGTCCACTAAAGAAGAAGATCGAGGCCGACACAAAAGCTACACAAACCTTGCAATGCGGCCTGACAAAAGAGGAGTTGAACCATGTAGGACTCTTCAGTAGTGCGAAGGAGCTCTGGAATAAGCAGATTGAGCTACACGAAGGAACATATGATACCCGAATCAGCAAAAGGGATCTGTTGCTCAACAGTCTCTACACGATAAAAATGTACGACGGAGAATCAGCAGCATAACTCCACGTAAGGATCTAGGAGCTGATGAATGGGCTGCACACTATAGGTCACAAGGTCGAAAATCGTGACCTAATCAGGTATACCTTAAACTCATTCCCGAGAAATACACTGTGGGCATCTATGGTGGATGCTTACAAGGTTTCCAGGAATCTTTCTGAAATAAAATTAGATGAATTGTTTTCTGAGCTTGAATTACATGAACAAACTAATACTACATTGGTCAAGAAGGGTATTGCGTTTGTTGCATGTAAAACTCAAGGAAGAACACCGAAAAAGAAAAGTCAACCAGTACTCGAGTCCGACTCAGACTCGGAATCAGACGACAATGAAGGGGATCATGCAAAACTGGTCCGGCTAGCTTGCGACTACTACAAGGAGCTTAATGTAACGACCCGGAAAATTCTCTTAATATTTTCATTAAAATATTAAGCATGTCTAGATAATTTTCCAAAGGATCTAGAAATATTAATACGAACCTTAGCCGAGAAACCCATGGTTCTCTCATTTAAATTGAGAAACTAAGTACTAAGGGGCCTTATATGGGCTTTCTAGTGCCATTATCATGGGTGGATTTTAGGTAAAATTTAATATTAAAATAGATGGATTTTAATGGGAAATATTAACATAATTATGGGGGAATTTTTAAGGAATTTTCGAAATAATAGGAAATAAATTAAAAATAAAATAGAAAAAAATTAGTGCAGGGAATGAAGTGGATATTAGTTAAGGTGTAGGAAATGAAGAGTCATCAAGGGAAGAGACACCATGACTCTTCATTTACCCCTTTTTAAAGTGATATAAATATGGAAAGGAAGTTACAACTTCCCTTCTCCTCTTCATTTCTTCTTCCTCCTTGCTTTGGCTGAAAACTCAAGGTGTTCTCCCCCTTAAGAAAAGTTCCACCAAGGACTCTATTTGGAAGATCTAGGTTCTCTTCCAAGGTTACAAGGGCAAGAAGGGTTCAAGTGGCAAAGGGATTTCCATTCTCCTTCTTTTAAGGTCTAAAAATCAAAGACAACCCAAGGTAAAACCCTCTCACCTGTGGTATGATAGCTTTCAAAGTTATTTGTCATGATCTAAGTCTTATTGGCATGATATGTTGGAAAAAAAATCCATGAAAAGGGCTCATGAAGGTTTCGGCCAAGGCATGTCTTGGGCCAGAAATCATGTTAAAGATTTGATTTATATTTGTAAATGGTTACCTATGATAGGTGAAGTATAAAAGCATGATGTTTGAAGTTTTATGGCACCCTAAGAACCCCTTAGGGTTTCGCCCACCTTCAAGATTAGGGTTAGATTTAATCTTCAATGCTCCAAGCATGCTTAGTATGTCTTGCTATGATATAGTATGGATGAAAGTAGTGATTTGTATGAATTTTCTATGGGCTTGTTACCCTTATAGGTTTCGGCCAAGTCATGTACTAGGGCTAAGGCTTAGTGTTAAGTCCAATCAAGGGTTAAATTGGTCTTCCATGGCATGATATGCAAGGTATAGGATGTTAATCTTAATCTAGGCAAATTTTCTATGAATTTAGATCTCCTTCAAGTTTCGGCCAAGACCCAAACCTAGGGTTTGGATTGGGTTAAGGTCTCAAGGATGCATGTTTCTAAGTTACCATGATGCTAGTAAGTAGTTAAGCATGAAGTAAGGATCTTTATGTTACAAAAACCTTTATTTATGTGTGGAATAATATGATTTTGAATGTTAGATCTTAAGTGATGCTTTACTCATGAACAATTAGATCATATACCATGAATATATGAAATCGATGTAGGATGTAAGTTATGATAGACGGAATGATGTATGTATAATGATAAATGTTTATAATAGATTTATGGTTTATGAAAGTACATGCATGTTTTAAGGTAAATGCCATGAACCCTAGTAGTATGTGTCATGTTTATATGTAGCTTACCATCCATGCTTATTGATGAATACTGGGATTATGTATGCTAGATGAAATGTATCTGTAACGACCCGGCCCATTTGGCAGCCCATTTGGTGGTCTCGACCGTCGACCGTCGACCGTCGACCGTGCCGTTACCAATACTAGGTCTTCCCACTCCTGGGCGTGGATTTTTGCCTTCCCCAGGATTCGAACTCTAAACCCAGGCTTAAATCTAGTTCTTTGTGAATCCTGAATACCAATTGAGCTATAGCTCAATTGGTATTCAGGATTCACAAAGAACTAGATTTAAGCCTGGGTCTAGAGTTCGAATCCTGGGAAGGCAAAAATCCACGCCCAGGAGTGGGAAGACCTAGTATTGGTAACGGCACGGTCGACGGTCGACGGTCGAGACTGCCAAATGGGCCGCCAAATGGGCCGGGTCGTTACAGTATCATGTATGAAGTACATGGTTATTTATGTATTGTGATCATGCAAGTTTTACGAACCAAGATAATGTTTATGGCTAAAAACATGATTATGCATGTATGTCCTATTATGTGAATAAAGAATGATAAGTATGAATGAAGATGATGGTTATGCCTTAAGTATGAATGATAACTATGAATGATAAGTATGAATGATGAAGGCATGACGTTGATATGAAATAAGTATGAATGATAAGTATGAATGATAAGTATGAATGATGAAGCATGCATATTTATTTTTATGAATGAGGCTTGTACCGGACCGAAGTAAGGGTCCAAGGGATGGGTACCTTAAGAACGCCCCGGTTCTGGACTACCGAAGCTGTCCACGGTTCTGGCACTACCGAAGCTGTGCAACAGGGATGGGCACCTTAAGAACGCCCCGGTTCTAGGACTACCGACTATGCTGTTCTTACCCTAGTAGGTTGAGGCTAGCTACCTCATATTTACTTAGGGATGCGCGCTTATGATGTATGTATGTGGTACAAGCCGGGGACCCCCAATGATGTTATGTTTATGTTAAGCATTTAAAAGTATGATTTTAAAAATTAAGCATCCTTATGTAGTACATGCATTTGACTCATTCATACATCCATGTTATGCATCGGGCCAGGGTAAGTATATTTTATGTTTGTGTTTATGCTCATATCTTATGCCTTATGTTCATGTATGCTAAGAATTATATCATGTCTAAGTATGCCTTATGTTCATGTATGCTAAGAATTATGTCATGTCTAAGTATGCCTTATGTTCATGTATGCTAAGAATTATGTCATGTATAGATATGCTTCATGTTCACGTATGTATGTTTCATGTTCATGTATGTTAAGATTTATGCCATGCTAAGTAGGTTGTAGACCTATGGTGATGTTAGGAATCATGCTATGCGGATTGTTCATATGCTTATGACTTTTGCCATGACTATGCTTATGTTTATGATCGAAGTTACGCTATGTCAGATACTTGATATGTTTACGCTTAAGTGACGTATGGTTTTAGTGAGTAGGAAAGGGTTTTACTAAGCCTATGTGCTTATAGTTTTATTTTCCTTGTACCGCAGATCAAGCAAGAAGCTATTAAGCGAAGCCGCAGGAGAGGCAGAAGCATGTGTGTATGTGTAACAGTGACTTGGCAAAAGAGTCTTATATTCTCACATAATGCATGTCTTGGGTGTGAAAATGTTTTCTTAAATTTTATGCTATGATTTATGATTATGACAAATGAGTGACTTAAGACTCATGATGCTATGTTTATGAATAAGCTATGGAATGGTTAAGTTATGATATGATGCCATGTATAGATGTTCCATGTGTTTAGTTGCATGGTTAAAAGCATGTTTAGAAAAAAATGATTCCGCTGCATTAAGATGTTTTTATGCACATGTATGTTTAGCGTAACGACGTCTATCTCGCCACACCACGAGGTGTGGGAGAAGGGCGGGCGTTACACTTAAAAACCAAACGAACAAGAAAAAGTCAAGTCGGAAGAAGGAAGATCCATCTGAACCCTCGACAAGCCAGAAGAGCAATGGCAACATCACCTGCTACGAGTGCAACAAGAAGGGACACTTCAGATCAGAGTGCCCCAACCTAAAGGAGAACAAGAAGGCACAGAGGAAGAAGGAACTTCAAGCTACCTGGGACGAATCGTCCTCGGAAGAAGAAGAAGAACTCTGCACGCGAACCTACTCGCCTTGAACGCCTCGGAAGACATCGACTCCGGAACGGAATCGGAACCAGACGACGATGTCAACACCGGAAAACTCACAATCTCGGAGGTCGTACAAATCACGGTAAGAGGTTATCCAGAATCTGAGTTGTATGATTTAATTACTTAGTTGTCATGAAAATTGGTGAAAGCCAACATCCGGGTTGAAACCCTCTGATAGGAAGTAAAACTCCTCAAAGAGGAAGTCAACTCGAGTTCCTTGACCGAGCCAGTTCAAGAAGGAAACTCAACTCAAGTTCAAAAACTTGAGGAAGAGAATTCCTCCTTGAAAAGTCAAGTGAAGGAACTCAGGGTTGCCTTAGAACAATTCACTTCGGGTTCCAAGGGTCTTGACATGATTCTTGGAAAATAGAAGTCCGTTCTCAATCGATCCGGATTAAGCTATCAAACCAAATCGAGACAACACTCGTATTATTCCGTGTTGAACCATCCTAGAACCCGAGTCTAAGCATGGGTCCCGAAGCTATGTTTGAATAAACAAGCTAGACCAAATCAATATTGGATCCCCAAGGTCAAGATTCACATCTTGCCTAACCCTTATCGAGGCTTTATGTAGGACCGGTACCGTCAATAGAGGGGTGGTGAATATCGACCGTAAATCTTTCGCGAAAACTTCCGATCGTATACATACAAATATTCATTCTAAATAGAGTGTTAGTAGGGCAGCGGAAAATAAAACAGAATAATAAAAGACAGATTGCACACGGGATTTTACTTGGTTCCCGACCCCCCAGGGTCAGTACATCCAAGGCCTAAGCACGGGAACACCCGTCCACTAATGGTCTCCTTTTCAGACTTTCCGGAGGCAGAGAAACCCGTCTTACAGTGCAAGATTTGCAAACACAAATGTTAAATAACTTAAGTACTGAAATGTAAATCAAACCGAACAACAAGAATTGAAGACTCGGTCGATTTGGACCTCCGAAGTGCCGTGCACTTCCTCCTGGAGCCTCTGGTCACAGAGCTTCATCGTTATCACTTTGTCATCACTTGGGAAGCTTAGAATGGTTTCAGAAGTTGTGTCCTAAGCTGGGGGGTCGAAGCCCCTTTTATAGTCTTCATTAGGGCACCTGTGATCACTGGGGTGCCTCATAGGGTTTGGTCAAAGCTTATCTCCACGCCGAACTCACCGCAGCCGATAAAGCTTTTGACCAGGGCACCTTGGACCTTCCAAGCGCCTCAAAGAGCTTGGTCCAAGCTTATCTCTGCTTCAAACTCGCAGTAGCAGATACAATATTCAACTAGGGCGCCTGTAACATATGGGGCGCCTGAATGAAGAGGCTGGTTTGCCTCCATTCATTGAGGTGCCCTAGTTGATGGGGGCGCCTAGCAGCCTGTTTCCAACCTCGTTTGTTTATTTGTTTGCTTGCTTTGTCTTCCATTCTAGGTACCTGCAAGATACATAAATACAAGCAAACACATATATATCCTTAATCTTAAGGGTTTGGTTCTGACTTCGGGTTTCCGTGAAACCCTAGGTCGAACCGATGCAAGTTCCCACCCTCGGGAACGCGCCTTCAGCCTACTCCTTTCAGGAGATGGTTGCCACCCAGTCCATTCGGGTGGACTTTTGTTTACTTTTGCTTAGCTTTCGATACTCTCGGAACTCAAGATGTCTGACCCTCGACCCGTCTCTACTTGTGTCCTTAGTCAACGCTCAGCTATGTTGCTCAATCCCTCGGACCAAGACATCGTGCCCAAACCCTAGGTCTAGGACTTCGGTGCCCAACCCTCGGCCAGGACTTCGTGCCTACTCATCAGGACATTTGCACAGCTTCACTCACCAGGTCTTAGTTCCCAGCTTCACTCACCAGGTCTTCATGCCCAGCTTCACTCACCAGGTCTTCATGCCAAGCTTTACTCACCAGGTCGTAGTGCCCAATTCATAGAACCAGGACTTAGTGCCTAGTTTAACTAGGACTTTGGTTCACTTTGGTACTCTTTTCTTCACTCACCCTTCCCTTGTTCAATGTATCACTGACTTAAGCATATTGTCAAACATTGAAACATTTAGAGGAGGACATCACTGATGCAACTTGCATCAACAATCTTCCCCTTTTTGATGTTTGATAATATCTTAAGTTAGATTAGCAGAAGGGACTAAATTATACTCCTTGAAAAACTGATCTATGTTTTGAAAATAAGTTTTGATCTTTTGGGAGAAAAAGAAAATACTTCTAACTTAACCTTACTTTCCCCCTTTTTGAAAAACATTTTGATTTTCCTTTTTGATCCTTCTGGAAGACAACAAAAATTTTCTAACTTACAACACAAATTTTAAAAAATTTTCTAACTTACAACAAAAATTTTCTAACTTAAGCTCACTCTCCCCCTTTGTCATACATCAAAAAATGACAAAAGCAACCTTGCACTAACAATAAAAAACTTCACTTAAGTTGCACCAAAAATTTCCGCTTTGAAAAAATATTGTGCAATTTAGAAACAAATATTTGTCATTGTAGGAAAATATTTGGAACATTTGAAAAATTCTTGCCTTAGAAACACCTTCACTTAGAGAAGATTTTTCAACAGATTGCAAACAAATACTTTGAAAAATGTTGTGTAAATAATTTTGAAAGATATTTTATACTTAATACATTTTCATTTTGAAAAAAATGGTTTTTGAAACATGTTAGTATTTAAAAAATATCTGGACTTTGAAAAATATTTTGATCATTTTCAAAAATGCAATTATTTTTGAGACATATTGAGCTTTTTAAACACAATGCATGTACTTTTGAATAATATTATGAATTTGAAAAACATAAGTACTTTGAAACATATTATTAATCTGAAAAGCATAAGTACTTTGAAAAGTATTATGAATTTGAAAATACTTATATTTTGACTTGGTTTTTTAAAACTATTACTTGACTTATATTTTGAAAATACTTAGAAAAATATTGTTTTTAAAATATAATATTTTACTTGACTTGGTTTCTTTTCCAGTCTGACACAATTCTAGAAAACCTTGTTAACTACAAGGGTATTTCCCTAAGTGTCCTGGAAATTCTCCAAACTCAAGTAAATATTATTCAAAAAGTATTTCAAAACAATTTTATAAGCCACAACAAATTTTGAAAAGTAGAATAATAGTATCTTGAAAGATAAATTACTTATACTTTCAACAGGATTTTGAAAATATAGTGCACGAAAATATATTATTTTGAAATTTTTAATAACTCTTTTAATTTGACCTCCCCCTAAACTTGACCCAGTCCTAGGAAGCTTGTTGACCACAAGTACTCTTCCTCTTGAGTCCTTAGGGTTTGGTTTAGACCAAAAGAATTATCTAATAATTCCAAAAAGTAATTGTCAAAGAAAATACTTGTTTGAAATAATTTCTTTTTGATTTAAAGTCCCCCTAAATTTGACACATCCTCGGAGTCCTTGTAGATCATTAAGTAGTCCTCCTCTGTGTCTTTAGGGTTTATCAAAATCAAAAGAATAGCTTTGAATGTCAATATGGTAATTTTTAAGAAGATAAGTTTTTAGAAAATTAAATTTGGAAAATGAATAACTTTTAAAGCATAAGCTTTGAAAACATAAGTGATAGTGATTTAAAACACCATTTTCGAAAAACATTTTGAAGTGATAATGATGTTTAAGGCATAATTTCCGAAAAACACTTTGAAATGATAATGATTTTAAAGCACCATTTTCGGAAGATTCAAACGAAAACCAAAAAAAAACTCCCCCTAACACCAACACCGTTTGACTCTATCTAAGTGTCTTAAGAGACTTTAGTGTTGACCTAAGAGGCTTGTGTCTAATTGTGTAGGTCAAACAATTTTTCAAAAGAATATAATTTTTGAAAATCTATCATATATAATGAATCAGACAAGCATGAATTCCATAAAAACATTATTATGTTGAAGCACTATTTTGAACATATATTTTTTAAAAAGATATTCTAACAATTTTGATAAACAATTTTAAAAAATATTTTTCAATTAATTAGTCCTTAACATCTCACCCATTTTAGATGTCTCAGTACAATCAAGCATGGTTGCCTTATGGGTGTGTTGTGAGATGCTTGAATCATTTTTCTTAATTTATTGTTAAATCTAAGATTTAATTGAAACTTGTGTTAGATTTAAATTTATCAAATAGTAAAGTGAATTTGATTTTCTGTAATCGACTTCTAGGTCTTGGCGAGACACAGAGGCCTTCTTTGGCTGTAGCCTTATTAGAGCAACAACCCTTTTCTTGATAAAGCCTTTTATCGAAAATTCATTTTCAAATTACTTCTTAAAAAATTTTGGTCTAACTAGCTTAGGTTTTGGATTGGTAGCTTCGGCTAGTTCCACCAAACGGCTTCCCTAACATACTATCATCTCACCTCCACCTAATACTAGTTTGTTCAAGTTTCAATTATTCTTTTTCCTATAACCGTTCTAAATCATGCATAAAATTAAACATGAATGACATGACATAAATTTTAAAGAAACAGCAAATGCATGTCCATGGCATTAATGCATGATTCAAACAAGTCAAAGGCATTTTAATTAAGTTTCTAAAAATGTATCAAATTCCCGAATTGATACACGTCGTGTGAACCCACGAATATGCCAACTCACTTTGACATATTTAATTAAATTTATTGTTGCAGTTTGGGTAGGATTTTATTTAATTTGAGTTTAAGTTATTTACGAGTTAGAGTTAAATTAAAAACAATTAATTAAGAATTAATTAAAATTAAATTAATTGAGGATTAATTAATGTTAAATTAATTGGGATTAATTAAATTTGAACTAATTAAGTATTAATTGATTTTGAATTAATTAAGAATTAATTGAATTTAAATTAATTGAATTTGAGTTAATTGAATTTGAATTAATTGAATTTGATTTAATTGAATTTGTTAAGAATTAATTAATTGAATTAATTAAGATTTAATTAGATTTAAGAATTAATTAATTGAGTGAGGTTGAATTAATTAAGATTTAGTTAAGGTTGGAATAATTAATTGAGTGAGGTTGAATTAATTAATATTTAATTAAGGTTGGAATAATTAAGGTTAAAATGATTAATTAATAATTGTGGCTTTAATTTCATCATTTTCATTATTTTAAAAATTTCTGATTCATTTACTATTTCAGTTTTGTCTAATTTTTCAAATTTTTCTAACAATTTTGATTTGTTTGACTTTTTGTGAACTTTATTAACTATAGCCTTAATTGTAGAAAATTCATCTTCCTCCTCATCCTCATAATCACATCCTTCAATATCATCAAAGTAGGTGGAGTAATTTGGGCCACTAGTTTATTTTTGTAATAATCTTCAATATTATCTAAAAATTTGATAATTAACTTATCAACTAAAATAATTTCATTTTCAATATCCTCAAAGTTATCCTCAGCATTATCTTTAATATCCTCAAGAATATCCTCAGAAATATCTTCAATATTTTTAGGATTAATCTCAAAGTTTTCAAAATTAATTTCAGGATTATCCTTATGAATTTTAAAATTAATTTCTGGATTATCCTTAAGAATTTCAAATTTATTTTCAGGATTATCCTTATGAATCTCAAAATTAATTTCAGGATTATCCTTAAGACTTTTAAAATTAATTTCAGGATTACCCTTAAGAATTTAAAAATTAATTTCAGGATAATCCTTAAAATTATTAGATTTATCTTCGGAAATATTTTTAGGATTATCTCCAGAAATATTATCAAGATTATCTTCAGAAATATCATTAACATTTTCAAATTCAATTTCAGAATTATTTGTAAAATTATCAGTATTAATTTCAGAGTTATCAGTAAAATTAATAGAATTAATTTCAGAGTTAACTTTATCTGAATTAATTTTAGAAATTGTTGAATTGACATTAAAGATTAAACTGTTAATTTCTGAAATTTTAGCATTATCTACATTTTCTAATTGGGCATATAAAATATTGATTTGACTATGTAATAATTCTAACTTTTCAGAAAAATTATCTAAACTATCATACGATTGTGCAGGAATTTGAAAAACTTTACGAACATAAATTTTGCGTACCTTTGTCGGGCACTTGTTTTTGTAGTGTCCGTACCTTTCACATTTGAAGCACCTGATATGATCCTTGTTCCTCTGGACTCCTGGTGCTGGTACTTCCTTTGCTGTTGGTGATGAACGAGTCTTACGAGTAGGACACTGATTTTTATCGTGTCCTCTCTCCCTGCACTTGAAGCATATAACATGAAATTTAAAAATTGACATTTAAAATAAAATGTACCTAATTCAAGAGCGTCCAGTCTCTGATACCAATTATAGGACCGGTGCCGTCGATAGGGGGGTGAATATCGACCGTAAATCATTCACGGAAACATCTGATCATATACTTATGAATATTCATTCTAAATAGAGCGTTAGTAGCACAACGAAAAATAAAATAGAATAATAAAAGACAGATTGCACACGGGATTTTACTTGGTTCCCGACCCCCCAGGGCCAGTACATCCAAGGCCTAAGCACGGGAACGCTCGTCCACTAATGGTCTCCTTTCCGGACATTCCAGAGGCGGAGAATCCCGTCTTATAGTCCAAGATTTACAATCACAAATGTTAAATAACTTAAGTACTGAAATGTAAATCAAACCGAACAACAAGAATTGAACACTTGGCCGATCTGGACCTCCGAAGTGCCGTGCACTTCCTCCTGGAGCCTCCTGGTCGTAGAGCTTCATCGTTACCGCTTTGTCGTCACTTGGGAAGCTTAGAATGGTTTCAGAAGTTGTGTCCTGAGTTGAGGGGTCGAAGCCCCTTTTATAGTCTTCATTAGGGCGCCTGTGATCACTGGGGCACCTCACAGGGCTTGGTCAAAGCTTATCTCCGTGCCGAACTCGCCATAGCCGATAAAGCTTTTGACCAGGGTGCCCTGGACCTTCTAGGCGCCTCAAAGAGCTTGGTCAAAGCTTAACTCTGATTCGAACTCACAGCAGCAAATACAACTTTCAACCAGGGCGCCTGTAACATATGGGGCGCCTGAATGAAGAGCCTGGTTTGCCTCCATTCATTGAGGCACCCTAGTTGATGGGGGCGCCTAGCAGCCTATTTCCAGCCTCGTTTGTTTGTTTGTTTGCCTGCTTTATCTTCCATTTTAGGTACCTGCAAGATACATAAATACAAGCAAACACATATATATCCTTAATCTTAAGGGTTTGGTTCTGACTTTGGGTTTTCACGAAACCGTAGGTCGAACCGACACAAGTTCCCACCCCGGGAACGCACCTTCAACCTACTCCTTTCAGAAGATGGTTGCTACCCAATCCATTCGGGTGGACTTTTGTTTACTTTTGCTTAGCTTTCGATACTCTTGGATCTTAAGACGTCCGACCCTCGACCTGTCTCTACTTCTATCCTTAGTCATCGCTCAGCTAAGTTGCTCAATCCCTCGGACCAAGACTTCGTGCCCAAACCCTAGGTCCAGGACTTTGGTGCCCAACCCTCGGCCAGGACTTCGTGCCTAACTTCACTCATCAGGACTTTTGCCTAGCTTCACTCACCAGGTCTTAGTGCCCATCTTCACTCACCAGGTCTTTGTGCCCAGCTTCACTCACCAGGTCTTAGTGCCCAATTCATAGAACCAGGACTTAGTACCTAGTTTAACAAGGACTTTGGTTCACTTTGGTACTCTTTTCTTCACTCACCCTTCTCTTGTTCAATGTATCACTGACTTAAGCATATTGTCAAACATTGAAACATTTAGAGGAGGACATCACTGATGCAACTTGCACCAACACTTTAGTCCAGGGGGAGCCAATATAAAAACCATCTTTATAATTAGATAATTTTTCTTAATTGTCTGCTTGCTTGTTTATTTATTTTCTGCAATTTTGTTATTATGCTTAGACTTAGGAATAGTTTAAGGACAAAAGATTTATTTGAAATTTGATCAACATAGTATTAGGTGGAGGTGAGATGATAGTACGTTAGGGAAGCCTTTCTAATAAGGTCAAGTAAGGTAAGGCGTACCCTACTTGGTCTGTTTAGTCTAGTGGAACTAGCCGAAGCTACCTATCCAAAACCTAAGCTAGTTAGACCAAAATTTTTCAAGAAGTAATTTGAAAATGAACGTTCGGTTAAAGGCTTTGTCAAGGAAAGGGTTGTTGCTCCAATAAGGATACGACCAAAGAAGGCCTCTGTGCCTCGCTAAGACCTGGAAGCCAATTATCGAAACTTAAATTCAATTTACTACTTGATAAATTTGAATCTAACATATATTTTAAATTAAATCCTAGACTCAACATCTTTTCAAAATCAATAATCATAACTCTACATTTTTTTCAAAATTAATCAACATTTTCAAAATTAATTGTCTTTCAAAAATTTAAACATTTCTTTTGAAAATCTGTCTCACAAAACCCATAAGGTCAACATGTTTGATAACAGTAGATGTGGGTGAGACAGACTAGGTAGTGAAATTCAATTTAAGCTATCCCTACCTCTAATGGATCCAAATCAAACATACTTTATATGTAGGAACATAAAGATTTGGACCAGTGGATGTTGGATAATGGATGCTCCAGACACATGACTGGGGATAAATTGAAGTTCACCAAAATCAAGTTCAAAAACCTAGGCTCAGTAGCATTTGGCAACAATGCTACACTCAAAGTAATTAGGTCAAGTAACATTGAACTTAATTCTGATTTCATTATTAAGAAAGTGCTATTGGTTGAAAATTCCAAGTTCAATTTGCTTAGCATTAGCCAACTCTGTGATATTGGTTACATAGTTACCTTCACCAACTCTGATTGCCTTATTATAAATCTCTATGATTCAAAAATAATACTTAAGGGTAGTAGGAAAAACAACGTTTACACAATTAATCTACCCTTAGTACCCAAATATTTTCTGACTCAATTAGAAGAAACTAACCTGTGGGATAGGAGATTAGGTCACACTAATACCAAACTAATTTCAAAAGTAACTCAACTTGGTTTAATTAAATGTGTCCCTAAAATTAAGAACTTTGACAATATAATCTGTAATTCATGTCAACAAGGCAAACAAACCAAGTCAACTCATAAACCAACCCAATCAGACTTATCCCAAACCACACTTGAGCTCCTACACCTTAACCTATTTGATTCACATGGAGCCAAGTCACTCAACGTGAATCGATACTGCTTAGTAATCATCGACGATTACTCTAGGTTTACCTGGGTTAGGTTCTTAAAAACTAAGGATGAAACCTTTAATTCATTTAATAACTTATGTAAAATGATTGAAAATCAAAATGATACAAAAATTAAAAACTTAGGAGTGATCATGGGGGAGAGTTTGAAAATAAAAAATTTGAGGAGTTTTATAAAATTAATGGGTATATCCATGAGTTTTCCTGCCCTAGAATTCCCCAACAAAATGGTATAGTTGAGAGAAAGAATAGAACTCTTCTGGAAGCCGCTAGGACCATGCTCATCGAATATAACCTAGCTAACCAATTTTGGGCAGAAGCGGTAAATACAACCTGTTATATTCAAAATAGGATCTTAATTAATAGAAGACACAATAAGACACCCTATGAACTCTATTATCATAGATTACCTAATTTACACTATTTAAGGGATTTTGGGTGCAAAGTCCATATTTTGATTAATATAGACTACCTAGGTATGTTCCAATCAAAATCAACCCCAGGAACTTTCTTAGGATATTCAACAACTAGTAGAGCTTATAGGGTTTATAATAAACAAACCCACAAAATTGAGGAAACTACCAATTTAATCTTTGACGAAGAAGTTGAACCAAAATTTGACAATCCAAACCTAAACCAATCAAATCTTGATAAAGAAGACAGTGAACCATCAATTGAACCATTAAATGAACTATTACTTGAACCAACTACTGAGGTATCAACTGAACCAATAACTGAACCAACCCAAGTAGTTGAACCAAATACTGAACTAAATCGTCCAGCCGGACCTGAGACTGAACCTAGTTCTAGAAGAACAACGAAACCCAGACTCAATCATCCATCTGATCAAATCATGGGTGATCCAACCTTAGGAGTCAGAACTAGGTCTTCTTATAGAAATCTTAGTTAGATCACACTTATTTCAAAAAATTGAACCTAAGACTA
This sequence comes from Boesenbergia rotunda, assembly GCA_024364735.1. Taxonomy (NCBI): domain Eukaryota; kingdom Viridiplantae; phylum Streptophyta; class Magnoliopsida; order Zingiberales; family Zingiberaceae; genus Boesenbergia; species Boesenbergia rotunda. The sequence continues at coordinate 312,501 of JAGFNQ010001521.1, read as the reverse complement.
TAGAAGAAGCCCTACCTGACCTAGATTGGATCATAGCAATGCAAGAAGAACTAGCCCAATTTGAAAGAAACCAAGTCGGGGAATTAGTACCTAAACCTGAGGGAAAATCAGTTATAGATACTAAGTGTGTTTTTAGAAACAAACTAAATGATCAAGGGGAAATTGTGAGAAACAAAGCCCGCTTAGTAGCTAAAGGGTTTAATCAAGTCGAAGGGTTAGATTATGATGAATCTTATGCCCTAGTAGCCAGACTTGAATCAATTAAAATGTTATTAGCTTTTGCAGCCCATAGAGGGTTTAAACTATACCAAATGGATGTCAAGTCTGCCTTTCTTAATGGGTTCATAAAAGGAGAAGTATATGTAGGGCAACCCCCAGGATTTGAGGACCTAGACAAACCTAAACATGTATTCAAGCTTAGGAAATCCCTTTATGGGTTAAAACAAGAACCTAGGACATGGTATGAACGATTATCAACCTATTTAATTTCTAAGGAATTTAACCAAGGTCAAATTGACTCCACGTTATTTGTTAAAATCTTAGAAAAAGATATATTCATTGCACAAATATACGTTGATGATATAATATTTGGATCTAGAAATTCCAACTTTTTAAAAGAATTTGTCAAAATTATGGAAAGCGAATTTGAAATGAGCTTGGAAGGTGAGCTCAACTTTTTCTTAGGTCTACAAATTAAACAAACTAGAGATGGTAATTATGTTCACCAATCCTAATATGCAAAGGAACTAATAAAAAAATTTAAAATGGACAATTCTAAAAGCTTAAGTACTCCTATGGCTACTAATGTCAAAATTGATAATGACCCTGAAGGTAAAATAGTTGACCTAAAGCTATACAGAAGTATGATTAGGAGCTTATTGTACTTAACTACTAGTAAACCTAATATTTTGTTCTCTGTAGGAATGTGTGCTAGATACCAAACCTGTGCTAAGGATTCCCACTTAGCAGCACTGAAAAGAATTCTAAGGTACATTAAGGGTACCCTAAATGTAGGTCTTTGGTATCCTAGGACTTCCACTTTTGAATTATCAGGATACTCTAACTCTGATTATGTCGGATGTAAATTAGATAGAAAGAGTACAAGTGAAAGTTGTCAATTGTTAGGAAATATTTTAGTCAGCTGGTGTAGTAGAAAGCAACACTACGTAGCTTTGTCCACAACTGAAGCAGAATATGTTGCCCTAGGAGAGTGTGTGACACAACTGTTATGGATGATGCACACTCTTTATGATATCCAGCTTGACCATACCCAAACCAATATTTTTATTGACAACATTAGTTCAATCAATTTGACTAAAAATCTAATCACTCCCGAACCAAACATATTGAAGTCAAACACCATTTTGTTAGGGATCACGTGGCCAGGGGCGAAATTGTACTTATGCATGTGGACTCAAAATCTAATTTAGCTGACATCTTTACTAAACCCCTACCTGAATTTGAGTTTGGCTTACTAAGAAGGCAGTTAGGGTTGTGCTTAGTAGAGTAGGACTGTTCTATATTTTTTTTTCAAAAATTCTTTTCTATTTATTCATATTTTTTGAAAATCAGCATCCAATTGTTTTGAAAAATCATTTCTTTTACTAAGTCTTGAAATTTGAAACTGTTTTCCGACTTAGAATTTTTTCAAAAACTTACCCCCTTCAAAATTAGGGTTTTTACGCAAATGGACTTAGCCTAGTCTTTAACCCTAGAATTGCATGCACCTATAGATCTAGTAGCCGGCATCTCACAAGCACCTTAGGGTACTTTAATTGTTAACCTAGACTGGGTTGAGATGCTTAGGTCTATGCCTTGATTCAAGATACTTTAAGTCAGTGCATCTACAGTAATTGGGGCAATAAATACAAATTGAACAACAATCACATTAAGTGTTCAAGCTTAGAAAATCTAACTTGATCAGATCACTTAACTTGACTAACCCTAGTGAAAGTTGCTGTTATATAACAGTTAGTAAGTAGCTAACTGGGTTAGACATGACCCGAACAAGATCGGTTTAAATTGGTTTGATCCTTTTTGTTGCTTGAGTTCACTAGAGTTAGTTCAATACAAATTGAAAATTCTTGTTACTAACTCTGATTCAAAAGTAATTTACAATTAGTTTTCTATTTTTGGGATATATGGCAAAGGGGGAGAGAGAGAAGAAAAGAGAGTAAATTTTCAAAATTTCAAATTTTCTTCTATTTCAAAAAGTAAAGTTGAACTTTTAAGTGCATTTTTTTTTCAAAATTTCTAAGTGCATTTTTTGGGCATATTTTTCTATGTAAAAGTTTTTCTTAGTGAACAAAATTTTTTTCTGAGCAAAAACGTTTCTCTAAGAAAAATTTCTTAGGTATTTTTCCAAGCAAACTTTTTCAAGTGCACAAAGTATTTTCAAATGCACAAACTATTCTTAAGCAAATTTTTTCTTCTAAGTGTGCAAAATCTGTAGTGCAAAAGTTGAAACTTGTTAAGGGAAAATTTTGTTGCAAAAGTTGGCTAAGTGAAATTTTGTTTTCAAGTAAAATTTTTTTAAGAAGGTTTTTTGTGAAAATTTTCTAAGTAAAAATTTTGTGCAAAAATTGGCTTAACAAAAATTTTTCTAAGTAAAAAGTTTGCACAAAAATTTGTTTTAAGTGGATTTTGTGTTGCAATATTTTTTAGTAAAAGTTCTTTTTTAAGTAAAATTTGGGCTTGTAAATTGCTTTAAGTGAAAAATTGTCTGAGTATAAAAAGTTTTTTTTGTGCAAAATCTTGTTAAGTATGCAAATGCCTTATCTTGAAAAACACTTAGTCAAAAGTTAACACTTTTTGAAAAATTGTATATCATTAAAAGCTTCAGGGGGAGCTTAATATTTTTGTCTAAATCAAAAAAATTACCTAGCACTTGAAGCATCGAATGTGACTCTTGTCCTTTCATGCTCCTGGAACTGGTTCCTTTGTCGTCGTCGGTGGTGTCGTTCGTATCTTACGAGTAGGACACTTACTTTTGCTGTGCCCTCTCTCCCTGCATTTGTAACACATTATATGATTTTTAAAATTTGAATTTACAATTTTACCTTTTGATTCCTCGTTGGGAATCTCTACCTTGATTCTTGCTGTCTTGCATCTAGACTCATCTTCTGATTGTGGTTTGGATTCGGTATCGAAGTCGGTTTCAGATTCTGTCTCGGCTACATGTGCTTGTGCCGAGAGCGCAAGATAGCTTACTTGATCTTCTTCTGCATTGTCTGATTCTTCCAATGATTCAGATAGCACACTTTAAGAGCTCGATGTCGGGGTTCTCATGGTGTAGGTTGTTTAGCTTCTCCCAAATCTCTTTAGCACATTCGAATGGTCCAACTAGCTTGTATTGTTCTTTGGTTAGGCCACATTGTAGGATTGCAGTCGCCTTTGCATCTGTCTCAATCTTGATGAGTGTTGGTTCAGCCAATTTGTCCGAGGCGATTGATGATCCATCTTCTGTGGGGAATGTGAATCCCGTTTGGATTATCATCCATAAGTCCATATGAGCTTTCAGGTGAGATTCCATTTGACCTTTCGAAGATATGAAATTCTTGCCGGAGAATAGCGGTGGATGGACACTGTTCCATTCTTGATTGGCCATCGAATTTTTTAATCTAAAAAATTACAAAGAAAAAGAAACTTTGTTCCAAGACTGAGTCCTGGATTAGCAGTGTGGTAGGAAAAAAATAATAAGGATCGAGTGGTGTTGCACCAACCTCGATGATTAAAAATTTACGAATGAAAAAAAAATTAAAAAGAAATTCGAAAATTGCTCAATCGGTGGTTGCACCAGATTTGAGCCACCCTCTTTGATACCACTTGTGGGATTGTTTAGTATCGATAGAGGGGGGGGGGTGAATATCGATAAACTTTCAGATACGTAAGAATATTGTGCATCAGAAAAATTAAAGCAATGCTAACTCTTTTTACTTGGTTCGGAGTCTATGACGTCTCCAACTCCAAGTCCCACGGTCCTTGACCATTTTTGTTGGGCAATTCTATATTTTGGAAAAGTATTATAAGAGTTGGATCACGAATACAGAATTAAAGTAAAACACTTTAAAAAAATACTGATGATCGAAAAAGAATCTAAAGATCGGAGCAGCAGGTCGTCGATCTGGAGCATTGTTGGCGCTTGGAACTCGAGCACGGAGGAAACAGAACTGAGCGCTTGAGTGCTTGAGTTGGAAAAGTGTTGTCCGGAAGCAAGGGGTGAACCCCTTTTTATACTGTCGTCCAGGGTGCCCATGATGCTGTAGGGAGCCTGCCACGTTGCCTATCTAGGCGCGTCCTCATCCGCAGACTCGATCAACGTCTATCCCCTTATCCAGGGCACCTAGGACGTTTGGGGTGCCTGACTGCTCACGAGCGCCTCCCATGCTAACGTGGCAGTTCAACTTCGCAGCCTCTGGAGTAACCCATCTAGGGCGCCTGTATCAACACATGCGCCTATGTTCTTGGGCGCCTGTGTATCAACTCAGGCACCGGGGATGCAAAAACTCCAACCTTTTGCTCCTGCAACCAGGGTTAGTTCCAGAACAACAGTAATAGTAAAATTAAGTACAAAAAATAGTCTGTACTGTCTTGGTTTTGACTTTGGGCTTCCAAATGGAACCCTAGGTCGAACCGACGCCTAATGTTCCCTCTTTCGGCGAACGCATCCTCTCCTACTACTCTCAGGAGAAGTTACCTTTTGCCAACCGGCTCCTCCGGTTGGACTTTTGCTCGGCCTCCGAGATTTTCGGATCTCAAGACGTCCGTTCGTCGACCCGTCTCTACATCTGTACATAGCTCCCGACCGGCTAAGACTTCTACCCAATTTTCTGGATCGGGACTTCGGTGCCTAGTCCACGACTAAGACTTATTGCGCAACCCCCGATTAGGTCTTCGGTGCCCAGTCCACGACCATGACTTATTGCTCAATCTTGCGGGTCATGACTTCGTGCCTAGCTTACCTAGGACTTTCCTGCACACTTAATAGATTCATTAGATAACAATTTAACCTTATCTTTGAACTCTTTTCCATCATCAAAACCCAGGTTCGATCTGGTGCTTCCGGCACCAACAGATTATGCTAAACAGATTCTTGTATAGGATAGAGAGAAACCCATTAAGTATTATTAGATAATCTCTTGTAAATAATTGACCTTCATTTTGAGACAAAGCTTAGATGTTCGGTTAATGGTAGTCCTTTGTCACTAAACCTTTACTAGTACATATATTCACCACTCACATATTTCATCAAACATATACAAGGCATAATACATATAACACAAGACAATAAATATTTCATTGAACTAGAAAATGGACAAAATCCATAGATTATACATCAATATCATATAATAGCTACTTGTTGGATCGGAGAAAATCGATAGAGGGGGGGGGTGAATATTGATATCAAATTTTTCGAAAAAATAGAGCAGTTACGCAGTGGAAAAATAACAAAACAAACACGAACACAAGTTGGTTTTACTTGGTACGGAGTCGCGGTCGGCTCCTACTCCAAGGCCCACAGTCTTTGACCATTTACGTTGGGCAATTCTAAATTCGGAAAAATCTTTTTACAACTTTAAGTACAGATATAGAATTGGAATTGAAATTGCAATACTTTTCGTAAAATAAATTTACCGACGCCCAAGGTGGATCGAAGTTCGGAGCAGAGGGTCATCGTCGGCATTGGAATCTCGAAGTCGGAGTTTGTCGGAGCATAGCGCTTGAACAAAAGTGCATGGAGTGTTGTGAGCGAGTTGTCTCAAGCCTTGGGGGTGAACCCCCTTTTATAGCAGCCATAGGGGCGCCTGTGTCGATGGGGGCGCCTACACGTGGCCTCTCCTGCGCGAACTCTTATCCGCAGGCTCGGTCAATGCTTATCCCCTTCACTGTGGTGCTTGGGCTGATGGGGACGCTTGTGTTAACACTAGCGCCTGGGCTGACATGGTCCAGAGGCTTTGTGGCAGCTTGCTTCGTTGGTTTTGGTTTTTTCCTTGCACTTAGGGTGCCCATATCCCTCCGGGCGCCTAGCACTAGTGAGGTGCCTCACTCCTTTGAGGCACCTCAGCTACAGAAACACATTCCTTCGTTCCCTGCAACCAAGGTTAGTTCCAAAACACAAGAAGCAAAATATGTTAGCCATTATTTATAGCCTAAGCTATCTTGGTTCTGACTTTGGGTTTCCTAAATGGAACCCTAGGTCGAATCGATGCCTACTGTTCCCTCACACGGGGAATGCGTCGTCACCTACTCCTCTCAGTAGAGTTACCTTTTGCCAACCGGCTCCTTCGGTTGGACTTTCGCCCAATCCTCCCGATCAGGTCTTCGTGCTCAGTCCGCGACCAGGACTTCTTGCCCAACTTCCGGTCAGGTCTTCAGTGCCCAGCCCTTTGCCAGGACTTCTTGCTCATGTTGGGACCGGGTGCATGTTGACATGGATACGAGTTCGTAATTTTAAAATTTAATTACGTGCAGCGGAAGGTTTAGCATAAATAATTTCTCAAATTATTTTAACCACGTATCTAGCATGCAACCTTATGTTGTGGAGACATGATCATACATTTAAAATTTTACAGAAAGTAAACTAATTTACTTAATACCTCGCGTAACTCGTAGAAAGGGACGAGATCCAACCGTAGCGTCCCTTGGAAGCTCCGCCTCTATTCGCGTCCACGCCGGGTTTTCTTCGGGATGACTTCGCAAAGCCACGAGTTTCGTGCCGACAAGAACTACTAGATTCTCCAAAGGCACGACAAGAATACCAAGAGAGAGATGAAAAACTAACCACCAAACGAAGAACGGAATCAAGATTCCGGGAGGAAGGAAGGAGTCGCGCCCGCTTCTTCTTGGTGGTGGAAGCTCACGGCAAAGGGGGAGGGCTCTAGGGCCGGCGACACTAGAAGAGGGAGAGGGAGAGAAGGAGAGGGAGAGAGGCTAGGCAAGAATCCTTGATCTCTTGGATTAATTTCCATGCCTTGCCTTGGTACCTTTATATAGTAGTCTCTTAATCGCCAAGTCTCCTCTTAACGGAATAAATTTTTCATAAGAAATTTATCTTATAAATTTTTCTATGAATTATTCCGTTATGCCAAGTTTTTATTATAACTTAATTTATAATAAAAACAACCATGTCTCCCCTTTTATTATGGAAAGAAATTTCTTTATATAAATTTCTTTATATAAATTTCTTTATCATGGTAAATAAATCCATTATTGATTTTATAAAATAAAATAAACCATTCCAAGGTTTATTTTAATTTCCATGATAAATAAATCTCTTTATATAAATTTCTTTATATAAATTTCTTTATACAAATTTCTTTATACAAATTTCTTTATCCATAATTTTATAAGACAAACCACGCGCGGTTTATTTTATAAATTTGAACCAAACAATTTGGCTCTTCCCTCTTATTGTGGCCGACCAAACAAAGAGGGTGGGGACCCTCTTTGGCCGGCCAAACCCAAGCCGCGATCTCATGAATTAAACTCATTTAATTCGTTCAATAAGTCTTCAAAAGACTTAGCCATTTTATGCTTCCGATGCGTCTCTGAAAAATTCAGATTCGACTTATCTCTCTTGATGGGAAATTCCAATTTTCAACTCATTTTAAATCCCTCGGATCACTCGTAGTGCGTGTGACTAAATAGGCTTTCAATTTATGTTGGTCGTCTATAATTAACCAATTATAGAACGATCATGAGTGGCACCTAGTAGTACATCATGATCCCTAATTAATCAAAAGATCAATGGTTGACCTCAGAAATAATTCTAAAACTCTTCAGCAGCTCTAATGAATCGTGCCTCATTCCCTTCACCATCTTATACCCACTTGGTTCAGGACATGGTCTATGTGTGTCAGTCCCCACTAGGCTGACTACGTCACACCTAGCCCAAGTAACGTTCTCTCGTCCTATGGATTCTAATTACTCTCATGTATTTAAGAGATTCATACTTTGAACATGTCATGCTCTGGCCAGAGGCTTCGAGTAACAATCCAACGATAGGCCTTGGGTATACATCTCCTCGCAAGGAGTGGTGAATCCTTTGTAGGCTGTTCAAACATCTTCGGGTACTTCGGCTTATACCCAATCACCCCGGGTCCACACCTCCTTGGAGATGCTTGCTTAAGATGTCAAAGTATAAGTCTCCATGACCAAGATGACTTGAACACCGCAAGTCAAAGGAACATCGCACTTAAGCTGCAGTAAGAACTTCATTGACATATCTATATATAGACTACCATATGAAGTTTTACAGCCAGTCACTCCAATGAACTAGTTCCCTTAACTAGCATTCATGTTTATCTCCGGACATTCCAATGTCACCAGCCAGTGAGAATCAGCTGATTAAAGAATAACCCATGCTAGTCTCAACAGAATTGATAGTGTCCGTATTTATCAATTCATCAACTAGGGACAATTTCAATACTTCACAATTGCACATGTAGAGATAATCACTAATTGTAAATTTATCACAAATTCTCTCATGCTGTGAATTGTATTGTCGACATTCAGTAAATGAGTTTATGATCTCAATCAAATACATAAACATGTATACTCAAATAGTGAATATTCATTTATTAAAATAAATGATTACAATCATAAGGCGATTGCCTTAGGACACTTCTCTCATATCACTAACAGCTCAGTCCTCGACCATGACTTCTTTGGCCAACTTCTGGTCAGGTCTTCTTGCCCAGTCCTTGACCAAGACTTCTTGCCTAGTCCTTGACCAGGACTTCTTGCCCAGTCCTTGACCAGGACTTCTTGCCCAGCCCTTTGCCAGGACTTCATGCCTAGCATACCTAGGACTTTTCCTGCACACTTAGTAAGATTGTTAGATCACATTAACACCTTAACTTCTGACCCCTTTGCCATTATCAAAACACAGGTTTGACTTAGGTGCTTCCTGCACCAACAATCTCCCCCTTTTCGATTTATGGCAACACGGTTCAAAAAGCTAAGTTAAAAAGATAACAAGTAATGAATTTAAAAAAAATATTCAGTTTTTCTCCCCCTGAAATAGATATTCTCCCCTTGAGTTTTTCAAAGATATGTGGGGTTTTGTAAACCTTCTAAGTGCTTTAAATTTTTACTTAGTGCTTAAAATAATTCAAGACTCTCTATACTTAGAAAATTAAAAAAAAATTCTTCACACTTAGAAAATTTTTCAAAAAGATTTTTCAAGTTTTTTATACATAGGAAATTTTCAATAAAGGGTTTCAAGTTTTTCATACATAGGAAATTTTCCAAAAAGGTTTTCAAGTTTTTCATACTTAGAAAATTTTCCAAAAAGGTTTTCAAGTTTTTCATACATAGAAAATTTTCTAAAAAGGTTTTCAAGTTTTTCTTACATAGAAAATTTTAAAAAACTCTTTAGTTATTTACTTTACTTTTTGAAAAAGAGATAAAATTTTCAAAAAAATTTATTCTTTCTTTTCACTCCCCCTTTGCCATATATCAAAAAAAATTATACTAATTATAAAAAATTAGAGAAAAAAATGAAGTTCTGTATTGAACCAACTCTAATAAGCATAAACTGGACCAAACCAAATTAAATCGTTCTTGTTCGGGTCCTGTCTAACATAGTTAGCTACTTACTAATTGTTATAAACAGTAGCTTTCGCTAGGGTTAGTCAAGTTAAGTGATATGATCAAGTTAGATTTTCTAAACTTAACACTTAACCTGATTGCTATTCAATTTGTATTTATTGCCCCAATTACTGCAGATGCACTGACTTAAAGCATCTTGAATCAAGGCATAGACCTAAGCATCTCAACCCAGTCTAGGTTATCAATCAAAAGTACCCTAAGGTGCTTTGTGAGATGCTGACTTCTAGATCTATAGGTGCATGCAGTTTTAGAGTTAGGGCCTAAGCTAAGTCTATTTGGGAAAAAGTCCTAGTTTTGAAGGGGGTAAGTTTTTAAAAAAACTAAGTCAGAAAATCATTTTAAATTTCAAGACTTTGATAAAAGAAATGATTTTTATATAAAAAAATATTAATCAACAGATAAGAAATAAAATAATTTTTAAAAAAATTTAAAGCAGTCCTATTCTACTAAGCATAACCCTAACTGCCTTCTTAATGAGCTAAACTCAGACTCAGGTAAGGGTTTGGTAAAGATATCAGCTAAGTTTGACTTTGAGTCTACATGCTTAAGGACTATTTCACCCCTGGCTACATGATCCCTTACAAAATGATGTTTAACTTCTATATGATTTGTTCTTGAGTGTTGAATTGGGGTTTTTGTCGGGTTGATTGAGCTTATGTTATCAATGTAGACTTGGGTTTGGGTGTAGTCAAGCTGGAATTCTTTAAGACTATGTATCATCCATAAGAGTTGTGCCACACACTCTCTTAAGGTAACATATTCTGCTTCAGTTGTAGATAGGGCTACGCAGTGTTGATTTCTACTGCACCAGCTGACTAGACTATGTCCTAAAAGTTGGCAGCTTCCACTTGTACTTTTTCTATCTAACTTGCACCCAGCATAGTCAGAGTCAGAATATCCTGACAGTTCAACGGTGGAAGTCCTAGGATACCAAATCCCTACATTTAGGGTACCCTTAATGTACCTAAGTACTCTTTTTAGGGTTGCTAAGTGGGATTCCTTAGCACAAGTTTGGTACCTAGCACACATTCCTACAGAGAATAGGATATCAGGTCTGCTAGCTGTAAGGTAAAGTAGACTTCCAATCATACTTTGGTATAGCTTAAGATCTACAGGTTTACCTTCAGGGTCACTATCAATTTTGACATTTGTGGCCATAGGGGTACTTACGCTTTTGGTGTTATCCATTTTAAATTTCTTTATTAACTCTTTAGCATACTTGGATTGGTGAACATAATTACCATCTCTAGTTTGCTTAATTTGCAATCCTAAGAAGAAATTGAGCTCACCAACTAAGCTCATTTCGAATTCATTTTCCATTATTTTTACAAATTCCTTTAAAAAGTTTGAGTTGGTGGATCCAAAAATTATGTTGTCAACATTGATTTGGGCAATGAAAATGTCTTTTTCTAAAGTTTTAACAAAAAGGGTGGAGTCAATTTGTCCTTGGTTAAATTCCTTAGAAATAAGGTAAGTTGATAGGCGTTCATATCATGCCCTAGGTGCTTGTTTTAACCCATAAAGTGTCTTTTTAAGTTTGAAATCGTAGTCCGGTTTTTCTAGGTCCTCAAATCCTGGGGGTTGTCCTACATAGACTTCTTCTTTGATGAACCCATTTAAAAAGGCAGACTTAACGTCCATTTGGTATAGCTTGAACCCTCTATGGGCTGCAAATGCTAACAACATTCTAATCGACTCAAGTCTGGCTACTGGGGCATAGGTTTCATCATAGTCTAATCCTTCGACTTGACTGAACCCTTTAACTACTAAGTGGACTTTATTTCTAACTATTTCCCCTTGGTCATTTAGTTTATTCCTAAACACCCACTTAGTATCTATAATAGACTTGCCCTCAGGTTTAGGTACTAGTTCCCAGACGTGGTTCCTTTCAAATTGGGCTAACTCCTCTTGCATAGCTATGATCTAATCAGGATCAGGTAGGGCTTCCTCTATAGTCTTAGGTTCAATTTTTGAAATTAGTGCTATCTGGCTAAGATTTCTATAGGAAGACCTAGTTCTGACTCCTAAGGTTGGATCACCCATAATTTGATCAGAAGGGTGACTGAGTCTGGGTTTCTTGGTTCTTCTAGAACTTGGTTCAGCCTCAGGTCTGGCTGGACAGTTCAGTTCAGTGTTCTGTTCAACTACTTGGGTTGGTTCAGTTATTGGTTCAGTTGACGTAGTAGTCGGTTCAAGAGTTAGTTCATTTAGAGGTTCAATTAGAGGTTCAATTGATGGTTCAATTGTTTGTTCATTGTCTTCCTGATCAGTATTTGATTGGTTCAAGTTTTGGTTATCAGATATTGGATTAGTTTCCTCATCAAAGATTAAGTTAGTTGTTTCTTCAATTTTATTAGTTTGTTTATTGTAAACCCTACAGGCCCTACTAGTTGTTGAATATCCTAAGAAGACTCCTGGGGTTGACTTAGACTGAAATTTACCTAGGTAGTCCTTGGTGTTCAAGCTATGGACTTTGCACCCAAAGACCCTTAAATAATGTAGGTTGGGCAGTCTATGCTAATATAGTTCATAAGGAGTTTTATTATGTCTTTTGTTAATTAGGACCCTATTTTGGATATAGCAAGCCGTACTTATTGCTTCTGCCCAAAATTGGTTAGCTAGGTTAAATTCATTGAGCATGGTCCTAGCGGCTTCCTGAAGGGTTCTATTCTTTCTTTCTACTATCCCATTTTGTTGGGGGGGGGGGTTCTAGGATAGAAAAATTCATGAATATATCCATTTACTTTATAGATTTCCTCAAACCTTTGATTCCTAAACTCTCCCCCGTGATCACTCCTAAGTCTTTTAATTTTGGTATCATTTTGATTTTCGATTATCTTGCATAAGTCAATAAATAGGTTTAGGGTTTCATCCTTAGTTTTTAGGAACCTAACCCAGGTAAACCTAGAGTAATCATCGATAATAACTAAGCAGTACCGGTTCTCGCTTAGTGACTTGGCTGCATGTGAATCAAATAGGTCAAGGTGCAGGAGCTCAAGTGTGGTTTGGGTTATGTCTGATTGAATTTGCTTGTGATTAGACTTGGTTTGTTTACCCTGGTTACATGAGTTACATATCGTGTTTTCATAGTTCTTAATTTTTGGTACCCCTTTAATTAGACCAAGTTGGGTAATTTTAGAAATTAGTCTAACATAGTGTGACATAATCTCCTATGCCAGAGGTTGGATTCTTCTAATTGAGTTAAGAGGCATCTTGGTACTAAAGGTAGATTGATAGTATAAACATTATTTTTCCTAAAGCATGACTTCTGAGTCTTGAGATTTCTAATCAGGCAGTCAGAGTTGGTAAATGTAACTACATAGACAGTATCACATAGTTGACTTATACTAAGCAAATTGAACTTGAAATTCTCAACCAAGAGTACCTTTTTAATCACAAAATTAGATTTGAGTTCAATGTTACCTGACCAAATGACTTTGAGTGTAGCATTGTTGCCAAATGCTACTGAGCAAAGGTTCTTGAACTTGATTTTGGTGAATTTCAATTTGTCTCCAGTCATGTGTCTGGAGCATCCACTATCCAACATCCATTGGTCCAAATCTTTATGTTCCTACACATAAAGTATTTATTGATTTGGATCCAATTAGAGTCAAGGATAGCTTTAAAATTGATTTTCACAACGTAGTCTGTCTCATCCAATCTAGAGTTATCAATCACGTTAACCTTATGGGTTTTGTGAGACAGGTTTTAACAAAAATGAAGATTTTAATTTAAAAAGCATGGTTAATTTTAAAAGGTTAAATTATTTTGAAAAAAAATTATTAAGATTTAAGTTTTATTTAAAAAATTGTGTTGAATCTAAGATTAATTGAAATTTGTGTTAGATTAAATTTAACAAGTAGTAAAGTGAATTTGATTTTCAATAATTGGCTTCCAAGTCTTGGCGAGGCACTAGGCCTTCTTTGGCGTAGCCTTATTGGATCATCAACCCTTTTCTTGACAAAGCCGTTTATTGAAAATTCATCTTCAAGTTACTTCTTGAAAGAATTTGGTCTAACTAGTTTGGGTCTTGGATCGGTAGCTTCGGCTAGTTCCACCAGAATGGCTTCCCTAACGTACTATCATCTCACCTCCACCCAATACTAGGTTTTCAAACTTCAACTAAGTCATTTTGTCCTTAGTCTAACCAGTCTTAGGTCTAAGCATGATGAATTGCAGTAGGAAATAAACAAGCAAGCATGCAATAAAGAAAAATTCCAATTAAAAAAACTTATCTAATTATGAATATTATTTTTATATTGGCTCCCCCTGGACTATAGCCTCGATAATGGTTAGGCAAGATGTGAATCATGTCCTTGGGGATCCAATACTGGTTTGGTCCAGCTTGTTTGTTCAAACAGAGCTTGGGGACCCATGCTTGAACTTGGGTTCTAGGTTGGTTCAATACAGCATAATAAGAACGTTGCCTAGACTTGGTTCAATCCCTAATCCAGATCAGTTAAGAACAGACTTCTGCTTTCCAAGGATCATGTCAAGACCCTTGGAATCTGAAGTGAATCATTCTAAAGCCACTCTGAGCTCCTTGACTTGAGTTTCAAGGAGGAATTCTCTTCCTCAAGCTTCTGAACTTGAGTGGAGTTTCCTTCTTGAATTTTCTCGATCAAGGATCTCGAGTCGGCTTCCTCTTTCAGGCGTTTCACTTCCTGTTGGAGACACTCGACCCGGATTTTGGCTTTCGCCAAGTTGCGAGATAAATAAGCAATTAATTTGGATAGTTCAACCTTAGAATAACTTCTTACCATTATTTGGCCGTTTTATGAGATTGTGAGCCTTCCGTCGTCTGGCTCCGATTCCGATCCGGTGTCGACGTCTTCCGAAGCGGTTAAGGCGAGAAGATTCGCGTGCGGGGCTTCTTCTTCGGAGGAGGAGGAGGATTCATCCCAGGTGGCTTGGAGAGCCTTCTTCCTTCACACCTTCTTTGTTTCCTTCAAATTGGGGCATTCTGACTTGTAATGTCCCTTTTTGTTGCATTCGTAGTAGGTGACATTAGTTTTGCTTTTTGAAGTTGAAGGTTCAGCTGGATCTTCCTTCCTTCGGCTTGCTTTCTTTTGTTTGTTTGGTGCTTCAGCTCCTTGTAATAGTCCCGAGCTAGCCAAACCAACTTGGGTCGATCCCCTTCACTGTCTTTTGAGTTTGAGTATGAGTCTGAGTCAGACTTGGGTGCTGGTAGAGGCTTCTTCTTGGGGACTTTTCCTTGAGGTTTTCCTGCAATGAAAGCAATACTTTTCTCGACCAAAGTGGAGTTAGTCTGTTCGTGCAATTCTAATTTAGAGAAAAGTTCATCTAATTTAATTTTGGAGAGATCCCTGGAAACCTTGTAAGCATCTACCATAGATGCCTATAGTGTATTCCTTGGGAACGCGTTTAGAGTATACCTGATTAGGTCACGGTTCTCGACTTTGTGACCTATCGTATGCAGCCCATTCATCAGCTCCTGGATTCTGGCGTGGAGCTGTGCTGCTGATTCTCCTTCGTTCATCTTGATCGTGTAGAGTCTGTTTAGCAACAGATCTCTTTTGCTGATCCTGGTGTCGGAAGTGCCTTCGTGCAGCTCAATCAGCTTGTTCCAAAGCTCTTTGGCATTGTTGAAGGGTCCCACCCGGTTCAGCTCCTCCTTGGTCAATCCGCATTGCAAAGTCTGGGTTGCCTTGCATCAGCCTCAATCTTCTTCTTAACGAGGCATCCCATTCATAATAGTGTTGTTCCACTCCTTCTGTGTTATTGGGAATCTCCAGGCCAGATTGGATGATTATCCATATGTCCACCTGAGTTTTCAGGTGGACTTCCATCCTGCTTTTCCAGTAGGAGAAATCTTCTCCACTGAAAAGCGGTGGTCTGGCAGTGCTGAATCCCTCTTGCATGGCCATTAATATTTTCTGAAAAAAAAATTTAACAAAAAACTTGTTCCTAGACTGAGTCTTGGATTAGAAGTGCGGAAGAAATTAATAGCAACGAAAAAATGATCGAGTGGTGTTGCACCAACCTTGATTAACGAGAAAGATTTGAATTTTTTTTAAAATTTCGTAAATCCAAAAATTTCTCAAACTGGTGGTTGCACCATGTTTGAGCCGCCCGCTCTGATACCACTTATTGGATCGGAGAAAATCGATAGAGGGGGGGGGTGAATATCGATATCAAATTTTTCGGAAAAATAAAGTAGTTACGTAGCGGAAAAATAACAAAACAATCGCGAATACAAGTTGGTTTTACTTGGTTCGGAGTCACGGTCGGCTCCTACTCCAAGGCCCACGGTCCTTGACCATTTACGTTGGGCAATTCTATATTCGGAAAAATGTTTTTACAACTTTAAGTACAGATATAGAATTGGAATTGAAATTGCAACATTTTTCGTAAATTAAATTTACCGACGCCCAAGGTGATCGAAGTTCGGAGTAGAGGGTCGTCGTCGGCGCTGGAATCTCGAAGTCGGTGCTTGTCGGAGCGTAGCGCTTGAACGAAAGTGTTCGGAGCGTTGTGAGAGAAGTTGTCTCAAGCCTTGGGGGTGAACCTCCTTTTATAGCAACCATAGGGGCGCCTGTGTCGATGGGGGCGCCTACACGTGGCCTCTCCTGCGCGAACTCTTATCCGCAGGCTCAGTCAGCGCTTATCCCTTTCACTGGGGAGCCTGGGCTGATGGGGGCCTGTGTTAACACAGGCGCCTGGGGTGACATCGTCTAGAGGCTTCGTTGAAGTTTGCTTCGTTGGTTTTGGTTTTTGCCTTGCACTTGGGGCGCCCGTATCCATCCGGGCGCCTAGCACCAGTGAGGCGCCTTAGCTGCAGAAACATATTCTTTCGTTCCGTGCAACCAAGGTTAGTTCCAAAACACAAGAAGCAAAATATGTTAGCCATTATTTACAGCCTTAGCTATCTTGGTTCTAACTTTGGATTTCTCAAATGGAACCCTAGGTCGAACCGACGCCTACTGTTCCCTCGCACGGGGAACGCGCCCTCACCTACTCCTCTCAGGAGAGTTAACCTTTTGCCAACCGGCTCCTCTTGTTGGACTTTCGCCCAATCCTCCCGATCAGGACTTCGTGCCCAGTCCGCGACTAGGACTTCTTGCCCAACTTCCGGTCAGGTCTTCGGTGCCCAGCCCTTTGCCAGGACTTCATGCCTAGTGTACCTAGGACTTTTCCTGCACACTTAGTAAGCTTGTTAGATCACATTAACACCTTAACTTCTGAACCCTTTGCCATTATCAAAACATAGGTTTAACTTAGGTGCTTCCTGTACCAACACTCCCTATATCCTAGATATGGAAAATCAACTCGATTGCAAGGAGGATATAATAAGAACACAAGAATTAAAGTATCTACAACTCAAAATATGAAGAGAAAAGAGAAGAGAATGCTTTTCAATGTGTCGTTGGTTTTCTTCGAGGATCTCATTTTTTCAAAGGTGGACGAATCATCGATGGAGGCAATGACGGCAACTCTAGGGTCTCCCCTAGAGGGGTGAACCATTTCCCAAGGCAAAGGGGCTATCCCCAAGCCAAAGATGTGTTGCCAAGGGGATAAGAGGCCTTTTATAGTGAGGGCGTGCGACCTTCAACATGGCTGTGTGGATTTACGCTACCGTGCTATGTGACTTGCAGACCAAAGGCAGCATGGGCCATGCCAAGAGGCATGGCACCATTGTGCAACATTCTAGAAAATGAGCTACATGGTCGTGTTATATGGCACGACTATGCCATACCCCTTTCGGGGAGAGCCACATAGCCATGCCATTTGGCACAGTCCGGATGTGTAGCTCTAAAAGGGTGGCACACAATTGTGCCATTTGGCATGGCGGGGCCTGTGACACACGACCAGTCCCACACAGCCGTGTGACACACGACCAGTCCCACATGGTTGTGTGATTTCACATGACCCTGGCTACTTCTCGCTCCGGCTTCCCTTTTGCTTTGTTTCTACTCAGTTTCCACTCTATATCGCATCCTGTCAATAGAAATAAATAAGGATCAGATCTCCAAACAAAAATAAAAGTATAGTTGAAAAGTCATATAGAATAGGGTGAAATAAACTAGGTTATACTCGTGAAATACAAGTAGATGTGTGTTAAACAATACATAAAATTATATATAATCTATGCACATCACAAGCACCTAGCGGAAGAGGTGTGACTTCATGATGATCATGAGATCTCAGATGCGTGGTTGCAAGGAGCTATATGGAGCCTCAATTTTCAGGTTGAACTGTCTGAATTTTATTGTACGTTGTAAGTATAGGGTTTCTTTGATTGGATTAACTAAGTGGAGTGGATTTTCGACTATAAGCAAGTTCTGGATCGGATGAAGGTAAAGTTGATTGCCATTAGATTTAGGGGTGTTGGATTGTAAAGTACTAAGAGAAGGGGGCGGGTGAATCTCAATCGTTCGTACAACTTTTCTTTTCGATAACGTAAGATAAAATAGAGAGTAACGTAGTAGAAAATAAAGTATTGGTGTCAGAAGAACTAGATCAAACCTGGTTTTGGTAATGGCAAAGGATTCAAAGTTAAGAATGCTTTTGGTTCTAATATGATTCACTAAGTGTACAGGAAAGTCCTAGTTTACCTAGGCACGAAGTCTTGACCTGCACAGTTGATCACGAAGTCCTGGTCGAGGACTAGGCATGAAGACCTAACCGAGAGTTGGGCACCGAAGACCTAGTGAGTAAAGGCGGGCACGAAGAGTTGGTTCGGAGGATTGGGCATGAAGACCTGACCGGGGGTTAGTCATCGAAAAGGTGATCCGGAAGATCAAACAGGAGTCTTAGCCAAGCGAGGGCAATGGACAAGAGTAGAGACGGGTCGAGGTACGGATGTCTTGAGATCCGCAATCTTCGGAGGCTGAGCAAAATCGGAGGTGCTGGTTGGCAACAGGTAACTTCTTTAGAGTGTAGTAGGTGAGGATTCGTTCCTCGGAGAGGGAACAGTAGGCGTAGTGTGGGGACCAGTGCTGTCGATAGAGGGGGGGGGAGGTGAATATCAACTTGTAAAAATTTCTGTGGAAACCGTTTCTTTCGATCGTTCATTTTGGACACAGAGTTAGTAGCACAGTGGAAAAATGGACAGAATGAAAAAGCAATCAACAGAGTGCACACGGGATTTTTTACATGGTTCCCAACCCCCCAGGGTTAGTACGTCCAAGGCCTAAGCACGGGAAATGCCCATCCACTAATGGTCTCCTTTCCAGACTTTCTGGAGGCTAAGAAACCCGTCTTATAGTACAATATTTACAATCAAAAATATAAAAGAAATTAAGTGCATAAAGTAAATCAAACCAAACAGAGAGCGAAGACTCTACCGATCTGGAACTCCGAAGTGCCGCGCACTTCCTCCCGGAGCTTCCTTGGTCACAGAGCTTCGTGGTTAGCGTTTTATCGTCACTCGGAATGCTCAGAATGATCTCGGAATTGGTGTTCTGAGTTGAGGGGTTGAACCCCTTTATATAGCCTCCTTATTGGGTGCCTGTGTTGAAGGGGGCCCTCAATTGCCTTGGTCAAACCTGATCCTCGCGCCGAAATCGCAGCAGCCGATAAGCCTTTGATCCAGGGCACCCTAGACCTCCAGGTCACCTGAATGACTCAGGCGCCTGACATCCAGAGCGCATGGGTGCTCTTGGACGCCTGAGTCCATTCAGGCGCCCAGGAGCAGCTTTCCAGCTATTTCCTGTGTGTGTTTGCCTGTTTTGCCTCCAATTCTAGGTACCTGCAAGATACAAAAACACAAGACAAACACATGTATATCCTTAGCCTTAAAGGTTTGGTTCTGACTTTGGATTTCCCACAAAACCCTAGGTTGAACTGACGCCGATGTTCCCATCCTGGGGAGCGCGCCTTTCACCTACTCCTCTCAGGAAAGTTTTGCCACCCAACCCATCCGGTTGGACTTTTGCCTAGCCTCACTAGGACTTTTGCCCAATCTTACGACCAGGACTTCGTGCCCAGTCTATGACCAAGACTTATTACCTAACTTCACTTATCAGGACTTTTACCCATCTTCACTCACCAGGCCTTCGTACCCAGTCCACGACCAGGACTTATTGCCAAACTTGACTCATCAAGACTTTGGTGCCCAGCCCTCGGCCAAGACTTATTGCCCAATTCCACGAATCAAGACTTCATGCCCAACCCTCTGTCAGGTCTTAGGTGCCTAGCCTGCGGCCAGGACATAGTGCGCAATCCATGATCAGGACTTAGTGCCCAATTCTTCGAACCAGGACTTATTACCTAGGTTAACTCGGACTTTCCTTCACTTTGGTACTATTTTCTTGACTATCATTCTCTTATTCAATGTATCAATAACTTAAGCATATTGTTAAACATTGAAACATATAGAGGAGGACATCACTGATGCACTTTGTACCAACAATCTCCCCTTTTTGATGTTTGACAATATCTTAAGTTAGATTGGATTAAAGGGTTATGTTTGGGAAAAATTGATACTTGAAAAAACATTTTGATTTAACCTTTTGATCCTTGCAAAAAAAATTTTGATTCAACCTTTTGATCCTTGCAAAAAAAAAATTTGATTCAACCTTTAATCCTTGGGAGAAAAAAATTTCTAATCAACTCTCTATTCCTTTGGGAGAAAAAAATTTCTAATTTAAGCTCACTCTCCCCCTTTGTCATACATCAAAAAATGAAAAAAATAACTTTGCACCAACAATGAAAAAAAAATTCTTTTCCTTTTGAAAGTGCATAGTTTAATTCTTTTGAAGGCATATCATTTTTGATAAAACAATTTTGAAATTCTTCCCTTTTTTTTTTTAAAAAGACTAAGTGCTAGTTAAAAAAGACTTAAGTACTTAATATGTACCAAAAACAAATGTACTTAGAAAGGATTGTGCACTTTGGAAAAATTTTGAGCTTTTAGTAAAATACTTTGAGCTTTAGATAAATTTTCATTTAGAAAAGATTTTTAACAAAATGCACTCATAAAAGATTATGCACTTAAAACAAATTATGCACTTAGGAATTTTTGCACAAAAAATTTGTACTTTGGAAAACATTGTGCACTTTAGAAAAATATTAGTATTTTGAAAGAAATTTTACACTTTTGAAAAAATACTAGTACTTTTGAGAAATATTTTGCACTTTTTAAAAAATGTTAGTACTTTTGAAAAATATATTGAACTTTATGAAAAATGCAAGTACTTTTGAAAAATACTATGCATTTTTTGTAACGCCCGTTTTTTTTCCATAAAGCGGCGTTATGCTAAACATACATGTACATATAAAACATCTTAATGCAGCGGAATAATAATTTTTCTTCTACACATGCTTTTAACCATGCAACTAGTACATAAATCATATACACATGCCTAAGTTATCATTCATGGACATGGTGACATTATACTTAATATAATACCAGCATACATAACATCATGATATCAACGTTTCCATAACTTATCCATAAGCATTCCAAGTAGCAAGTAGCTCATTCATAAACTTCATGAATAGTAAGTTGTTTCTGGGCATAACTATCATAAGTTGAGCATAAAACCAAAATAAGCATTTTCAGTGCACCAAACATGCGATAAGTAAAATGAGAGGAATCCTTAGCCATGTCACTACGACACACACATGTTCTTGCCTCTCCTGCTGCTTCCCTTAGTAATCTCTTGCTTGATCTGCGGCATAAGAAAAATAAGACTATAAGCACATAGGCTTAGTAAAACCCTTTTCCTACTCACAAATCCATACGTCACATAAACATAAACATAATGCTTCAATCCTACATATCATAGCATACTTCGTATCATAAACATAAACACAATCATGACATCATTCTTAGCATGAACATAAATAGAATCATGTCATCATAATTTAGCACGAACATAAATAAAATCATGGCATCATAATTTAGCATGAACATAAACACAATCGTAGCATCATAAATTAACATGAACATAAACATAATCATGGCATCATAATTAACATGAACATAACATAATCATGACATCATAATTAACATGAACATAAACATAATCATGACATCATAATTAACATGAACATAAACATAATCATGATATCATAATTAACATGAACATAAACATACTTCGCATAAACATACCTTGCATAAACTTACTTGCATAAACATACCTTGCACAACCTTACTTTGCATAAGCCTACTTATCATAAACATAATGCATAACATGGATGGATGCATGCGGCGAATGCATATATCATAAGGATGCTTAGTTTAAAATCATACTTTTAAATATTTAAACATAATCATAATATCATAGGGGCCCTGGCTTGTACCACATTCATATATCATATGCGCGCATCCCTAAGTAAATACGAGGTAGCTAATCTCGACCTACTAGGGTAAGGACAACTTGATCGGTAGTCTCCGAACCGTGGACAGCTTCATCGGTAGTCCAGAACCGTGGACAACTTCATCGGTAGTCCAGAACCGTGGACCTTACTTAGGTCCGGTACAAGCCCATTCATAAAATAAAATACTTTCACATGCTTCTTCATTCATAAAACATTCATAGCATAATCATTCATTCTTAATGCTTAACATCATCATTATGCCTTGAAGGCATGAATCTTATCTTCATTCATCATTTTCATTCCATATCATCATTATGCCTCGAAGGCATGAACTTTAACTTCATTCATCATTTTCATCCATAACATGACATGCATACATATCATTCATAAATCATACGTATTATTCATAGATCATGGCATACATACATATCATTCCTATCTCATGGCATACCTACATAATTAGTATCTTAATTCATAAAAACATACATGGTCATGATACATAGGAAAACATGCCTAGATCCTTTCATACATGATACATTTCCTTAGGTTCATGGCACATGGTCTAAACATTTATGAATCATCATAACAAATAACCTAACATACAAGTCATGACCCATAAGCTAGGGTTTTGATTGGCATAAAGATTCTTCCAACATACTTAAACATATACATACATTATAGTACCCTATAAACATGCATCCTTGTGGCCTTAACCCACTCCAAACCCTTGGTTATGGCCTTGGCCGAAACCCTAAGGAACCCTAGGTCCATGGAAAAATTCATATAGATCACCAATAACATCCCATACAAACATAAAATGCCATAGAAAAACACTTGATCCCATAATTAAGGCTAACCCTAATCCCTTAACCCTAGATTTGCTCTTGGCCAAAACCTAAAGGTCCATAAAATTCATGGAAAAATTCTTATAAAACACAATTACTATCCATCATATCATAGGGAAACAAAATTAACATGTTGAATGGTTAGATCAAGGTCCAACCATGGATTAGGGTTCTTGGCCGAAATTTATAAGAACTATTAAGCATGTAAGAATTCATATGAATCACCACTAACATCACTTACATCATAAGGAGACATAAGAACCATCATTAGAGAGTTAAAACTAATCCTAGCCATGGAAACTTGGAGGTGGCCGAAACCCTAAGTCCTCCTTCATGGATTTTTCATCTTAGATCTCAAACAAAAAGCTTAGATCATATCCATATCAAGAAAACCATTACACCACAGGTGAGGGGGTCTTACCTTAGACTATCTTGGTTATAGACCTTAGATTTGAGAGAAGGATGAAGACCTTGTTGCCTTTTGACCACCTCTAACCCTTGTAACCTTGAACAAAACCTTGGATCTTGAAAGAGAAGCCTTCTTGGGAACTTTTCCCAAGAGAAAATCCCCCCCTTGGGGTTTCGGCTAGGAAGAAGAAGGAGGAGGGAGAATGGTGGACTTGGTGGAAGAAGCAAAGTAACTCCCATGCCATCTCTTTATACCACAATAAGGAGGCAAGTGAAGAGTCATGGTGTCTCTTCCTTTCATGACTCTTCATTTTCCCCTAAGCCTTAACCAAAATCCACTTCATCCTCTACTAGTACTCCCTTGCTAGGTGAATTGGTTAGTACATGCATGGTGGTACCATAGGTCCAAGGTTCAATCCTTGATACATGCACTTTATTTTTATTTTATTTTTATTTTATTTTCCATTATTTCCGAAAATTCCCCTAAAAATCCTCCATAATTATGCTAATATTCCTAATTAAAATCCATTTATATTTATATTAAATTTTGCCCAAAATCCACCAATAACCATGGTACTGAAAAGCCCATATAAGGCCCATTAGTACTTAGTTTCTCAATTTAAATGAGAAAGATCATGGATTTCTAGGCCAAGATTCGTACTAATATCTCTAGGTCCCTCGAAAAATTATCTAGACATGATCAATATTTTAAAGAAAATATTAAGAAAATTTTCTGGGTCATTACAATCCCCCATACCTCGTGAAAGTTCGTCCTCGAACTTAGAACAACTCCGGGTACTTGCGTCTCATCTCGTCCTCGCGTTCCCAGGTAGCTTCCTCGAACCGTTGACTTTGCCATAGGACCTTGACTAAGGGTACCTCCTTGCTCCTTAGCTTCTTGACTTCTCGGTCCAAGATCTGGATAGGTCGACTTTCATAACTTAGGTCCTCCTGAACTTGTACTGTCTGTGGCTCGATCACTTGATCCATGTCGAGAATACACATCTTAAGCATTGACACATGGAACACATTATGAATAGCTGACATCTCCCGAGGCAGCTCCAGCTCATATGCCACCTTGCCGACTCGCTTCAGGATCAGGTACGGTCCCACATATCGCGGACTCAGTTTTCCTCTCTTCCCAAATCTCGTCACCCCTTTCATAGGAGCCACTTTGAGGAACACCAAATCTCCAACATTAAATTCCAGTGGTCTACGTCGGACATCTGTATAACCTTTCTGCCGGCTCTGAGCAGCTTCTATTCGGTTTCGAATGTTCTGTATAGCTCGGGTGGTGCTGTCGATGACATCCGTTGTGAGTCCCATTTCCTTCCTTTCACCACCTTCGTACCAACAGATCGGAGACCTACATCTCCTCCCATATAAGGCTTCATAAGGTGTCATTCCGATAGTAGCTTGGTAGCTATTATTGTAAGCGAATTCCGCTAAACATAGATATCGGCACCAGCTCCCTTTGAAATCCAAGGCACAAGCTCGCAACATGTCCTCCAGTACTTGATTCACCCGTTCAGTCTGCTCGTCAGTCTGAGGGTGAAAGGCGGTACTGAACCTTAGTTTAGTGCCGAGGGACTTCTGGACGCACTCCCAAAAATGTGAGGTAAAGCGACCCTCCCTATCAGAGATGATGGTCTTGGGAACTCCATGAAGTCTGATTATCTCCTTAGCATATAATTGAGCCAGTTGCTCAATCGAATAAGTCATCTTGATAGCTAAGAAGTGAGCAGACTTCGTCAACCTGTCCACTATTACCCATATTGCATCATATCCGTTCATAGTCTTAGGAAGTCTTGAAATGAAATCCATAGAGATATCTTCCCATTTCCATTCCGGGATTGGAAGTGGCTGCAGAACTCCTCCGGGTCGCTGGTGTTCTGCTTTCACTCGTTGGCATGTCAGGCCAGTACTAACATGCCGAGCCACATCTCTCTTCATACCAGACCACCAGAATTTCTCCTTCAGGTCTTGATACATCTTGGTGGATCCCGGATGCATCGAATAAGGGGTTCCGTGAGCTTCGGTTAATATTTCCCTCCGCAGCTCCGGATCATTAGGGATACATCGACGATCCCTAAAGTATGTTACTCCCCCGTCGGCGATACGAAAACCGTCGCCCTTTCCTTCCAGAATCCCATGCTTGATTCTCTGAAGACTCGGATCACCATTTGTTAACTCTGGAAGTATTCTTATTACTTCTTGCACAATATACATGTACCACTTTCTCCACATTACAAAATTTTTCTACTTCATGGTCATCTCTACTTTCGCTTATTCTATCTTTCCATAGTCTTCTTTCCCATATCCAAATACCTTTTCTTATTTACCAGTCATGATTCCTCCACTCTAATCACAAAAATCACATTCTTATGATCTCCGTATCTTACTTCTCTATAACCTTACTTTTAAGCAACGAGTATCTAATATATTCTTTACCAAATTTCATAAAGCTAATACTATTCTTTACAAAACTCTCTCTCATCATTTATTTTCTAACAAGAATTTATAAAATATTTCTATATCAATCTTTTTCCAAAATCTATACTTTATTAGATCGTTTCACCTAGTATGTTTGCTGGACCTAGAGTTCTTACTACATTCTTGCCTTTGATAACATTAACATCTAGTTCCTTCATACAGAGTTATAGCTAAGGTCCTATTCGCTGATCTCTATCACTCTTTCTTTTGCATATCTATTTCCTACCCTCTCTTTCTCTTATATCAAGAATATTACTCTATTGCTACTACTATATATATCTGTTTAAAAAGTCAAATAACTTAACACCTTAATCTGTTCCTAATAGATATACTCACTAAGTCTTTACTTCATAACCACTATAATCTCTTAGAATACCTACACTAAATACTCTACTCCCTTAATACTATAGCTAATAAGTCTCCATTAATAAAGCACTATCCTCTCTTTACTCTAGGCTCATCGCTAAATATTAATATACGTCTTTCATCAACAATACAAACTTGCTTTGGTTCACAACTCATCTTAATTCCAAACAATCATGACACTTATACAGATAATATCCTCATTATTTACACATTCCTCCTCTTACATCTACTTGGTCTTCTTTTCCAATTTACTCCGTTCCACCACCACTCAAACATTTACTATATTCATTCGACATGACTATAGCTACTTAAGTTAAATCTTCACAGATCACTCTCGCTCACTATCACTCACATATAAAAGACAAGTAAGGCTAATATAAGTTATTGTTATTCCTACCCGCATATCAAATTCTAAAATCTTTGATTTCATAAAAATAAGGTAAAGTATCGTTCATAGTTACATACCCTAAGGTGCTTTCCATCATAAGGCATCATTCATATCCTAAAGTACTTCCTATCATAAGGCATCATTCATACATGCATATTCTAGAATCATAACATATCATTCATACTTGCATATTCTAGAATCATAAACGAAAATAAGATATACATAGAGGTACTTACTTGGAAGCTGCAGGAAGAAGGCTTGATGTGTGTGTAGTGAGATGACAACCTGCTCTGATACCAACCTTTTTATTGTAACGACCCGGCCCGTTTGGCGGCCCGTTTGGCGGCCCATTTATCGGCCCTCACGACCGTCGTATCGTCGTACCGTCGACTGTCGACCGTGCCGTTACCAATACTAGGTCTTCCCACTTCCTGGGCAGTGGATTTTTGCCTTCCCAGGATTCGAACCCTAGACCCTCAATTGGTATTCAGGATTCATAAAGAACTAGATTTAAGCCTGGGTCTAGGGTTCGAATCCTGGGAAGGCAAAAATCCACACCCAGGGGTGGGAAGACCTAGTATGAGTAACGGCACATGTTGGGACCGGGTGCATGTTGACAAGGATACGGGTTCGTAAAATTTTTAATATTTACGTGCAGCGGAAGAATTAGCATAAATAATTTCTCAAATTATTTTTAACCACGTATCTAGCATGCGACCTTATGATGTGTGGACATGATCATAAATTAAAATTTTGCGGAAAAGTAAACTAATTTACTTAGTACCTCGCGTAACTCGAAGTAAGGGACGAGATCCAACCGTAGCGTCCCTTGGAAGCTCCGCCTCTATTCGCATCCACGCCGAGTTCTCTTCGGGATGACTTCGCAAAGTCACAAGTTTTGTGCCGACGAGAACTACTAGATTCTCCAAAGGCACAACTAGAATAACAAGAGAGAAAAGATGGAAACTAACCAACGAAGTAACGGAATCGAATTCCGAGAAGAGAGGAGTCGCTATTCGCTTCTTCTTCTTCGTGTTCGGGTTCTCCTTCTTCTTCTTGAAGCTCACGGCCTCCACCACCTTGGATGTAGGTTGGGCGCCAGCCCTAGGGGAGCTAGGGTGGCCGCCGGCCCTAAGGGAAGAGAGGGAGAGAGAGAGGAGAGATTAAGAGAGAGAGGGAGAGAATAATTAATCTCTTAATTAGTTAGGAATAAGGGCTAGCCTTTGGTTCCTTTATATAGTAGCAACTCCTTTGCTAAGTCTCCCTCTAAACCGAATTAACGGAATTAGTTATAAGAAATTTATTTTATAAACTTTCTTATTAATTATTCCGTTTAAACCGAGTCTTTATTATAAACCAATTTATAATAAAACTAATTCTTCTTCTCTTTAAATTATGGAATAAATTTTTATAAGAAATTTATAAACTTTCTTATTATGGAAAAATCAATTCATAATTGATTTTATAAAATTAAAATAAACCAATTCATGGATTATTTTAATCTTCCATAAAAGAATAAATTTCTACAAATTTTATTTATATAAATTTCTTTATACAAATTTATTTATCCATAATTTATAAAATAAATCGAACTAGATTTATTTTATTAATTAAACCAAAATTAATTGGTTTTTCTCCTCTTTATTGGCCGGCCACCAAAGGGGGTTTTGACACCCTCTTTGGCCGGCCAAACCAACCCGAACCGCCGCGAATTAAACTCATTTAATTCGCCCAAAAAGCCTTCAAAAGACTTAGCCATTTTTAGCTTCCATTGCGCCTCTAACTAACTCAGATTCGACTTATTTCTCTTGATCGGAAAATCTAATTTTCAACTAGTTTTAAATCCCTCGGATTACTCATAGTGCGTGTGACTAAATAGGCTTTCGATTTATGTTGGCCGTCTATAATTAACCCATTAATTATAGAACGATCATGAGTGGCACCTAGTAGTACATCATGATCCCCAATTAATCGAAAGATCAACGGTTTGACCTCAGAAGAAATTATTCTGAAACCCTTCAGCAGCTCTAATAAATCGTGTCCCATTCCCTTCACCACCTTAT
>JAGFNQ010001521.1:195985-280102 GCA_024364735.1 Boesenbergia rotunda | reverse complement strand
AAGGGAATGGGACACGATTTATTAGAGCTGCTGAAGGGTTTCAGAATAATTTCTTCTGAGGTCAAACCGTTGATCTTTCGATTAATTGGGGATCATGATGTACTACTAGGTGCCACTCATGATCGTTCTATAATTAATGGGTTAATTATAGACGGCCAACATAAATCGAAAGCCTATTTAGTCACACGCACTATGAGTAATCCGAGGGATTTAAAACTAGTTGAAAATTAGATTTTCCGATCAAGAGAAATAAGTCGAATCTGAGTTAGTTAGAGGCGCAATGGAAGCTAAAAATGGCTAAGTCTTTTGAAGGCTTTTTGGGCGAATTAAATGAGTTTAATTCGCGGCGGTTCGGGTTGGTTTGGCCGGCCAAAGAGGGTGTCAAAACCCCCTTTGGTGGCCGGCCAATAAAGAGGAGAAAAACCAATTAATTTTGGTTTAATTAATAAAATAAATCTAGTTCGATTTATTTTATAAATTATGGATAAATAAATTTGTATAAAGAAATTTATATAAATAAAATTTGTAGAAATTTATTCTTTTATGGAAGATTAAAATAATCCATGAATTGGTTTATTTTAATTTTATAAAATCAATTATGAATTGATTTTTCCATAATAAGAAAGTTTATAAATTTCTTATAAAAATTTATTCCATAATTTAAAGAGAAGAAGAATTAGTTTTATTATAAATTAGTTTATAATAAAGACTCGGTTTAAACGGAATAATTAATAAGAAAATTTATAAGATAAATTTCTTATAACTAATTCCGTTAAATCCGTTAATTCGGTTTAGAGGGAGACTTAGCAAAGGAGTTGCTACTATATAAAGGAACCAAAGGCTAGCCCTTATTCCCAATTGAGTAATTGTTGTTATTCTCTCCCTCTCTCTCTTAATCTCTCCTCCTCTCCCCTCTCTTGCCTAGGGCCGGCGCCCAACCTTGTGGTTTAGGGCCGGCGCACCCAACCTACATCCAAGGTGAAGTTGGCGTGAGCTATCAAGAAGAAGGAGAACCCGAACACGAAGAAGAAGAAGCGGATAGCGACTCCTCTCTTCCCGGAATTCGATTCCGTTACTTCGTTGGTTAGTTTTCCATTATTTTCTCTTATTCTTCTAGTTGTGCCTTCCGAGAATCTAGTAGTTCTCGTCGGCACAAAACTCGTGACTTTGCGAAGTCATCCCGAAGAGAACACGGCGTGGACGCGAATAGAGGCGAAGCTTCCAAGGGACGCTACGATTGGATCTCGTCCCTTCCTTCGAGATACGCGAGGTACAAAAGTAAATTAGTTTACTTTTCGCAATATTTTATTTTATGATTATGTCAACACACCATAGGGTTGCAAGCTAGATACGAAGTTAAAATAATTGAGGAAATTATTTTATGCAAACTCTTCCGCTGCACGTAAAAATTTTGAATTTTACAAACTCGTATCCTTGTCGACATGCACCCGGTCCCAACACAAATAACCTAAC
Organism: Boesenbergia rotunda; assembly: GCA_024364735.1. Lineage (NCBI taxonomy): Eukaryota > Viridiplantae > Streptophyta > Magnoliopsida > Zingiberales > Zingiberaceae > Boesenbergia > Boesenbergia rotunda. Next base: position 278,629 of record JAGFNQ010001521.1, on the reverse strand, counting down.
ATACAAGTCATGACCCATAAGCTAGGGTTTTGATTGGCATAAAGATTCTTCCAACATACTTAAACATATACATACATCATAGTACCCTATAAACATGCATCATTGTGGTCTTAACCCAGTCCAAACCCTTGGTTATGGCCTTGGCCGAAACCCTAAGGAACCCTAGGTCCATGGAAAAATTCATATAGATCACCAATAACATCCCATACAAACATAAAATGCCATAGAAAAACACTTGATCCCCTAATTAAGGCTAACCCTAATCCCTAAACCCTAGATTTGCTCTTGGCCGAAACCTAATGGTCCATAAAATTTATGGAAAAATTTTTATAAAACACAATTACTATCCATCATATCATAGGGAAACAAAATTAACATGTTGAATGGTTAGATCAAGGTCCAACCATGGATTAGGGTTCTTGGCCGAAATTTATAAGAACTATTAAGCATGTAAGAATTCATATGAATCACCACTAACATCACTTACATCATAAGGAGACATAAGAACCATCATTAGAGAGTTAAAACTAATCCTAGCCATGGAAACTTGGAGGTGGCCGAAACCCTAAGTCCTCCTTCATGGATTTTTCATCTTAGATCTCAAACAAAAAGCTTAGATCATATCCATATCAAGAAAACCATTACACCACAGGTGAGGGGGTCTTACCTTAGACTATCTTGGTTATAGACCTTAGATTTGAGAGAAGGATGAAGACCTTGTTGCCTTTTGACCACCTCTAACCCTTGTAACCTTGAACAAAACCTTGGATCTTGAAGGAGAAGCCTTCTTGGGAACTTTTCCCAAGAGAAAATCCCCCCCTTGGGGTTTCGGCTAGGAAGAAGAAGGAGGAGGGAGAATGGTGGACTTGGTGGAAGAAGCAAAGTAACTCCCATGCCATCTCTTTATACCACATTAAGGAGGCAAGTGAAGAGTCATGGTGTCTCTTCCTTTCATGACTCTTCATTTTCCCCTAAGCCTTAACCAAAATCCACTTCATCCTCTACTAGCACTCCCTTGCTAGTTGAATTGGTTAGTACATGCATGGTGGTACCATAGGTCTAAGGTTCAATCCTTGATCCATGCACTTTATTTTTATTTTATTTTTATTTTATTTTCCATTATTTTCGAAAATTCCCCTAAAAATGTCCCATAATTATGCTAATATTCCTAATTAAAATCTATTTATATTTATATTAAATTTTGCCCAAACTCCACCAATAACCATGGTACTGAAAAGCCCGTATAAGGCCCATTAGTACTTAGTTTCTCAATTTAAATGAGAAAGATCATGGATTTCTAGGCTAAGATTCGTACTAATATCTCTAGGTCCCTCGAAAAATTATCTAGACATGATCAATATTTTAAAGAAAATATTAAGAGAATTTTCCGGGTCGTTATATTTTTTGAAAAATATAAGTACTTTTGAAAAATATTATGCACTTTTTGAAAAATGCAAGTACTTTTGATAAATATTATGTATTTTTTCAAAAATATATGTACTTTTGAAAAATATTCTGTACTTTTTGAAAAATACAAGTACTTTTGAAAAAATATTATGTACTTTTTGAAAAATACAAGTAGTTTTGAAAAATATTATGAACTTTTTGAATAATATAAGTACTTTTGAAAAATATTATGCACTTTTTGAAAAATACAAGTACTTTTGAAAAATATTATGAACTTTTTGAAAAATATAAGTACTTTTGAAAATATTATGCACTTTTTGAAAAATACAAGTACTTTTGAAAAATATTATGAACTTTTTGAAAAATATAAGTACTTTTGAAAAATATTATTTTTAAAACATAATATTTTACTTGACTTGGTTTCTTCTCCAGTCTGACACAATCCTAGGAAACCTTGTTAACTACAAGAACGTTTCCCTAAGTGTCCTGGAAATTTTCCAAATTCAAGTAAGTATTATTTTCAGAAGTATTCCAAAAAGATTTTAAGGCAAAAAAAATTTGAAAGTGATAGAAATGATAGTATTTTGAAAGAAAAATTACGTATGTTTTCAAAAGGATTTTGAAAATACAGCGCAGAAAACATATTATTTTGAAATATTCAATTATTCTTTTAATTTGACCTCTCCCTAAACTTGACCCAGTCCTACGAGGCTTGTTGACTACAAGCGATCTTCCTTTAAGTCTTAAGGTTTGATTCATATCATTAGAATTATCTAATAAAAAATCATTTGACGGATATATTTTGAATGATAAGAAAAACATTTTAATGTGCATTCTGAACTGAGAATAATTTTAAATCACAAATTTTGTGAGGATATTTTGTAATTTTTGAAAATATATTTTGAAATGATAAGGTTTTTTAAAGCACAATTTTTGAAAAATATTTTAAAATGTAGTGATGTAACACGGTTTTTGAAACAATTTTTGAAAACCTTATTTTGAGATGCTAATATTTTAAAGCATAAGGTTTTGAAAAAGAACCCAAAAAGAAATCCCCCTGTATCTGACACCGTCTGACTCTATCGAAGTGTCTTAAGGGACTTTAGTGTTGACCTAAAGACTTGTGTCTAATTGTGTAGGTCAAATACTTTTTCAAAAGGATATAATTTTGAAAATTTATAATATATAAACAATCAGACAAGCATAAAATCCATAAAAATATTATTATGTTCAATCACTATTTTGAAAATAGATTTTTAGAAAAATATTCTAAGAATTTTGAAAAATAATTTTTGAAAAGCATTTTTTAATTTATTAGTCCTTAACATCTCACCCATTCTAAATGTCTCAGTACAAGCAAGCATGTTTGTCTTATGGGTGTATCGTGAGATGCTTGAACAATTTTCCTTTGGATTATCATTAAATCTAAGATTTAATCGAAACTTGTGTTAGATTCAAATTTATCAAATAGTAAATTGAATTTGAGTTTTGATAATCGGCTTCCAGGTCTTGGCGAGGCATAGAGGCCTTCTTTGGTCGTAGCCTTATTGGAGCAACAACCCTTTCCTTGACAAAGCCTTTTACCGAAAGTCAATTTTCAAATTACTTCTTGAAAAATTTTGGTCTAACTAGCTTAGGTTTTGGATCGGTAGCTTCGGCTAGTTCCACCAGACTAAACAGACCAAATAGGGTACGCCGTACCTCACTTGACCTTATTAGAATGGATTCCCTAATGTACTATCATCTCACCTCCACCTAATACTATGTTGTTCAAGTTTCAAATAAGTCTTTTGTCCTTAATTAACCGCTCTAAATCATGAATAAAATTAAACATGAATAACATGACATTTATATACAAAAAGCAAATGCATGAGCATGACATTTATGCATGATTCAATCAAGTCAAGGCATTTTTGATTAAGTTTCTAATAATGTATCAAATTCCTGATTTGATACATATCGTGTGAACCTGCGAATATGTCAATCCACTTTGACATATTTAATTTTATTAAATTAATTATTGTAGTTTGGGTAAGTTTTATTTAATTTGAGTTTAAGTTATTAATTTGATTTAATTTTTAAAATTTCTGGGTTAATCAATAGTTGTGGGTTTAGCTCCATCATTTTCATTATTTCAAAAATATCTGATTTATCCACTATTTCTTCTTCATTTAACTTATCAAGCTTTTCTAACACTTCTGCTTTGTTTGAATTTTTGTAAATTTTATTAATTGTAGCCTTGATCCTAGAAAATTCATCTTTCTCCTCTTCCTCATCATCAAGATTATATCCTTCAATATCTTCATAATAAGTGGAGTAGTTTTCAGGGCTACCAGTTAATGTTCCATAATTATCTTCGGGATTATCCAAAAAATTAATAATTAAATTATTATCTTAAAAGATTTCATCTCCACTATCCTCAAAAATATCAAAGATAATTTCATCCTCATCCACAAAAATATCTTCAGAAAAATTATCCTTATCCTGAGAAATATCTTCAATATTTTCAGACTTATTTTCAATATTTTCAAAATTAATTTCTAAATTATCCTTAATATTATCAGAAATATTTTCAGTATTATCCTTAAAATTTTCAGAAATATTTTCAGTATTATCCATAAAATTTTCAAAAATATTTTCAGTATTATCCTTAAAATTTTCAAAATTAACTTTAGAAATTATTGCATTGACATTGAAGATTAAATGGTTACTTTCTGATATTTTAATATTATCTACATTTGATAATTGGTCATGCAAGATATTGATTTGACTTTGCAATAATTCTAATTTTTTAAAAAAATTATCTAACTTATTATATGACAGTGCAGGAATTTGAAAATCTTTACGAGCATAATTTTTTCGTACCTTGGTCGGACATTTATTCTTGTAGTGTCTGTGCTTTTGACATTTGAAGCACTTTATTTGACTTTTGTTCCTCCGGACTCCTGGTGCTGGTACTTCCTTTGCCGCCGGTAGTGAAGAACGAGTCTTACGAGTAGTACACTGATTTTTATAGTGTCCTCTCTCCCTGCACTTGAAACATGTAATATGAAATTTGAAATTGACCATAATTACAAAAATGTACCTGATTCACCCCTGGGCTCCCCCTCAACTCCTAGCATCTTTGCTCCGTCGGCTGTTAGTACGGTGAAGAGCTACCAAACTCTTATACCACTTGTGGGGACCGGTGCCGTCGATAGATGGGGGGGGTGAATATCGACTTGTAAAAATTTCTACGGAAATCGTTTCTTTCGATCGTTCATTTTGGACACAGAGTTAGTAGTACAGCGGAAAAATAGACAGAACGAAAAAGCAATCAACAGAGTCCACACGGGATTTTTTACTTGGTTTGCAACCCTCGAGGGTCAGTACGTCCAAGGCCTAAGCACGGGATACACCCGTCCACTAATAGTCTCCTTTCCAGACATTCCGGAGATGGAGAAACCCGTCTTACAGTGCAAGATTTACAATAAAAAAATATAAAAGAAATTAAGTGCATAAAATAAATTAAACCAAACAGAGAGTCGAAGACTCGGCTGATCTGGAACTCCGAAGTTCCGCGCACTTCCTCCCGGAGCTTCCTTGGTCGCAGAGCTTCGTCGTTAGCGTTTTATTATCACTCGGAATGCTCAGAATGATCTCGAAATTGGTGTTATGAGTTGAGGGGTCGAACCCCTTTATATAGACTCCTTATTGGGCGCCTGTGTTGAAGGGGGCGCCTTAGTTGCCTTGGTCAAACCTGATCCTCGTGTTGAAATCACAGCAGCCGATAAGCCTTTGATCCAAGGTGCCCTAGACCTCCAGGGTGCCTGAATTACTCAGGCGCTTGGCATCCAGGGCGCCTGGGTTCCCTAGGGCGCTTGAGTCCATTCAGGCACCCAGGAGCAGCTTTCCAGCTGTTTCCTGTGTGTGTTTGACTGTTTTGCCTCCAATTCTAGGTACCTGCAAGATACAAAAACACAAGACAAACACATGTATATCCTTAGCATTAAAGGTTTGGTTCTGACTTCAGATTTCCCACGAAACCCTAGGTCGAACTGACACCGATGTTCCCATCTCGGGGAGCGCGCCTTTGACCTACTCCTCTCAGGAGAAGTTTTGCCACCCGACCCATCCGGTTGGACTTTTGCCCAGCTTTACTCACCAGGTCTTTTGCTCAATCTTACGACCAGGACTTCGTGCCCAGTCTACGACCAGGACATATTGTCTAACTTCACTTATCAAGACTTTTACCCAGATTCACTCACCAGGCCTTCGTGCCCAGTCCACGACCAGGACTTATTGCCAAACTTCACTCATCAGGACTTCGGTGCCCAACCCTCGGCTAGGACTTATTGCCCAATTCCACAAACCAAGACTTCGTGCCCAACCCTCGGTCAGGTCATAGGTGCTCAGCCCGCGGCCAGGACTTAGTGTGCAATCCATGATCAGGACTTAGTGCCCAATTCTTCGAACCAGGACTTATTGCCTAGGTTAACTAGGACTTTCCTTCACTTTGGTACTATTTTCTTGACTATCCTTCTCTTGTTCAATGTATCACTAACTTAAGCATATTGTTAAACATTGAAATATTTAGAGGAGGACATCACTGATGTACTTTGCACCAACACGTAGGTCTGACCTAGGATTTTAGTTGAAATCCAAAGTCAGGATCGGACAAACACTGGCTGTCATACATGTACTTATTTTATATATTATTTGTTTTCGGACTAACCCTGTGTTGCAGCTAAAGAAGATTGAGACTGGTCACATCTGGGGCCCCGAGAGGAATCGGGTGCCCGAGAATATAGGTCCTTGAGAGGTCTCGGACGCTCAAGAACACAGGCACCGAGAGGTCTCTGGCACCCCTATGCAAATGACTTAACCTGGGCGAGGTCGAGTTGGCGCACGCTGGTTAGTGTCGCCACATCAGCAACATAGATGCCCCAGAGGCTCTCAGGTGCCCTAACATGTAATGGATTAACATTGCAAAATAGAGTTAGCACAAATATATAATATGCATGAGTAAACGACAGTAAGACCTATCCTGATCTCAACTTAGAAAACTCCATAGGTTTATCTAGTTGGATCATCACTTAAGGCTGCCCCCTCATGACACGACCTCACAACACTCTCCTCCAAGACTTACCTGAACTCACCTGCCAAACATCGGGTCCTCCAGATCTATTTGGATTTAATCTGCTTAATGTCTGATCGCCTGATCCACTAAGACTTTTCCTGCAAAACTTGATTAGCACAACAACAATAATAGTAAAACAAATAGTATTGATAAACCTATTCTTAGATTTACCAAGATCTGCTAGTCTGGTTGATGGTCGACTGGAAACCATCCAATCATGATTGCTTGGAGTTCACTCCTTCAAGACATCTAAGGTTACCTACGTTAGGGTTTCTATTGCCTAACTTTAGTCACTAGAACTTTTCACTACTTGGCTTCACTCACTAGGGCCTGACTTCACTCACCAGGAATTCACCAACCTAGCTTTACTCACTAGGGCCTAACTTCACTTACTAGGACTTTTCCAACCTAGCTTTACTCACTAAGGCCCAACTTCACTCACCAGGACTTCTCTTGCTTAACCTCCAGTTAGGACTAGTCACTTGGTAGACTTATCACTTGCTTAAGTCAAGTTTGACCAAGCCCCAATAAACATATTGTTAAATAAACATCAAAACCCTAGAAGCTGATTGCACCAACAAAGGTTCGAGCATTGGCATGGTGGGAACATAAGTGACACAAGACAAATCGGGCAAATCCAAAATAATTATCTGTGAGAAGATGAGGAAGAAAATGAGGACCACTTCCTTCATTTTGGCTACACCCAATATCTATTCTAGCGACTTCACTCATTGAGATAGGACATGAGATCGATTGATGAATATACTAAGGAGATCTTCTAGTTGATTGTCTAAAAGGACTTATTCGAGATGGAGAAGCAGATGGTGGAATGATACTTCGGTGGGTTACGCTGGCCTTGCAAGATGTCCTCAGTCTTCATTCATTGTTGACAATTTCAAAGGTCTACCAGCATGCATTGGCAGTTGAAATGAAGCAAAATTAGAAGCCAGTGGGTAGAGCCTACCAAAACAGTCTATTCTTTTGCCTTCAGGATTCTCGTCCTTCATAGCAACAACCACAACAAGTTAATTCTAAGACCCTGTCAGGTGTTATTGTTGTGGTGAACAAGAGCATAGGGCCAACCAATGTAGGAAACATGATACTACTATTTAGAAAGGCAAAAATTATGATCTAGGGAGACGTGGAAGAAGAGACAATAACAATTAGCGAACTAGTGTATGAAGCTGACGATATGATGTACAGTGATTGTTGGGGTTGTAAGGTTACAAGAAAAGTTCCACATTAAAAATAGATTTAAAGATCATGGACTTATAAGGAAAAGATATATCCATTAACATGAAGCCTTTTTGATAAAGCCCAAAAATAAAATCATGAGGACTTAGGCTCAAAGTGAACAATATCATATCATTGTGAAGATATCTAAATTCATTTGGTCTTAACAATGATGTCTATTAGACTTTGGTTGTGCACAAATGTCTGCTAACTCCTAATGTTGATTTAGGGGATGAGTGGTGGAGAACCAATATTTTTTTACACCACTTACACAGTCGTTGATAAAGTTTGCAAGATGATCATCGACAATGGTAGTTGTGAGAATGTGGTATCCGAGGAGGTTATCCAAAAATTACAATTGAAGATGGACTGTCATCCTAAGCCATATAAATTGTCATCGTTGAATAAAGGCATCTAGGTAACAGTAGACAATTGATGCCTTGTACGTTTTTCAATTAGTAGTAAATATTTTGATAGTGTTTGTTATGATATGGTATCCATAGATATATGTGTAATACCCTGGATAATTTTGATATGGTCAACCAAGTTAAGTTAGGTCCCATTGGTTTGATCATTGTGTCTAATTGTGCAGGAGCTTAGGGGCACAAGAAGTCAATTGGAAGATGTAGCAGTTGAGAATGATTGCATGGGAAGGGAGCCGAAGGACTCGGTGTATATGAGGGATTGTTTAGAATCGATAGAGGGGGGGGGAGGGTGAATATCGATTAAATCTTTTCGAATTAAAAAGAGCAATTATGCAGTGAAAAAATTCAAATCAATGCTAACACTTTGATTTTTACTTGGTTCGGAGTCTAAGATCGACTCCTACTCCAAGGCCCATGGTCCTTGACCATTTTTGATGGGCAATTCTATATTCCAAAAAAGTAGTACAAAATGAAGTTCGGATCAGGTCTTCATGCCCAGTCCGCGACCAGTACTTATTGCCCAACCCTCGGTCAGGTCTTCGGTGCCTAGCCCTCAACCAGGACTTATTGCCCAAATCCTCGAATCAGGACATCATGCCTAGTCTGTGACCAGGACGTATTGCCCAACCCCTATGTCAGGACTTAGGTGCCCAGCCTTCGGCCAGGACTTATTGCCCAATTCCTAGAATCAGGACTTCGTGCCTAATGTACCTAGGACTTTTCCTGCACACTTGAATAACTTCGTTAGATCACAATAAAACCTTAACTTATGAGCCCTTTGTCATTATCAAAACACAAGTTTGATCTTGGTGCTTTTGGCACCAACAATCTCCCCCTTTTTGATTTATGGCAACTAGTTTCAAAAAGTTATGTTTAAATCATTTAAAGCTTATATAACAAGCATGTTTAATCTAAGAAAATGACTTTTTGAAAAATATTTACTAAGCTCCCCCTAAAATAGAAATTCTCCCCCTGAAGCTTTCAATGATATGTAGTTTTTCAAAAAGTCTAAGTGTTTAAATTTTGACTAAGTGTTTTGCAAAGCATTTGCATACATACAAAGATTTTCCATTTAAAACATAAAAAAACTTTTTGCCAAAACATTTGTACATAGAAAAATTTTGCTTTAGAAAAGTTTTTCACTTAGAATAATTTTTGAAAAACCATTTACTTAAAAAAATTTTTGTGAAGTTAGAAAACTTTGACTTAGAAAATTTTGTGTACTTAGAAAAATTTGACTTAGAAAAATTTTATGCACTTTGAAAAATTTGACTTAGAAAAATTTTGTGCACTTAGGAGAATTTGACTTAGAAAAATTTTGTGCACTTAGAAAAATTTGACTTAGAAAATTTTGTGCACTTAGAAAAAATTGTGCATTTAGAAAAGATTTTTACTTAAAAATTTGTGCCAAAACAAAAAAATTTACGTAGAAGGATTTTGTGCACATGAAAATATTTTACTCAGAAAAATATTGTTGTGCACTTGGAAAAATAATTTCACTTAGAAGGATTTTGTGCACCTGAAAAAAAATTTTACTTAGAAAAATATTATTGTGCACATGGAAAAAATATTTTTGAAAAAAATCTACACTTGAAAATATGATGCCTAAATGCCCTTCAAAATTTAACTTTACTTTTTGACAAAAAATTTAACTTTACTTTTTGAAAAAAAATTAAAAATTTGAAATTTTTACTCTCTTCTTTCGTCTCTCCCCCTTTGCCATATATCAAAAAAAATTTGATAAAAGATCAATTACGAATCAATTTCGAATCAGAACCAGTTAAAACAATTTTAAATCCATATTGAACCAATTCTATTGAACCCAAGCAAAAAGGATCAAACCAATTAAACTAAACTTGTTCGGGTCCTGTCTAACCCAGTTAGCTACTTACTAACTGTTATATAACAGTAGTTTTCACTGGGGTTAGTCATGTTAAGTGATCAGATCAAGTTATATTTTCTAAGCTTGAACACTTAACTTGATTGCTGTTCAATTATATTTATCGCCCCAACTACTCTAGATGCACTGACTTAAAGTATTTTGAGTCATAGACCTAAGCATCTCAACCCAGTCTAGGTTATCAATCAAAGTGTCCTAATGTGCTTGTGAGATGCTGGCTTCTAGATCTATAGGTGCATGCAATTCTAGGGTTAATAAAAGAAATATTTAAGTCAGAAAACAATTTTAAATTTCAAGACTTAATAAAAGAAATGATTTTTCAAAAGATATGAAATAAAAAAAATAAAAATCTAAAAGGTTTTTGAAAAGAAATTAGAACAGTCCTATTCTACTATGCACAACCCTAACTGCCTTCTTAGTAAGCTAAACTCAGGTAAGGGTTTAGTAAATATGTCAACTAAATTAGATTTTGTGTCCACATGAATAAGTACAATTTCGCCCTTGGCTACGTGATCCTAACAAAATGATGTTTGACTTCAATGTGTTTCGTTCGGGAGTGATGAATTGGATTTTTAGTCAGATTTATTGAGCTTATGTTGTCAATAAACACTTTGGTTTGGGTATAATCTAGTTGGAAATCCTTAAGAGTGAGCATCATCCATAACAGTTGTGCAACACACTCTCCTAGGGCAACATATTCTGCTTCAGTCGTGGATAAGGCTACGCAGTGTTGCTTTCTATTGCACCAGCTGACTAGACTGTGTCCTAATAATTGACAACTCACACTTGTACTATTTCTATCTAGTTTGCAACAGGCATAGTCAGAGTCAGAGTATCATGATAATTCAAAATTGGAAGTCCTAGGATACCAAATACCTACATTTAGGATACCCTTAATGTACCTTAGGATTCTTTTTAGTGCTGCTAGGTGAGATTTCTTAGCATAGGTTTGGTATCTAGCACACATTCCTACAGCGAACAAAATGTCAGGTCTACTAGCAGTTAAGTACAATAAGCTCCCAATTATACTTCTGTATAGCTTTAAGTCAACTGTTTTACCTTCAGGGTCATTATCTATTTTGACATTTGTGACCATAGGTGTACTTAAGCTTTTAGAGTTTTCTATTTTGAATTTCTTAATTAACTCTTTTGCATATTTGGATTGATGAACATAGTTACCATCCCTGGTTTGTTTTATTTGGAGACCTATGAAAAAGTTTAGCTCACCAACCAAACTCATTTCAAACGCACTCTCTATAATTTTGACAAATTCTTTTAAAAAGTTAGAATTTGTTGACCCAAATATTATATCATCTACGTATATTTGAGCAATAAATATGTCTTTTTCTAAGGTTTTAACAAATAAGGTTGAATCAATTTGGCCTTGGTTAAATTCTTTAGAAATTAAGTAGGTTGATAATCTTTCGTTCCAGCCCTATGTGCTTATTTCAAACCGTAAAGGGCTTTCCTAAGTTTGAACACATATTCAGGTTGTCTAAGTCCTCAAATCTTGGAGGCTGCCCTATGTAAACTTCATCTTTTATGAACCCATTAAGAAAGGCAGATTTGACATCCATTTGGTATAGTTTAAACCCTCTATGGGCTGCAAAAGCTAATAACATCCTAATTGATTCAAGTCTGGCTACAGGGGCATAGGTTTCATCATAATCTAGCCCTTCGACTTGACTAAACCCTTTAGCTACTAAGCGGGCTTTGTTTCTCACAATCTCCCCTTGGTCATTTAGCTTGTTTCTAAATGCCCACTTAGTGTCTATAACTGACTTACCCTCAGGTTTAGGTACTAAGTCCCAAGCTTGGTTTCTCTCAAATTGGGCTAGTTCTTCTTGTATTGCTATAATCTAATCTGGGTCAGGTAGGGCTTCTTCTATAGTCTTAGGTTCTATTTTTGAAATTAGAGCAATTTGACTAAGATTTCTATAAGAAGACCTAGTTTTTACTCCTAAGGCTGGATCACCCAAGATTTGGTTAGAAGGATGATTAAGTCTGGGTTCTTTGTTTGTCTTGAACTAGGTTCAGCCTCAGGTCCGGCTGGAAGGTTTGGTTCAGTGATCGGTTCAACTACTTGGGTTGGTTCAACTATTGGTTCAGTTGATGCCTCAGTAGTTGGTTCAATTGATAGTTCATTTAATGGTTCAATTAATGGTTCGATTAATGGTTCAGTATCTTCTTGATCCAGATTTGAATTGTTTAGGTTTTGATTATCAATAGACTTTGTTTCAATTTCTTCATCAATGATTAAGTTGGTAGTTTCTTCAATTTTGTGGGTTTGTCTATTGTAAACCCTATAGGCTCTACTTGTTGTTGAATATCCTAAAAAGGTCCCTGGTGTTGATTTTGATTGAAACATACCTAGGTAGTCCTTAGTGTTCAAAATATGGACTTTGCACCCAAAAACCCTTAAGTAAAGTAAATTTGGTAATTTATGATAATAAATATCGTAGGGTGTCTTATTGTGTCTTCTATTAATTAAGACCCTATTTTGTATATAACAGGCTGTATTTACTGCCTCTGCCCAAATTGATTAGTCAGGTTATACTCATTGAGCATGGTCCTAGTGGCTTCCTGAAGGGTTCTATCCTTTCTCTCAACTATTTCATTCTGTTGGGGAGTTCTAGGGCATGAAAATGTTGGAACCCGGATGGCTAGAGAGGGGGGGGGTGAATCTAGTCGGACACAAAACTTTTGAACTTTTCAAATCTATTCTGCACTTCAGAGTTAGGCAGCGGAAGCAAATGCATAAACAGAAAACTAAAAACAACAACCCAAAGCAAAGGAAAGCAAACCGACGCTAACACCTCGATATACAAGGTTCGGGGATAACTTGCCCCTACTCCTTGGCGTGCCTGTGAGGTGGGCGATCCCTTCATCGTCGGCAGATCAAACCCCGGTGAACTCCGGATAGTAGCAACCTCCTTCTCGGTGGAGAAACCTCTCCACAAGTGATCTCAAGAAGATACAAGTTAAGCACAGAGACACTCGAGAAGACAAGCTCACAAAGATGTAACAAGATCGCTCAAGCACAAAGCAACAGAGAGCACGAACACAGCCCAGCCAAACTTCCCAAGTTTCTGTCTTGTTCGCCTCCGCTCCTCTGCATCCAGCTTTGTCTCTTAAGCTCTGGCTCAACGTCGCCAGCTCCATCAGCACCACTGACTCACACCCTGACCCACTAACCTCTCTGAGTACTCAGTCCACTGGACACTCCTCCAGCTGAGCCTCCGTCAGTTGCCAGCCGCGCCTTCGTCAGTTGCCAGTTGTGCCAGACGCCGTTGAGACCTGAAAACACAATAGATCCAAACCTGCTCCAAGGAAAGGCTCCCATTGACCCTCCTTGAGTGTTTGAATCACCTGCTATCACCTGCACACTCCAACAGAGGCTTAGCAATGCATATCAAAAAGAAATCAGCAAGTAGCAAAGAATCGGCAGTGAAAACAGACTTCTGACAGCATATTTGAATTAAAGTTCTGCTCCTGATCGGTCCCCAGACCGATCAGGGAGGAGCTTGATCGGTCACCAGACCGATCCAGCATTCTTTTGTACACTCCTGATTGGTCCCCAGACCAATCAGGCTCCTGCCTGATCGGTCACCAGACCAATCAGGCTCCAGCCTGATCGGTCACCAGACCAATCAGGCTTGAGTGAACAGTGATTCTTTAATCAAATCCTAAGTCTCTGATCGGTCACCAGACCGTTCTGGACCTGATTAGCAAGGGAACTCAACTCACTGTTCGCTCCCTGATCGGTCACCAGACCGATCAGGAGCTGTGCAGTGAGTGAAACACATACTCCCTGATCGGTCACCAGACTGATCAAACATCGCTGGATCGGTCACCAGACCGATCCACGAAGGAGCAGTGTGCCAACTCCCTGATCGGTCACCAGACCGATACAGGGATGCAGACCTAGCCTTCCAAGCTAGGATTTCATTCACCTTAGCCCTCCAAGCTAAGGATTTTTCAATCTAACTCTCCAAGTTGGGAATTTGCACCTAGCCCTCCAAGTTAGGACTTTTCACCTAGCCCTCCAAGCTAGGACTTTTCACCCAACCCTTCCGAGTTAGAACTTCATCCAACCTAGCCCTCCAAGTTAGGATTTTTCACCTAACCCTCCAATTGGGACTTTTCACCTAACCCTCCAAGTTAGGACTTTTCACTTAGCCCTCCAAGCTAGGACTTTTTCACCCAACCTCCGAATTAGGACTTTTCACCACTTTGCTTCACTCACCAGGACCCGACTTCACTCACCGGGATTTCCAACACCTGGCTTCACTCACCAGGACCCGGCTTCACTCACCGAGATTTCCAACTCCTGGCTTCACTCAACAGGACCCGGCTTCACTCACCGGGATTTCCAACACCTGGCTTCACTCACCAGGACCCGTCTTCACTCACCAGGATTTCCAACTCCTGGCTTCACTCACCAGGACCCGGCTTCACTCACCGGGATTTCCAATCACCTGACTTCACTCACCAGGACCCGGCTTCACTCACCGGGATTTCCAATCACCTGGCTTCACTCACCAGGACTTAACCACAATTAGTTCAACCAAACTTAAATCAAACATTAAATCGATGTCAACACCAAAACAACAATCGGGCCAGACTGCATCAACAATCTCCCCCTTTTTGTTGTTGACAACCCGATTTAACTTGATTTAAGTTTAGGCATTAATGATCACTTTGAAGGCAGTTCAATTATTGTAAGGGAATTTGTTGGATCGAGAATTGCGAGAGAGGGGGGGGGGTGAATGTCGCAAATCGTTCGGATTTAAAAAGAGCAAGTGCGCAGCGGAAATAAGACACAAAAACAATGCTAACACGGTCGTTTTACTTGGTTCGGAGCCTGTGTCGACTCCTACTCCAAGGCCCACGGACGTTGACCGTTTTCTGCGGGCAATTCTATACGTTCGAGAAAGTTTACAATAAAAAGTATTACAGAATCAGCCTAGTAAACTTAATTAAGCTCTTCGTTACCGACGTCCGGTGTAGATCGAAGTGTTGGAGCAGCAGGACGTCGTCAGCTCGAGTTGGAAGAGTTCTGGAGCGTGTCGTGGAAGCAGAAGAGCGTGGAAGCGTCGCAGTAATTGATGCTCTGAAGAAGGAGGTCGAGGGCCCTTTATATAGGACCTGGGGCCGCCCTGGTCGACGGGGGCGCCCCCCCACGTGGCAGCAGATCCGGTTGTTGCTCGGTCGCCGTCTGATCCCCTTATCCTCGGGATCCGGTTTGACCGGGGCGCTCGGATGGCTCAGGGCGCCCGCATTGACCGGTCAAAGCCTCATCTCCTCGGCTTTGCAGGGATGCGCTTCGGCAGCTGGCAGTGGGGGCGCCCACGACACGCGGGGCGCCCGCGACACGCGGGGCGCCCGCGACACGCGGGGCGCCCGCGACACGCGGGGCGCCCGCGACACGCGGGGCGCCCGCGACATGCGGGTCGAAGCGCGTTCGCAGGGATGCGCTTCGGCAGCTGGTAGTGGGGGCGCCCGCGACACACGGGGTGCCCGCGACAAGCGGGGCGAAGCGCGTTGAGGTTCTTACAGACTTGGGTTGACCTTGGGGGCACCCGGATCATCCGGGGCGCCCTGCTCAGCTTCTGCCTCACTCCTTTGAGGCTCTCTGAGCTGCAGATACTCAGTCCTTTGATCCTGCATCCAGGGTTAGTCCAAATAACAATTATATTATTATTTTATACAGCCTTAGCTGTCTTGGTTCTGACTTTGGTCTCCAAAATGGAGCCCTAGGTCGAACCGATGCCTAATGTTCCCTCAAGGGGAACGCGTCCTCACCTACTCCTCTCGGGAGAATTTACCTGGTGCCAACCGGATCCTCCAGTTGGACTTTTGCCCGGCAGCCCTTCACCAGGTCTTGGTTTTCACCTAGCAGCCCTTCGCCAGGACTTGGTTTTCGCCTAGCAGCCCTTCGCCAGGACTTGGTTTTCGCCCAGCAACCCTTCGCCAGGACTTGGTTTCCTGACAGCCCATCGTCAGGTGCCTAGCATCCCTTCGCTAGGACTTGGTTTTCGCCCAGCAACCCTTCGCCAGGACTTGGTTTCCTGACAGCCCATCGTCAGGTGCCTAGCAGCCCTTCGCTAGGACTTTGTTTCCTGCACTCTCAAGCAGCATTGTTAGACAACAAATAACCCTTAACTTTGAATCCTTTGCCAATATCAAAACAAGGTTCGATCTGGTGCTTTCTGCACCAGCAATCTCCCCCTTTTTGATTATGGCAACACAATTCAAAGTTAAGGAAAAAAATTACAACAGTTAAGAGCATAAGGTAAACAGTGAAGCATAACTGAAGCATAACTGTAGAGTTGAGAAAAAAATTCTTTATTTTTCATAAAACCCTGAATACTTGTGTTATAAACTACTTAAAATACTTAACTTTGACCTTTCCTCCCCCTTTGACATATATCAAAAGCATACATGGGTTAGCAAGGTTTCTAATGGGGAGTTTTGAGTTCTACCAAAAATAGGTTTTTTGACAAAGTATTTTTCAAAAAAAGAGCAAAAGTATTTGTATCTATAGACACTTTTGAAAAGCAAGCTTAAACTTTGTTAAAAACCCTTTTTCTCAGACAAATTTTGATTACTAAGGAAAATTTTATTTAAAAAACATGCACTAAAAATAACTTCGAACCACTTAGAAATGCTTAAAATTTTGAAATAGCTTAAAAATAAAATTCCCTTTCTCTCCCCCTTAATGTAAAACTCTTCTCCTTATGTTTTAGACCATTTTTAAGTCTAATATAAAAATATTTTGAGAGAAGTTTTAAGGAGAGCGTTTGTGTATCAGAGCCTATGAGTTTTGAAAGCATGAAAATACTTAGTATAATTCTTGAAAGTATAGCAAAAAGTTTTAAATTGCACCAACAAAACCTTATTTGGAAAAGTATTGAAAAGATACTTTATATTTGTAGGCCAATCTTTTAGAAAATTCACGCACTTAGAACAATATTGCCTTGAAAAATATTTATACTTTTGAAAACATTATTGCAGTACTTTTTGACAGATATTATGTATTTTTGAGGATATAAGTGCTTTTGAATCTTCAAAAGTACTTTTGAAATAAATATTATGCATTTTTGAAAAATCTAAGTACTTTGGAAATAAGTTAAGATTTGAAACACATAAGTACTTTTAAAAAAGTATTTAGACTTTGAAAGATATAAGTAATTTTGAAAAGACTTAGACTTTGAAAAGTATAAGTAATTTTTGAAAAGAATTAGACTTTGAATAGTATAAGTAATTTTTGAAAAGAATTATGCATTTTGTTCACAAAATATTTTACTTGACTAG
Source organism: Boesenbergia rotunda (assembly GCA_024364735.1). NCBI lineage: Eukaryota > Viridiplantae > Streptophyta > Magnoliopsida > Zingiberales > Zingiberaceae > Boesenbergia > Boesenbergia rotunda. The sequence continues at coordinate 261,228 of JAGFNQ010001521.1, read as the reverse complement.
GTTTCTTTTCCAGTCTGACACAATCCTAAGAAACCTTGTTGACTACAAGGACATTTTCTTAAGTGTCCTGGAAAATTTTCTCCAACCCAAGTAAATATTATAAAATTAATTTCATAAGCCACAAGAATTTTGTAAAATAATAGTATTTTGACAGAAAAATTATTCAAGTTTTCAAAAGGATTTTGAACTTGCAGTGCATGAAAACATATAATTTTGAAAATGTTCAATAATTCTTTTAATTTCATCTCCCCCTAAACTTGACCCAGTCCTAGGAAGCTTGTTGACTACAAGCGATCTTCCTCTGAGTTTTAGGGTTTGATTTAAATTATAAGAATTATCTAATAACTTCAAAACAAATAATTACCAAAAAAAAATTTCAGAAATTCTTCTTTTGAATCAAACTCCCCCTAAATTTGACACATCCTAGGAGTCCTAGTAGATCATGAAGTGGACCTTCCTCTGTGTCTTTAGGGTTTATTAAAAACAAAAGAATAATTTTGAATAATCTTCTGAGTATGAACCTTTCAAGGAGATAAATTTTTGACACCTCAATTTGAAGTAATAATAATAACACAGTTTTTGAAAAGAAATATTTTGAAATAATTTTTCAAAGAGATAGTAATATACCAAGAATTTTGAGTAATTTTTGAAGGCCTTATTCTGAAATGATACTAAATTTTAGAGCATCAGGTTTTGAGAATAAATCTAAAAAGAACTCCCCTTGTATTCGACTTGTCTTAACTTTATCTAAGTGCTTGAAGGGTTTTTAGCATTAACTAGGTTTGACCATGTTTGACTCAGTTGACTAAGGTTTAACCATGTTAATCATGGTTTGACTATGTTGAAATTATTCTCTGAATGAAAACACAACATAAAAGAAATTTTAATTTGAACTTAATTTTCCTGTCTCACCCAATCTAGGGTTTCCAAACAGTTAACCTTAAAAGTTCTTTGTGAGACAGGATTGAGGGTAAAAATTAATTTTAAAAAGGAATTTTCATTTATTTTGAAAAAAAGTTATTTAATTTTGAAAACAGATTTGAAAAAAAATAAGTTTAGAAAGCAGAAATTTTGAACACTGATTAAGTGATTTTTGAAACAGAATAAGTTTGAAAAATAGAAATTTTGAAAACAGCTTAGAATCTATAATTATTTGAAATTTATGTTAGATTCGAATTTGACAAAAGATAATTTGAATTTGAATTTCAGAAATTGGCTTCCAGGTCTTGGCGAGGCACTAGGCCTTCTTTGGCCGTAGCCTTATGGGATCATCCACCCTTTCCTTGACAAAGCCTTTTAATGAAATTTCATTTTCAAATTAAATTAGGTCATTTTCTGGTCTAACTAGCTTGGGTCTTGGATCGGTAGCTTCGGCTAGTTTCACCAGTCTAAAGAGACCAAGTAGACTTGATCTTATTAGAGTTGGTTTCCCCAACGTACTATCATCTCATCTCCTCCCAATACTATGTTTTCAAATTTCAAGTAATTGGTTAAGTCCTTAAGCTAACTAAACCTAAGTCTAAGCATGGTAAATTGCAGAAATTAAATAAACAATCAATCAATCAAACATGCAATTTAATAAAAAATTATTTAAGTCACTTCAAAATGGTAATAATATTCTAGATTTTCGCAATAAGCAATGTTATGAATTACATTTTCATATGAATTAATCATGTTGTTCATAGTAAATAATGGATTATTAAATACTGTAAATTTACCATTTGATTCCCTTTTGGAGGTCTCCCCCTTGATTTTAGCCATCTTCCCTTTGCTTGATTGTTTCCTCAGTATTTTGTAGTGGTCGCGAGCTAACCGGACAAGTTTCCGAGGATACCTTTCTTTGTCGTCAGATTCTGAGTCTGAGTTGGACTCAAGTTCTAGTTGAGGCCTCTTTTGCAGTTCTCTTGGAGTTTTCCCTGGAATAAAACTTATACCTTTCTTGACCATTACAGTATCAGCTTGATTATTTAATTCTAATTTAGAAAAGAATTTGAAATTGGTTACCATCTCAGTCAGTTCGTTGTCTGATTCTGCTGGTTCGATTTCGACTCTGGGTTCAGGTTCAGACTCTGACTCGGCTATCTGTGCTTGGACCGAGAGTGCGAGATAACTTACCTGATCTTCTTCTTCATCTGAGATTTCTTGATGAAGATTGATCAATTTCCCCACATTTCTCTAGCACATCCAAATGAATCGACTAGCTTGAGTTGTTCGTTGGTTAGACCGCATTGAAGAATTGCAGTTGCTCTTGCATCAGTCTCAATTTGGTTGAGGGTTGGTTCATCCAGTTTGTCCCATGCAATTGATAGTTCATCTTCTGTATGGAGGTGGAACCCTGTTTGAATGATCATCCATATGTCCATATGGGTCTTCAGAAGGGACTCCATTTGTCTTCTCCAAAAGCTGAAGTTCTCGCCGGAGAATAGCGGTGGACAGACACTGTTCCACTCTTGGTTGGCCATAAAATAACCTCTTGCACACAAAAGAACTAACAGAATGTACCAAGACTTGGTCTTGGATTAGTAGTGCGGGAGAAGAAGAAAAAAATTTGCCCAAAAAAATTGCACGAATTTCGAGGCAGAATAATAAAAAAATAATAATAAAAAATTTGAGACAAAATTTTTGGGAAATGAATATTCTGATTAATGGTGAAAAATAAGAGTTAAAAGATTGCTTGAATTAAAGTGGCACGAATTTCGAGAAATAATATTAAAATAATAATAAAAAAAATTTATGATAAATTTTTAAGAATTGTTCGTTTTATTAATTCAGACTTATGGTGAAAAGATGAAAATTCAAAATTGAAAAAGGCGTACAGATATTATTTATATAAAATAAAAAGCGAACGAGATTGAGTTGCATTGATTAACAAAAAGAAAAGAAATAAAATTAAAAAATTCTTAAATCCGAAAAAAACTTTCAAACTGGTGGTTGCACCAAGTTTGAACTACCCCACTCTGATACCACTTGTTGGATCGAGAATTGCGAGAGAGGGGGGGATGAATGTCGCAAATCGTTCGGATTTAAAAAGAGTAACTGCGCAGCGGAAATAAGACACAAAAACAATGCTAACACGGTCGTTTTACTTGGTTCGGAGCCTGTGTCGATTCCTACTCCAAGGCCCACGGTCGTTGACCATTTTTTGCGGGCAATTCTATACGTTCGAGAAAGTTTACAATAAAAAGTATTACAGAATCAGCCTAGTAAACTTAATTAAGCTCTTCGTTACCGACGTCCGGTGTAGATCGAAGTGTTGGAGCAGCAGGACGTCGTCAGCTCGAGTTGGAAGAGTTCTGGAGCGTGTCGTGGAAGCAGAAGAGCGTGGAAGCGTCGCAGTAATTGATGCTCTGAAGAAGGAGGTCGAGGGCCCTTTATATAGGACCTGGGGCCGCCCTGGTCGACGGGGGCGCCCCCCCACGTGGCAGCAGATCCGGTTGTTGCTCGGTCGCCATCTGATCCCCTTATCCTCGGGATCCGGTTTGACCGGGGCGCCCGGATGGCTCGGGGCACCCGCATTGACCGGTCAAAGCCTCATCTCCTCGGCTTCGCAGGGATGCGCTTCGGCAGCTGGCAGTGGGGGCGCCCGCGACACGCGGGGCGCCCGCGACAAGCGGGGCGAAGCGCGTTCGCAGGGATGCGCTTCGGCAGCTGGCAGTGGGGGCGCCCGCGACACGCGGGGCGCCCACGACAAGTGGGGCGAAGCGCGTTGAGGTTCTTACAGACTTGGGTTGACCTTGGGGGCGCCCGGATCGTCCGGGGCGCCCTGCTCAGCTTCTGCCTCACTCCTTTGAGGCTCTCTGAGCTGCAGATACTCAGTCCTTCGATCCTGCATCCAGGGTTAGTCCAAATAACAATTATATTATTATTTTATACAGCCTTAGCTGTCTTGGTTCTGACTTTGGTCTCCAAAATGGAGCCCTAGGTCGAACCGACGCCTAATGTTCCCTCAAGGGGAACGCGTCCTCAGCTACTCCTCTCGGGAGAATTTACCTGGTGCCAACCGGATCCTCCAGTTGGACTTTAGCCCGGCAGCCCTTCGCTAGGTCTTGGTTTTCGCCTAGCAGCCCTTCGCCAGGACTTGGTTTTCGCCCAGCAACCCTTCGCCAGGACTTGGTTTCCTGACAGCCCATCGTTAGGTGCCTAGCAACCCGTTCGCTAGGACTTGGTTTTCGCCCAGCAACCCTTCGCCAGGACTTGGTTTCCTGACAGCCCATTGTCAGGTGCCTAGCAGCCCTTCGCTAGGACTTTGTTTCCTGCACTCTCAAGCAGCATTGTTAGACAACAAATAACCCTTAACTTTGAATCCTTTGCCAATATCAAAACAAGGTTCGATCTGGTGCTTCCTGCACCAACAGAATCAAGATCCTCCCCCTACAATAACCCTAAACTTAATCAACCATTTCTCCCCCTTTTTCAAACATCGAAAAGGGTATGGTTATTAAGTTTAAACATACCTCCCCCTCAAACCACGGGTCTCTCCCCAAACCCAAAATAATCAAGTTATGATTTTGGAATTGCATATGAGAGGCATATACCATAAATGTATCATGGCAACAATGTATATGCATCATACAACAATAAGTGTAGATTTTTGAATTGCATATGAAAACATATACCAAATAATATCTTGGTCAAGTATGTATATGTTTCATATGATAAGTAAGGAATGCATCTGTATCTGATATATAGTCCTGAGTGGTCTCCGTGACCAATCAGGTTCGTTGATAACTTGATACAGAAATATTTCTTATTAGTCTGGGGAGCGATCAAATCTCAGAAAAATTCCTGAAACTCTGATACATTCCTGATCAGACTGCATTAACAATTTGCATTCCACAATAGGGGTGTAGACTCTATTAATATTCGACATTTCAGAAACATTTCTGAAACACGACATCAAGAACAAGAGTCATAGCTCAACAAACCCTTTCTTATGAATTTGAACATTCCAACATAGGTTTGTATCAAATCAGTATTAGGTTTTGTTCCATGTATCTTGACCATCATCCTACTACTCAGTTCTATTGATACTTCATCAAAATTGATGAAGGGGGATTGGTCTGAGGAGTAGTCTGATACAATTTGGATTGATCTGAGAATCAGTATTGATCTGATCGGTCACCAGACCGATCAGAATGATTCCTGATCGGTCACCAGACCGATCAGAGTGTGTCCTGATCGGTCCGTGGACCGATCTGGTTCGATACAGAGAGGTTTCTGAGTTTCAAAAACTCTGAGATCAGATTTGTTTCATTGTACAATTTCAGAACCGAGATTTCAGAAACCCTAATTCAATTAGATTCAATCCCATTGATCCTAAGGGGTTTCTCTTAACTAAAATCCATTTCCCAAAATGATCAACATAATTTGTGTCAAAGCATAGAGGTAATCCATTTGATTCTAAGAGTTCCCTTAATCAAAATATAAGTCATGATTTGTGTCAGAGCATGATCAGTAATTTCTAAGCATGAAATTGAGTATCAAAACATGTTTGTATCAAAGCATGATCAGGTTCCCAAAATCTAAGTTGGATACTTCAAAACAGATTTGTATCAAGTCAATGGATGATCAAGTTTGTTCAAAACATTTATCAATTTCATAATCCCCAACTCTGTCCAACATGTTTGTATCAAGATAATATCAAAATATAATCGATTATCCAAACATGCCCATACAACATGAGTATCAAGGTATGATCAAATTTCGTGACACTCAAGATATGATCAAATTTTTAAAACATACTTGTATCAAATTAGTATCTAACTATGATCAGATTTCCAAAACATGCATGCATACAATCATTTAACCAGAAAATTCATAAACATGGACAGCTTACAAAATCATAAGCATGGATAGCACACAATCCCTAGATGCATATTGCTATTTGGCAAGGATGAGCTAGTTACTTTTCTCTTTGTTTTGGAAACAAAACTGATCATAGTAAAACTTTAACACAAACGTAAACTACACTTATGCATGATTAATTATGATCCAAGTGTATTCATAACATGCTTGCTTCAATCAATTTTGATAACTCATAGATCTAGATTTGTCCCAAGTCTAGAATCCTAATTCTCCATTCTATTGATAGTTCATAGATTAGATCGGAGAATTCATAGTCCCACGTTTCTATCAAGTTCATAGTTGAAATCAAATTTGCATGCCATAGATTAATGATAATAACACACATTGTAAAATCATGGCATATTTGATCGTGTTCACCAAACAAAAACACCTTAAGCTTGAGTTATGGCATATCATAAATCATATCTTGCAGTAAGATATAAATTGCAACGAGAAAACTAATTATCCTAAGCAATTCATGGCAAGAGCAAGTTATGTGTAAATCTAAACCCTTCATCCAATATCTAAAAATAATTTCCAAGGCTTGTTGACTTATGTTGACACTAGTGTAACCTTAGCCTTGGTTTGGAGCACCACTTATCAACAACCTATGTTGATAGATGCTCCCCCTCAAACAATGCTTATACAATTCGAAATATGGAGGTTTTAGGTACCCAAATTTTGGGACCTAATGCATCAACAATGAGGGACTTAGGCACCCATGCCTTAATCAATTTCTTTCTAACCTTTTGAACCCTAGAATCATTTGATGATCTAAATTGGGTTCTTGACATTAATGATACAAAGGTTGGTTCTTTAGGTCGGTAACCCAAACCAACCTTGTTGCACATCGCCCTTTGTGAGTTGAGTATCATATCTAATGTTTTAGAGTTTGTTGAAAACTTCTCAAGAACATTCTTGAGGTTTTCAACTTCGCTCTTTATGTTCTTATTTTCATCCTTAAGGGATTTATCATGCATAACATCAATTACCTCATCCTTAGAGGTTTTCAATTTTTCTACCTCTACCTTTAAGGATTTAATCTTGTTCTTGGACTTCTTAAGCAACTTAGTTAGACACGCTATAGCTCTATAGCACTTATCTAACTCGGGAGAGATTACCTCTTCATCATCCGAAGATGATGAAGGCGCGGTTGAGGAGCTTGAAGATTCATCACTGCTTCCTTCACTTGAATTCTCTACTGCCATGAAGGCAAAATGATGGAAATTCTTCTCCCCCTCTTCATTCTTCTTCTCCTTTCTTTTGTCACCTGTCACACAAGCAAACCCTTTCTCTTTTGGGCTTGTGTTAGAGATCTCGTGTAGCTCCATCTCACAAAATAAATCCTCTAACTTAACAAAAGATAAGTTCTTGGAAACCTTGTAAGCATCCACCATGGATGACCACAAAGTATTCCTAGGGAAGGCTTCGAGTACATACCTCACTAGGTCTTTGTTTTCTATCTTTTCATCAATGGAGTGGAGACCATTCAACACTTCTTTAAACCATCCATGGAGTTCACTTACTTTTTCATTTTCTCCCATGGTGAGGTTTTGAAGTTGGCTGAGAAGGAGGTCCTTCTTGGCAGTCCTTGTATCTTGAGTTCCCTCATGGAGCTTAATGAGCTTGCTCCATAGATCTTTAGCACTTGTAAAAGGACCCACCTTGATCAACTCCTCCTTGGTCAACCCGCATTGCAAAGTGACCACCGCTTTGGCATTTGCTTCACTCATTCTTATTTGCTCAGCCGACCAACTTGAGAAATCGAGATCTTTTCCTTCAACATCTCTTGGAGAGATGAAACCTTCTTTGACGAAGAACCATATGCTCATGTTTGTCTTCAAATAAAACTCCATCTTCGATTTCCAATATTGAAAATCTGTGCCGTCGAAGAGTGGAGGTCGGTTAGTGCTCATTCCTTCTCTTCCAGCCATCTTGTTGTAAGCTCTCGGATGTTAAGCCTTGAACAGAGCCCCAGGCTTTGATACCACTTGTTGGAACCCGGATGACTAGAGAGCGGGGGGGGGGGGTGAATCTAGTCGGACACAAAACTTTTGAACTTTTCAAATCTATTCTGCACTTCAGAGTTAGGCAGCGGAAGCAAATGCATAAATAGAAAACTAAAAACAACAACCCAAAGCAAAGGAAAGCAAACCGACGCTAACACCTCGATATATAAGGTTCGGGGATAACTTGCCCCTACTCCTTGGCATGCCCGTGAGGTGGGCGATCCCTTGATCGTTGGTAGATCAAGCCCCGGTGAACTCCGGATAGTAGCAGCCTCCTTCTCGGTGGAGAAACCTCTCCACAAGTGATCTCAAGAAGATACAAATTAAGCACAGAGACACTCGAGAAGACAAGCTCACAAAGATGTAACAAGATCACTCAAGCACAAAGCAACAAAGAGCACGAACACAGCCCAGCCAAACTTCCCAAGTTTCTGTCTTGTTCGCCCCGCTCCTCTGCATCCAGCTTTGTCTCTTAAGCTCCGGCTCAACGTCGCCAGCTCCATCAGCACCACTGACTCACACCCTGACCCACTGACCTCTCTGAGCACTCAGTCCACTGGACACTCCTCCAGCTGAGCCTCCGTCAGTTGCCAGCCGCGCCTTCGTCAGTTGCCAGTTGCGCCAGACGTCGTTGAGACCTCAAAACACAATAGATCCAAAACTGCTCCAAGGAAAGCCTCCCATTGACCCTCCTTGAGTGTTTGAATCACCTGCTATCACCTGCACACTCCAACAGAGGCTTAGCAATGCTTATGAAAAAGAAATCAGCAAGTAGTAGATAATCGGCAGTGAAAACAGACTTCTGACAGCATATTTGAATTAAAGTTCTGCTCCTGATTGGTCCCCAGATCGATCTGGGAGGAGCCTGAACGGTCACCAGACCGATCCAGCAGCCTTCTGCACACTCCTGATTGGTCCCCAGACCAATCAGGCTCCAGCCTGATTGGTTACCAGACCAATCAGGCTTGAGTGAACAGTGATTCTTTAATCAAATCCTAAGTCTCTGATCGGTCACCGGACCGTTCTGGACCTGATTAGTAAGGGAACTCAACTCACTATTCGCTCCCTGATCGGTCACCAGAACGATCAGGAGCTGTGCAGTGAGTGAAACACACACTCCCTGATCGGTCACCAGACCGATCAGACATCGCTGGATCGGTCACCAGACCGATCCATGAAGGAGCAGTGTGCCAACTCCCTGATCGGTCACCAGACCGATCTAGGGACGCAGACCTAGCCTTCCAAGCTAGGATTTCATTCACCTTAGCCCTCCAAGCTAAGGATTTTTCAATCTAACTCTCCAAGTTGGGAATTTGCACCTAACCCTCCAAGTTAGGACTTTTCACCTAGCCCTCCAAGCTAGGACTTTTCACCCAACCCTTCCGAGTTAGAACTTCATCCAACCTAGCTCTCCAAGCTAGGATTTTTCAACTAACCCTCCAGTTGGGACTTTTCACCTAACCCTCCAAGTTAGGACTTTTCACCTAACCCTCCAAGCTAGGACTTTTTCACCCAACCTTCCGAATTAGGACTTTTCACCACCTGGCTTCACTCACCAGGACCCGACTTCACTCACCGGGATTTCCAATACCTGGCTTCACTCACCAGGACCCGGCTTCACTCACCAGGACCCGGCTTCACTCACCGGGATTTCCAACTCCTGGCTTCACTCACCAGGACCCGGCTTCACTCACCGGGATTTGCAACACCTGACTTCACTCACCAGGACCCGGCTTCACTCACCGGGATTTCTAACTCCTGGCTTCACTCACCAGGACCCAGTTTCACTCACCGGGATTTCCAATCACCTGGCTTCACTCACCAGGACCCGGCTTCACTCACCGGGATTTCCAATCACCTGGCTTCACTCACCAGGACTTAACCACAATTAGTTCAACCAAACTTAAATCAAACCTTAAATCGATGTAAACACCAAAACAACAATCAGGCCAGACTGCATCAACAGAAAATTCATGGATGTACCCATGGATTTTACAAAATTCCTCAAATTTATTATTTTCAAATTCTCCCCCATGATCACTCCTAAGTTTTTTAATTTTTGTGTCATTTTAATTTTCTATCATTTTGCACAAATTATTAAATGAATTAAATGTTTCATCTTTTCTTTTCAAGAACCTAACCCAGGTAAACCTAGAGTAATCGTCAATGATTACTAAGCAGTACCGATTTTCGCTTAGTGACTTATCTCCATGTGAAGCAAATAGGACTAGGTGTAGCAGCTCAAGTGTGGCTTGGGTTAGGTCTGACTGGGTTGGTTTATGGGTTGACTTGGTTTGTTTACCTTGTTGACATGAATTACAAATTGTATTATCAAAGTTCTTAATTTTAGGTACACCTTTAATCAATCCAAGTTGAGTTATTTTTGAAATTAATTTAGTATGGGTGTAACCTAGTCTTCTATGCCAAATATTGGTTTCTTCTAATTGAATTAGAAAACATTTGGGTACTACAGGTAGATTGATCGTGTATACATTGTTTTTCCTACTACCCTTAAGTATTACCTCTGAGTCTTATAGGTTACTAATCAGGCAGTCAGAGTTGGTGAAGGTGACAATGTAACCAGTATCACAAATATGAAATTAAATCGTAAAGTTCGGATTCAGGATAACCTCTTACCGTGATTTTTCCGTCGTTCGAGATCGAGAGCTTTCCGGCGTCGACATCTTCGTCCAGTTCAGATTCCGTTCCGGAGTCGATGTCTTCCGAGACGGTCAAAGCAAGGAGGTTCGAGTACGGGGCATCTTCTTCTTCTTCTGAGGACGATTCGTCCCACATGGCTTGAAGAGCCTTCTTCTTTCGAGCTTTTTTGTTCTCCTTCAGGTTGGGGCACTTTGATCTGAAATGTCCCTTCTTGTTGCACTCGTAGCATGTTATGTTACCTTTGTTCTTCTGGCTCGTCGAGGGTTCAGATGGATCTTTACTTCTTCTGATTTGTCTTCTTCTTGTTTGTTTGATTTTTGAGATCCTTGTAGTAGTCGCAAGCTAACCAGACCAATTTTGGACGATCTCCTTCATCGTCGTCAAACTCCGAATCTGAGTCGGACTCGAATACTGGTTGTAGCTTCTTCTTCTGAGATCTTCCTGGAGTTTTTCCTGCAACAAAAGCAATACTCTTCTCAACCAAAGTAGCATTAGTTTGCTCATGTAATTCTAATTCAGAAAATAGTTCATCTAATTTAATTTCGGACAGGTTCCTGGAAACAATGTAGGCATTTCACAAGATATTTTAGGCGATTCTCTCTCCAAAGGGCGATTTGAAGGTGATTCCCGGGAGACTACCTCTCACGTCCTTCTTTCTTTGGCGACTTTGTCGCCGGCGGGCTAGTGTCGCCGGCGATGACTTCGGAGCATCCTCCTCTTCTCTCCACTGGGCTGGTCCCACCTATTTTGCCTAATTCTTGTGATGTTTCTAATCAGAACATTGTCGCTGGAGGTGTGGCGCCAGAGACTGTGAGGCTGCCGAATATTGTAAACCCTATTTTGGGACCTTCAGATATAGTGAAAGCATCTCTTGTGCCGGCATCATCGGATCGCAATTTTTCTCAATCTGTTGCGCAGAAGTCAGTCGCGTCATATGCTGAGATTGTCAAACCAGGCTCTCCTCGCTCCATCAAGAAAAGCTTTGTTGATATAGGACTCAATTTCAAGCCGATTACAACCTATAATAATAAGCCTGGTATTTTCTATACAGAAGAGGAGATTTCAGGTATGACAATTCCTTATCAGTTCTCTTTAATCCGTAAATTCTCAGGTTGGAGGCCAAATCAAGCGATCATTATGCAAGCATTTAGCAATCTGGGTCTTTCCAGTCTTTATAACATCCGATTACTGAGAGCTGGTTATATTTTTATTCATCTCACCTCAAACGAAGATATGGCGCGCATATGGAGTCGAGGGGTTTGGCTTATTGGAGGCGTGCCATTGAGAATCTTCAAATGGTCGCCTCATTTTTCTTATGACATAGAATCATCAGTGGTTCTAATATGGATTCAATTACCAGACTTACCTATTCACATGTTTAATAAGCAAAGTCTCTTTTCAATGGCAAGAATAGTTGGTAAACCAATAAAAATTGATGAAGGCACACCGGATGCTTCCAGGCTTTCAGTTGCTCGTATCTGCATGGAGTTAGATCTGCTTAAAACCAGAGTTGAAGATTTTTGAATTGGTATAGGGGATGAGAAGCGTCTACAGAAAATTATATATGAAAAACTCCCAAATTACTGTGTTGATTGTAAACATTTGAGCCATTCTATTAAGGATTGTTATGCAAATGGTAACAAGCCAAAGCCAAAATGGTATTCTGACGATAAGGTTATTTCTGGAGAAGACGTATTGAGGCCTCAATTAAAAAGAAATGAGTTTCAAAATGCAGGGTTGATGCAGTCAGATGGAAAACCTGTAGAGTTGGGTGTCAAATAAATAGAAAAGCAAAAATGGGTTCAGAAGAATAAAAATGTAGTAAGTAACAAAAGTGAGGCTTTTGTAAAGGATAAAACAAAAAATCGATTTCAGCTACTGGCTGAGTTGGAAGAAAGTGATCAAGACAATTATGTTGATTTTGATAAAGTCAATAAGAATAAAGATTATATGGAAGAGCAGGTAAGAAATAAAGGAGAGTTCTTGACCGAGGCAATTCCAAATGTAGATATGCTTGCTATGAATAAAACTGTGCAAGAGGAAAATTCACAGAAGTTTAATGAGGTTTCAGTGGGGATTGAAGCAGGACATGTGGAAAATCTTAAGTCCAAACAACATGTGTCATGGGCTGAAAAGGAAGCAACTGTGGCTGAAAAGGAAGCAACTACAAAAGATACTTATGCAGTAGTATTTCCATTAGCAGAGGATTTGTAGGCTAATCATATTGAAAAGCCGTGGGAAGAGCAAGAAGAGGAAAATAATACTGAAGCCTCAAAATCATTACTGGAAAAGGATAATTCAGATAGTGAAGCAGAGGGCCTTCTTCAAAGATCATTGTCTTGTGACTTTATAGAAAAGGGACTCCTAAGAACTATCAAAGGCAAAGCAATTGGAAGACAAAGATTTCCCAAATCTGCTTCTCTCTTTACAGCTGGATTGGGCGAAGATTGTAGAGTCACCAGGAGCAAATCACAATCACAAAAAGCTAATTCTTCTAACCTTATTTAATGGCTGGTATTATTTGGAATATTAGAGGGATTGGAAATGAAGCATCTATAAGAAGAGTTCATTTCTTTAGGGTGAATTATCATCTGAATTTTTTGGGCATTCTTGAGCCATTTATTAAATTAGATGGGTTCTCTATTACTAGAAGACTGGGTTTTGATAATGTCATTTCAAATTGCTCAGGAAAAATTTGGTTTTTGTTTGATGCAAATATCGAATGTGAATTATTATTAGATCATGAACAGTTCGTTCACATGAAAATTAGTTCTCATATTTTTCCCATAAATATAATAATCACAGTGGTCTATGCCAAATGCACACAAATAGAGAGATCTATCCTTTGGGAAAAGCTTCTGGAAATTAGTCCAGAAGATAATGCGTTTTGGCTTGTTGGTGGTGACTTTAATGTTGTTTCAAACCCAAGTGAGGTTTCCAAAGACTTTATATCTAAACTTGGGCCAGTTAATGATTTTAATGAGTTTCTTATGTTAACTGGTCTAACAGATGCAGGATTTGTTGGAGACAGATTCACTTGGTCGAACAATAAAATCTTGAAAAGGCTAGACAGAGTTCTTTTATCTCCTGCTTGGAATGCTTGTGATTTCTCTGTTCGGGTGGAACATTTAAGCAGAGCAATTTCTGACCATTGCCCTTTGCTTATTACATTTCCTAAATTTCCTAAACCAGCTGCTTCTTTTCATTTTCAGAACATGTGGATCTTGCACTGCAATTTTCTCCAAACTGTAACCTTGAATTGGAGGCTGCCAATTGCTGTAAGAGGTCTAAGGAAGTTGCAATTTAAACTAAAAAGGCTTAAAGAGCATTTGAAATGGTGGAATTGTGAAGTTTTTGGGAACATACATGAGAAGATTATTAAAGCCGAAGAAAGCTTTACTGAGGCTGAGAGGTCTTTTGATATAGACCCTTCGGATGATAATAAAATAAGGAAATCTCTAATGCAGGCGCAGCTCCATCATACCTTGCACATGGAAGAGGTCTTTTGGAAACAAAAAGCTGCGGTTAAGTGGATGGTTGAAGGGGAATGAAATACCAAATTCTTTTTTGGTTTGGTTAAAAAAAGAAGACTGGCTAGTAGGATTTTTCGAATTTGGGAAGAAGGAGTTTGTCTTGATAAGCCGAAACTTATTCATGCCTCAAGCTCAACTTATTTTGAGAAATTATTAACTGGTGAGGATTATAATTGTGAAGATGTGAATTTTGATCATATTCCAACTTTGATTAATGCAGTTGAAAATGTTAATATCTCTAAGCTTCCGGATATAGAGGAAATAAAGAGCATAATCTGGGAAATGCCTTTGGATAGTGCGGCTGGTCCGGATGGTTTTTCTACACAGTTCTACAGATCTTGTTGGGAGATTATTAAGGATGATTTATTGGAAGCAGTCTTGGATTTTTTTCATGGCAGTTCTATGCTAAAGGGTATGGCAGCTACTACAATAGTTTTAATCCCAAAAATGGATAATGCTCAGCAATGGAAAGATTTTAGGCCAATCAACTTATGCAATGTTTCAAACAAGATTATTTCCAAACTATTATCTGCAAGACTTAGTAAAATTATTGGTAAAATCATTTCACCCTCACAGAGTGGTTTTGTTTCAGGCAGGTTGATTTCAGATAATATTCTTCTGGCACAAGAGGTTAATCATAAACTGAACTATCATGTCAGGGGTGGCAATTTAATATTGAAGTTAGATATGGCCAAAGCTTTTGATAGAGTTCAATGGGCTTTTCTTTTTAAAGTCATGGAGGCTTTTGGGTTTTCGCCTACTGTTATTGGGCTTATCAAATGCTACATTACTGAATGTTGGTTTTCTGTTAAAGTAAATGGGCATTTGTCGAGTTTTTTTCACTCTAAGAGAGGTTTGAGGCAGGGTGATCCTATCTCTCCATTACTCTTTGTCATTGCTGCGGAATTCTTATCCAGAGGCTTAGATGATTTGTTCATTAAATTTCCCCAGCTATATTATAATGTGGGTTATGAATTTAAATTGTCTCATTTGGCATATGCTGATGACATTATGGTTTTTTTTTTGAATGGATCAACAAATAATGTCAAGAGGGTCAAGAAATTTTTGGAGGCCTATGAGAAATCTTCGGGCCAATTAATTAATGCTAGTAAAAGCTTATTTTTCCCTGCCAAAAGTATCTCAAGTTCCAGAAAAGGTCTAATTGCTTCCAGTACTGGTTTTGTAGAAGGCCAACATCCTATTATTTACTTGGGAGTACCTATAGTTGCTGGGAATAGAAAATCTAGCCATTTCCAATTCTTAATTGATAAAATTAGAAAGAGATTTATGGGTTGGAATATTCAGAGACTAACTTATGGTGGTCGATTGTTGCTTATACAAAGTGTACTAATTTCAATACCATTTTATATCTTCCAGGTTCTCTTACCACCTAAGTCAGTCCAACATCAAATTGAAATGATATTTGCTAACTTTTTCTGGGGAATGATTAATTCTAAAAGGAGAATTCATTGGATAGCCTGGAATGAAATTTGCAAACCAAAATTGGAAGGGGGCTTGGGTATCAGGAAACTAGCAGATATTGCCACTGCCACTGCAATGAAGCTTTGGTTTAGATTCAGGGAGCAGGGCACACCATGGGCTAATTTTCTATTAAAAATGTATTGTCGATCATCCCCATCAACTGTGGTTTCGGCGAATTGGAGGGCTTCTCCTTGTTGGCGTAGATTGTTAAAAATTAGAAGATTAGCAGAGGAAAACATTGGTTGGATTATTGGTAACGGAGAGATAAATTTCTGGTATGACACATGGCTAGATCAAGGCCCTTTTTTTCAAGTATGTGATGTGGTGGGAAATCCAAATAGTAAAGTGGCTGAATTTATTATCAATCAAGGTTGGAATCTGCCCAAATTGCAAAGCACGGTCCCAAACGGATTTGTGGAGGAGATTTTGGAGGTTGCGGCTCCTGTGAAGGAAGATGCAGCTTCAAAAGGCAACAAGCTAAACTGCTGTGATATTATTCTTTGGAAGCCGACTATGAATGGTAAATTCACTTTGAAAACTGCATGGAACCACATTAGAAATGGTCAGCAGTCAAAAGAGATTTGGAAAGCTTGCTGGAGTAAGATTCTATTCCCTAGCATATCTATTTTTATTTGGCGTTTTTTAAATAGAAGATTACCACTAGATGATATATTGCAGCAAAGAGGAGTGGAATTGGCTTCTAAATGTCAATGCTGTGAAGAGGGAGAATCTTGGGATCATTGGTTCTTTATGGGTCCGATTGCAATGGAGGTTTGGAGACATTTTGGCCAATTATTCGGAGTGGATAGATACTAAAATTTTGAAAATTGGAAAATGGGAGTTTATTGGTCGAGAGATGGACATATTAAAGAGGCAATTCCTTTTTTGATTGTTTGGTTTCTTTGGTGCGCCAGAAATAATGCTAAGCATCGGGGTTTAAGGCCGTTAGCAAAAAAGATTATATGGAAGGTTATTTCTTATCTACAACTAGCAAATACAGCTGGCCTGATCAAGAAATCTCATTGGAAAGGGTGTAGTAAGATAGTGGAAAACATGGGTATTCAGGTGAATAATAGAGTTATGACCTCTATTGTAATGGTGCACTGGAGATTGCCGAAATATGGAGTTTATAAGGTTAACACTGATGGATGCTCTAGAGGAAATCCAGGCCCTGCTTCATATGGAGTAATTATTAGGAATTATGTGGGACAAGTCATGAAAGTAAAGTTTGGAGTTATTGGTGTTGCTTCAAATGTGAAGGCTGAGCTAACTGCTATTCTGATGGGTTTGGAATTATGTATTTGCAATGGATATACCCCTATTTGGTTAGAATCTGACTCTTTAGTGGCCTTGAAGATTCTACAATCTTCTTCTCTTCCTTGGAATTACCGTAGCTTGATCTATAAAATCAAAGGTTATCTAAATCACCAGCAGATTTGGATTTCACACGTTTACAGGGAGGCTAACTCAGCTGCGGATTTTCTTGCAAATCAAGCATTTAAATTCAATGCAGAGAAAGTATTGTCTGCTGATGAAATAGGCAAAATGCTCAATGGCATCTGTAAACTGGATAGGCTGCGCATGCCATACGTTCGCATTACCAGAAAGTCTGTAAGCTGATTATTTCTGCTCCCCTGTCAGATTATGATAGCTAGTGCAGCTTTAGAATATGATCATGTTTGATTTGATAATTTGAATTGGTTGTCTTGATAGACATTCTAGTGATTTGGCTTGTCTTTCCATGCTGAATAGGACTATTTTGCTTTGCTCTGATGATATTTGGGTTCTGCAAGTCCTTCAATTATCTGCAAAACTGCTTATATTTTTCTCAGACTAATTCTTGAATGCAGTATATATAAGTTTGGTTTTCAGAATGCATTTCATTACCAGTCTTAGTTTTTTGTCAAAAATGGAAATTTCACTGCTAATAACTGTCTCAGTGGCATGACATTTGAGTTATTATATTCTCTGGATTGTTGGTCTTTATTTAGCAGGATGCTTGTGCCTCTTTTTGTTCAAATGGGTTATTTCTTCTCTGATTGGTTTTAAATTGCATTCCATACCCAGTTTTTGAGTTTCGAAGAATGTTATTTCTGGTTTCTGCAAGATCTATGGGGATCCTTTGTTATTATAAATGTCTATAGTCTGCTGGTAAAACGGCAGACGTACCTAATTTCTACTGGAATTCTGATATCAATGTGTAAAGGATCTTAGCCAGAACTATGGATTCTCCAATTTGGTATTTCAAATTCAATTGTTTCAGGTTTGGAGAGTTACTGGCAGATGAAGAAGATTTGTGTGATTGTATCTGTTACCCTCTGTTATTATAATAGTGCATTAGCTGGCTGGTCTCAGGTGATTGGCAAGCGCTGGGAGGATTGCAGTTAGAGAAAAGTTATATGTAGTGCACCATTAAATTTCCTGTGCCTAGTTTCCAGTTGCAGTGTTTAAAGGTTAAAGTAGATTTTCTGTAAATCCTTCAGGCATATTTCAGATCGTGTTTTGCTTTGACTTAGAAGGGAATGATAGAACTCTGATATGGTATCTATCTCATTAACTGCTGATTTTTGCTATGGATATCAACTTCTTCTCTCTGTGCCAAAGTCCCCATCTTATCATGGATCTTATTGGTGCTATTGGATATGTTGGTCTTTCTTACTTGTAAACCTGTTAGAGGAATTTTCTAATTCAGAGTGGTATTTCCTAATTCAAAGTGATATCAATTCAGCCTATTAAGAATTTTCTGCTACTGCTATGCTCTTTTAGCTTGGAAGACAGACTATCCAACAGCGGTGGGCGACTCAAAAAGGAAGCAGTTCAATTGCTTAGCTAGTTATCATTTTACTTGTATTTCCTTGGTATTCATGTATTCATGTAAATCAAGCGAGTCCTGTATACCTATATTAGAAGGTCAGGTTTGGTCCCCCTTCTTTTATAGCGTCTTTTTCTTTCAAAGGAATAAGATCTTCTTTTCCTTAAAAAAAAAAAATAGATGCCCACTGTGTGTTCCTTGGGAACGAGTTTAGAGTATACCTTATTAGGTCATGGTTTTTGACCTTGTGACCTATTGTGTGCAGCCTGTTCATCAACTCCTGGATTCTTGCATGGAGTTGTGATGCTGATTCGCCTTCGTGCATCTTTATTTTATAGAGTCTGTTGAGTAACAGATCTCTTTTGCTGATCCGTGTATCAGACGTACCTTCGTGTAGTTCGATCAGCTTGTTCCATAATTCCTTTGCTTTGCTAAAGGGTCCGACACGGTTCAATTCTTCCTTCGTCAGGCCACATTGTAATGTCTGTGTGGCCTTTGCGTCAGCCTCGATCTTCTTCTTGAGTGGTCCATCCCACTCTGTGTAGCCTTGCACCTCACCTTGTGCGTTTTTGGGTATCTCCTGTCCGGACTGGATGATAATCCACATGTCCACCTGAGTTTTCAGGTGGACCTCCATCCTACTCTTCCAATAGGAGAAATATTCTCCAGAGAAAAGTGGTGGTCTAGCGGTGCTATAGCCTTCTTGCATGTCCATTGAATTTATCTGAAAAAGAAATTACAAAGAAAACTTATTCCAAGACTAAGTCTTGGATTAGTAGTGCGGCAGGAAAAAATATAATAATAAAAATCGAGTGGTGTTGCACCAACCTCGATGAACGGAAAAATTATGAATGTAAAAAAAATATTTAAAATGAAAATCCAAAAAATCGCTCATCTTGTGGTTGCACCAGATTTGAGCCACCCGCTCTGATACCACTTGTGGGATCGTTTAGAATCGATAGGGGGTGAATATCGATTAAATCTTTTCGGATTAAAAAGAGCAATTACGAAGCGCAAAAATTCAAATCAATGCTGACACTTTGATTTTTACTTGGTTCGGAGTCTAGATCGGCTCCTACTCCAAGGCCCACGGTCCTTGACCGTTTACGATGGGCAATTCTATATTCAAAAAAAGTAGTACAAAATGAAGTTCAAATTCAGAAATTAATTACAGCACTTAATTAACAATTATACCGACGACCGGAGAAGATTCGTAGATCGGAGCCACGGGTCGTCGTTGGCGCTTGAGACTTGAGCACGGAGTGTTTGGAGCAGTGCGCTTGAAAGAATTCATTGGAAGCAATTGTTTCTGGAAGCCAGGGGGTGAACCCCTATTTATACTGCATGCTTGGGTGCCTGTGTTCAAGGGGGAGCCTGACACGTGGCCTATTCCGCGCGAATCCTCATCCGCAGACTTGGCCAATGCTTATCCCTTCAACTGGGGTGCCTGAGCTGACTGGGGCGCCTGTATCAACACAGGCGCCTCATTTGCTGATGTAGAGGCTTGCTTCGAGACTGCTTGGAAATAGCCCTTCTTGTGCGCCTGTCACCATACAGGCGCCTGACTCTATTCAGGAGTCTAGGAGCAAAAACCTTCAATCTTTGTTCCTGCAACCAGGGTTAGTTCCAAAACACAAATAATATATAAGTTAAGCATAATTAACAGCCTGAGTTGTCTTGGTTCTGACTTTGGGCTTCCGAAATGGAACCCTAGGTCGAATCGACGCCTAGTGTTCCCTCCTACGGGGAACGCATCCTCACTTACTCCTCTCAGGAGAGTTTACCTTTTTGCCAACCGGCTCCTCCAATTAGACTTTTGGCCAATCCTCCGGATCAGGTCTTCGTGCCCAGTCCGCGACCAGGACTTATTGCCCAACCCTCGGTCAGGTCTTCGGTGCCCAGCCCTCGGCCAGGACTTATTACCCAATTCCTCGAATCAGGACTTCGTGCCCAGCCTGCGACCAGGTCTTATTGCCCAACCCTATGTCAGGACTTAGGTGCTCAGCCTTCAGTCAAAACTTATTGCCCAATTCCTAGAATCAGGACTTCGTGCCTAGTGTACCTAGGAATTTTCCTGCACACTTGAATAACTTCGTTAGATCACAATAAAACCTTAACTTATGAACCCTTTGCCATTATTAAAACACATGTTCGATCTTGGTGCTTCCAGCACTAACGATGTTTACAGACAAGTATGCCGGTGGACGAGAAGGGCATACGTGATGCCCGAGGGATGAGAAGCTGGGGATGAAGTTCTTTCGAGGAAAAGGTCTGAAGTTGGGTTCTGGTGAGGTCAACTTTGGATGATCAAAAATCACCTAGGAGTGATAGAAGACTGATCAACCGAAGGTTGACCAGAACCAGGAAAACTAGGTGCCCGAGTCAACTCGAGCGCATGGCCAAATAGGTGCTTGAGTGGACTTGGGTGCCTGGCCATATATGCGATCGTGTTGCACTCGGGCGCCCGAGGAACTAGCTAGCCATTTTACGGTCGTTGCGACGTGGATAAGTGTCGACCTGAATCAGGCGACCATGTTGCACTTAGACACCTGGGATGTTCCAAGTCAACACGTCGATAAATTTTTTAGGCTCTATAAATAGAGCCCCTTAACTCAGAGTTTTTTATTTTCATTCATTGAACAACAACTGTAATTGCTTTCCTAAATCTTCTCTAAGTATTCAAGAGTTTGTAAGAGGCTTCTCTCTAAGTACCCTAGGTTGGTTTTGATGTGATCAATCGATTTAAGTTAGGTCCTAGTGTGTTTAATCCCTGTGTCTAAGTGTACAGGAACTTAGGAGCACAGGAAGTGAACGGAAGATGCAGTGGTCGAGAAGGATGGCACGGAAAGGGAGCTGATGGGCTCGTTGCATCCGAGGGACGCAGAGTTCTGCGGAAGAGCACGCTGGTGGAGCGAGAAGGACGCGCGCAACGTCCGAGGGATGAGAAGCCGGGAGGAGAGACGAAAGGTCGGAGTCGGGTTCGGGTGAGTCTAACTCTGGTTGGCCAAAAATCACCCAAGAAGACTTGAAGTAAGGATGGTGAGTGGTCAGCGGTTGTTGACCAAAGCGGCCCCTGTTGGGCCCCCGTGAGCATATAGGCGCTTGGGTTGTCGGGCGCTCGAGCACTCGGGCGCCCCTGTGCTATCAGGCACCCGAGAGGCTAATTCTAGACGTTTGCAAACTTTTCTTTTTGGATAAGCATCAGGCCACGTGTCAGGCGCCCAAGAGCTCTCGGGCGCCCTATATCTTCCACGTCTGCAAACGGATAACTTCTACCGGGCTATAAATAGACCCCTGGAGCTCAGTTTCATTCATTCCATGCATTCCAATCATTAGCAAACAAGTTTTGTATAATCTCTCTTTCATTTTCTGAGCTTTCCATGTGTAAGAGGCTTCTCCGCCTGAAGGAGTTTTATTCAGGAGAATGGAGTCATATTCAGCCTTAGATTAGCAACCTCCCCGGTTGCAAACCAAGTAAAATCTAGTTGCCTCTTTATTTGTTTATTTACTATTTGCTTCATTTATTTATGTTATCTTTAAACTAACTAACATGTTAAGTCGAAACAAAAGATAGTAATTTTTAATTTCAGGGGCAATTCACCCCCTCTTACCAACCTTCGATCACCTTCGATTGGTATCTGAGCAAGGACACTCCAGAAGGACTAACCGTCATCTGAAGCAACTATAAAAAGGTTAGACCAGTCATCTACCAACCAAAGTTCGAGGGAGTGTTTGCATTTTGGAAACGCAAAATGGAGGTATTTTTTAAAACATATTTTAGTATTTTATTAACAATGAAACTTGATTTTGAAGTACCCACAGATAATAACGGAAATGAACTCGAAGAACATCTCTAGACCAAAAAGCAACGCAATGAATTTACGACAAACGGTAAGGCCGAATTTCATCTTTAAGTGTACTACCAGTCGAGGAAATCGAATGAATCGGAATATACAATTCCGCTAAAGACCTTTGCCATAAAATGCTGGAACTTCATGAAGAATCGAAGGAAGTACAATCCGACTCCTCAATAGACACCGACTCATCTTCAAAAGAGTCTGACACCGAGGAGGTTAACAGACTGGAACTAATGGCCGAGTACCTACCAGAAGAAAGTGAAAATTCGTCCGAGATGAGCCTCGATGAAGGGGGAGAGACTTTAGAAAGAAGCAACAATGAAGGGGGAAAGACTTTAGAAAGAACCAACAATGAAGGGGGAGTTTCTGACTTCAAAAGGGATATAGTAAGTGAGGTATGTCTTCTACATCCTGATCAGTTATATTTTGGAATTATGAAAATGATAAAATCCCTGTGTAAATTAAAATAAAAAAACACAAGTTTGAAGAAAAAATTAGCTTCTGCTTTAGAAATAAATGATAAAATAAAATTTAAAAATGAAATTTGAAGATTCAAATTGAAAAATTGAAAAATAACTATTCATGTTCAAGAAATTCAAATTTTAAATATCATGGAAAACTTAATTAGTATTACAGATTTCATAGGGGCCAATTACAAAAATTTCCAAATCAGATGATCATAAATCCTATTGGTAAAAATTTATATTCGGTTCCTAAATATATTTTAAACTGTTGATTTTTTTAGTAAATTAATTTTACAATTAATGATTTATTTTGTTAATTTTTGGAT
The DNA here is from genome assembly GCA_024364735.1 of Boesenbergia rotunda. NCBI lineage: Eukaryota > Viridiplantae > Streptophyta > Magnoliopsida > Zingiberales > Zingiberaceae > Boesenbergia > Boesenbergia rotunda. Next base: position 238,240 of record JAGFNQ010001521.1, on the reverse strand, counting down.
AACTACTTGTAGGAATGTTTATTTTTGTTGAGAAGCAATGTCCTATCTATATTTTCAAAATCTTTTATAAAAAATAATCAAATTTATTATGATTTTCAAAAATGTTCGAAACCCTATCTAAAGCTAATTCTTTAAAAAATTGTGTTAAACATATTTTCCTTTAACATTTTAAATTTTTGATGTGATCAATGAGAGAGAAGTAGTGTTTAGTTAAGGGGTAGACTCTAATATCATTTTTTTAGAGCTTACGCTGTTATATATTTATTCTTATTTTTTTATTATTATTTGATTACCCTAACTTAACTCAGATTGATGAACATCAAAAAGGGAGAGATTGTAAGTACCCCAGTTTGGTTTTGATATGATTAACCGATTTAAGTTAGGTCCTAGTGTGTTTAATCCCTGTGTCTATATGTACAGGAACTTAGGAACGCTGGAAGTCGAGCAGAAGATGCAGTGGTCGAGAAGGATGGCACGAAAGAGTGTTGACGGGCTCGGTGCATTCGAGGGACGCGAGTTCAGCGGAAGAGAACGCCGGTGGAGCGAAAGGAGGCGCATAGCGTCCGAGGGAGAGAAGCCGAGAGGAAGGATGCTCGAGGGGCAAACGGCTAGAGTCGGGTTCGAGTGAGTCTAACTCCGGTTGGCCAGAAATCACCCAAGAAGATCTGAAGTAAGGCTGGAGAGTGGTCAGCGGTTGCTGACCAAAGCAGCACCTATTGGGCGCCTGTAAGCATACGAGCGCTTGAGCTGTCAGGCACCCGAGCACTAGGTGCCCAACCACTCGAGTGCCCCTGTGCTATTAGGCGCCCGAGAGGCTAATTCTAGCCATTTGCGAATGTTACTTTCTGGATAAGCATCAGGCCATGTGTCAAGCACCCATGAGCTCTCAGGTGCCCTATAAGTGTCACATCAGCAAACGGATAACTTCTACCGAAGTTATAAATAGACCTCTGGAGCTCAGTTTCATTCAGTCCATGCATTCCAAGTATTAGCAAATAGGTTTTGTATAATCTCTCTTTCTTTTTCTGAGCTTTACATGTATAAGTGGTTCCTCCTCCCGTAGGAGTTTTATTGAGGAGAATCGAGCCATATTCAGCCATAGATTAGCAACCTCCTTTGATGCAAACCATGTAAAATCCGGTTGCCTCTTTATTTGTTTACTGTGTGTTTGCTTCATTTATTTATGTTATATTTAATCTAACTAACATCTTTGTTAATTCAAAACAAAAGATAGTAATTTTTAATTTCAAGGGCAATTCACGCCCCTCTTGCCGACATTTGATCACCCTCATTCTCCTCCTATAGAAGGAGATGTTTAGAGTAGAACTCATCAACTATCTTAGATTAGCAAACACCCTGGTTGCAACTAACTAAAATCCTTCTAGCCCTCCCTTTTTTGATTTATTACTTATGCTGTTGATTTTTGTTATAATTGCTTAACTAATTCTATCGTTGCTAAGATAAGGAAAAGATCTAGTTAGCTTTTGACCCCCCTCTAGTCGGCTAACATGATCCTACAATTGATATCAGATCAAGTGGCTTTTGAAGCCAGATAAAATAGAAGATGATGGCTAGACCGAGCATCTACCCACTAAAGTTTGAGAGGGAGTTAGCGATGTGGAAATGGTGAATGGAAGTTTTCTTTATAACTAATTTTTAATTACTTTTAATTATGAAAAATAGTTTTGTTGCTCCTAAAGATGACAACGACAAGCATAAAGAAGAACATCTCTAGATAAAGAAGGAGCAATCCAACTTTGTGACACTATGAATTTCATCTGATAACCATCCTACTGATACAAAAAAATCAACCGAGTTGGCAACTACGAATTAACAAAGGATCTATGGGAGAAATTCGTTGAACTGCACGAGGAGACCTCAGGAGCCAAACTAGCAAGATGAAATCTACTTCGGAACCAGCTAACTAACCTCTAAATAGAAGAAAGAGAAATGGTGGCTCAACTATATGCATGAATCAACGAGCTGATCACCAGGCTCATGAATCTCGGAGAATCGGTAACAAACCAAGATTCATTAAGGTATGCCATGAATGCTTTTCCGAGAACTCCAGAATGGATGTTGATAGTTGACTCATATTTCATCTCCAAGGACCTTGAGGTGTGTACTCTAGAAAATTTATTTTCTAATTTTAAGCTTCACGAATCTAGATGTGCAGGATCAAGAAGGGAAAAGACGAACATCATTGCCCTAGCCATAAGGAAGATCTAACCCGAGGACGAATCATCAGCTAACGAAGAGTGAATGACCCATATGCTAAGGAAACTAAATAAATATTTTAAATCTAAAAGGTTTAATAAGATGCAACGCTAGAAGAATTCACTAGAAAGAAAGAAAGTCAAATGCTATAATTGCTAAGAAGGACACATAAAAAAAACTGCCTAAAATAAAAGGAGAAAAGGTAAACAAGTCCAAGTATAATAACTTGAAGACTACATGAGAGGAGTCATTATCGGATGAGTCCTAACTCGAGAAACTCACTGAACTAGCGCTTATGCCAAGCCACCAAGAAGAGAGCATTGTGTTGGTTGGGATAAAACAACCGATGGTATTGTTGGTGCCGGAAGCACCAAGATCTAACCTGTGTTTTGATAATGGCAAAGGGTGTTGGATCGTGAAAAGCCGATAGAGGGGGGGTGAATATCGGAAATCGCTCTTTTTCGGAAAACTAAGAGTAAGTGCACAGCGGAAACAAAAATACGAGACACAGCACAAAGACACAGTGATTTTTACTTGGTTCGGAGCCTGTGTCGACTCCTACTCCAAGGCCCACGGTCGTTGACCGTTTACTTTGGGCAATTCTATAGTCGTGCAAATAGGTTACAATGATTTCAATTACAAAGAGAGTGCAATAAAATAATAATAAAATATTAAGCTCTTCGTTACCGACGTCCGGAGTGTGTCGATTCTTTTTCGGGGGCAGCGGGACGTCGTCGGCTCGAGGTGAGGCGTTTCTGGAGCAAGGCACGAGCGTAGAAGAGCGTGGAAGCTTTGGAATCAAGTTCATTGTGAAGCTTGGGGTCGAGGGGTGCTATTTATAGCCCCTAGGGCGCCCTGGACGTCGGGGGCGCCCTGCCAAGTGTCATCCGATCCGCAGTTTGCTCGGTCAGGCTTTATCCCACCTAAATAGGGATGAAGTTTGACCTCTGGGGCGCCCAGGTTGACCCGGTCTTCTCGGCTGGATAGATTTGATCGGCCTCGCTGGCGTAGGCACGAAGCGCCTTGGCTCCTGAGGGCGCCCTGGCTGCTGAGGGTGCCCTGGATGCAGAGGGCGCCCCGGCCAGTGGTTAGCCGAACTCCTTTTTGCCTTACTTATTTCTTGTTCACCGTGGAGGCGCCCTAGACACTCAGGGCGCCCTACTCAGCTGCTGCCTCACTCCTTTGAGGCTCTCTGAGCTGCAAACACACGTTCCTTTGGTCCTGCATCCAGGGTTAGTCCGAAAACAAGATAAAGCATTAATTTATACAGCCTTAGCTGTCTTGGTTCTGACTTTGGTCTCCAAAATGGAGCCCTAGGTCGAACCGACGCCTACTGTTCCCTCGACGGGGAATGCGTCCTCACCTACTCCTCTCGGGAGAATTTACCTGTTGCCAACCGCTCCTTTGGTTGGACTTTTGCCTGACGGTCCTTTGTCAGGGCTTGGATGCCGAGCTACCCTTCGCCCGGTGCCTAGCAGTCCTTTGCTAGGTCTTCAGTCCCAGACTGTCCTTCGCCTGGTGCCTAGCAGTCCTTCGCTAGGGCTTTTAACTCTGGCATTCCTTCGCCAGTGCCTAGCGGTCCTTTGCTAGGGCTTTCACTGCACACTTGATTAACTTGTTAGAAAACAAGAAGGACTTAACTTTTGATCTATGTTGCCATTATCTAAACACAGGTTTGACTTAGGTGCATTCTGCACCAACAATCTCCCCCTTTTTGATTTATGGCAACCCTAGTTCAAAAAGTTAAGTTTAAGCAAGACATGAAAAAGTTTTAACTTTTGTTCCCTCCCCCTGGAAGGAATCTCCCCCTATGTTTTTCAAAAATTTGTGGGGTTTTAAACACGTTACTTGTACTTAAGTTTTAGGTAACTTAAAAATACATAGTAGAGTTTTTTAAAGCATAATTTGAGTTTAAAGTCTTAAGTTTTACAGTACTCAAAATGTTAGCTCAAATACTCTGTAGTATATAACAAGCTTAAGTACTTAGTAGGTTTTGAAACACTTTAGTACTTAACAAATTTGAAAAACTTTAGCTTTAGAGTAAAGACAAGCTTAAGTAGAAACCTTTTTAAAGGCTAGAGTACTTTGCAAAATTTGAAAGCTTGAAAAAATTTTGAAACTAGAGTACTTTGCAAAATTTTTGAAAGTTTTTTTTTTTTTTTTGAAGCTAGAGTACTTTGCAAAATTTTTTAAGGCTTTAAGTAAAAGTTTCGAAAAGGCTTAAGTAATTTTGAAAGTAGAAGTTTTGAAAGCTTAAGTATCTTTCAGAAAGACTTTGCACTTAAGTAATTTTGAAAGTAGAAGTTTTGAAAGCTTAAGTATTTTTCAGAAAGACTTTGCACTTAAGTAATTTTGAAAGTAGAAGTTTTGAAAGCTTAAGTATTTTTCAGAAAGACTTTTTGAATAAAGGATAGAGTTAAGAAAATTTTGAAAAGAAAATTTTACTCTCTCCTTTCCTATCTCTCCCCCTTTGCCATATATCAAAACAATTAAATACAGCATAAATAAGGAAATAAGTAAAATTTTTGCTGTACTGAATCAATCCATACTTAAATTTATACTAAATCAATCAATTCTCTATGTAGGGGTCTGTCTAACCCAATTAGCTACTTACTAACTGTTATAAACAGTAGTTTTTGCTAGGGTTAGTCAAGTTAAGTGTTTTTGTTCAAGTTAGATTTTCTAAACTTGACACTTAACTTGATTGCTGTATAAGTTGAATTTAGTGCCCCAATTACTGCAAATGCACTGACTTAAAGCATCTTGAATTGAGGCAAAGACCTAAGCATCTCAACCCTTTCTAGGTTATCAATCATAAGTACCCTAAGGTGCTTGTGAGATGCTGGCTTCTAAGTCTATAGGTGCATGCAGTTCTAGGGTTAAAGCCTAGGCTAAGTTCATTTTCGAAAAATCCCTAGTTTTGAAGGGGGTAGTTTTAAAATAAATATAAAACTAAGTCGAGAAGATTTTATAATTGATTTTTGAAAAAAAACTAAGTTGAAAATGAAAACTGGTTTTGAAATTTAAATAAAACATTTTTTGAAAATTCTAATTTTAGAAAACTTATTTTTGAAATCAAGTAGAGTAAAACAATTGAGTTAAACTATTCTACTGAACACAATCCTAACTAATTAACAAGAAACTAATAATCATAAACTAGTCATCAAAAAATAAAAGCAGGTACTTTAGGTTCAACATAGTCAACAGTCAAGCACAAGTCAACCCTACTGAGTAGGGGCAGTCAAATAGGTACAATGCCAAGTGAATCTAAGATGAAGGACCGGGGTGATCAGATGGAGCCGGCTGCCACGCATCGAATCGAGCCATCATCTGTAAGAATCGTGCATCAGCTATTTCTCTATCAGCTCTGCGAGCGTCCATCTGCTCTATGTGAGAGGCCTCGACCTCCTCTCGGAGACTCTGTATGTGTGTCTCCATACGGGTCACTCTTTCGTAGAGTGTCGGTGGAGCTGGCTCGTCTATATGGGCTCGGGCTTCTGCTGCTATATCTCCGACGTCGTACTCGACCTCCTCGTCCGAATCGATCTGATGAGCTGCTCTCCGACGTCTCCAAGACAGAACCCCGGTACCGGACACCTCTATACCTGCTAGGGCGAAGTTTCTATAGCCTATTTCATCGTAGTCGGTCAGATCGGTCATTTCTCCCTCGGTAATGTTCCTACCATGGTAATGTAGTAGGGACGTGATAATGTGGCAGTAGGGTGTGCGTACCCGCCCTTGCGTGTTCACACTGGATGCGTGTAGGATAGTGTGAAACATATGAAGTCCTATATCAATATCTAGCTGGTGAATCTGTAACACCCCAAAATTTCACCATGAATAATGTTATGAATTTATGGAAAATTATTATGAAATATTATGTGAATAATATTGTGAATTAATGAAAAATTATTATGAAATATTATGTGAATAATATTATGAATTCATGGAAAATTATTATGAAATTCATGGAAAATTATTATGAAATATTATGTGAATAATATTATGAATTCATGGGAAATTATCATGAAATATTATGTAAATAATGTTATGAATTCATGGAAAAATTATTATGAAATATCATGATGGATTTGGCTTAATAGGCTTTGATGTGGATTAGTGCAAAAGGTAATAAAAAGAAAGTGTAGAAAGGAGGAAGAAGCAAGGATCGAACCTTGAACCTCCTAGTTGCACTCTCCATGTCTTAACCACTACACCAAGCATTGTTTCTTGTTGAGAGAATAAGAAACATGCTTGTTAAGCGTGTAATAGTGAAGAGACATGTCTTTTCATGAGAAAAGTATAAATAAGAGAGGGAAGAGGTGTGAGTAACTTCCTCTTCTTCTTCCTTTCTCTTCCCCACCGAAATTCCTTCTTCTCCTCTCCTCTTTTCCATTTTTCAAAAAGTGCTCCCTAGGGTTCTAACCCTAGGGGATTGGAAGGAAGAAGGCTCTTGCCCTCTATTAGGGCCAAGGAGTCTAGAGAAGAAAGAGTAAGAGGAACCTTCACTTCTCCTTCAACCAAGGGTACCCTAAGGGACTTAAAGAAGTAGAATCTCAAGCGAAAGGATGTAAGTATCCCCTCGCCTGCAGTGTAATTGTTATTGAATGTTTCTTTGGTGTCCTTGTTTTCGAAAATGGGAGTTCCTCCCTTGTAACCATTCGGCCACCACCAAGACAAGGGTCTTGGTTGCTTCTTGATGCATGAGGATACTCCTAGGAACTTAGGGTATGGATGTATGTTGTTTCCCATCATGTTGTGATAAGGAAAAGTAGGGTTATCCACCCTACAACTTTCGGCCAAGAGGGAATGGGCTAGGTTTTTTGGGTTGTTTGCTATCCTATGATGTGTCCATGTTTAGTAGTGTAGGTAAGGTGTTTGAATAAATGTTTGTGTGAAAATTGGATGTCAAAAACCTAGCCTACCCTACCCTTACATCATTCGGCCAACCTAGGAAGATTAGGGTTTAGGGATGCTTGATTTGCCTATGATGAATCTATGCCTAGTAGTGTAGACAAGGTGTTTGAATAAATGCTTGTGTGAAGGTTTAATTTCAAAACCCTAGTTTCCCTACCCTACACCATTCGGCCAAGGCATGAAACCTTAGGGTTTGTGAAGGTTAAATTATTTTATGTGATATGCTTATGTAAAATGATATGAGATGTATATGCATGTGATATTCAAAGGAAATGTTTGATTGGATTCCTTAGCATGTAACATTTGGCCAAGGCATGAAACATGAGGTTGTGAAGGACAACTTACCCTATGAGATTATGATTGTGTTTAGTAAGATCATATGCCTATATATGTGATGATTGTATGAGATGTACCCTAGGAGATATGCTTATGTTTGGGATGATGATATGTATATGCAAATGATGTTTAAATGGAATGTTGGATTAGGAAAAATGGAACTCTCCCTAGCCATGACTTTCGGCCAACCCGAGATTAGGGTTAAGGTGACTTGATTTTCTCCCACGGTGCATGCTATAGTATGATACATATATATATATATATATATATATATATGTGGGATGTTGGTAGGGGATGTTTGATGTCAAAAACCTAATCTACCCCTACCCTTGAGTTTCGGCCAAGACCCTAGTTTTAGGGTTAGGAACCATTTGATTTACCCATGAAGCATGCTACCACTTCCTATGATATCAATATGATTTATGTGATCAACCTTGTCATATATAAGATATGTTTAAGGGATTGAATTATGATCTATGTATGAGCATGCATTATAGCCCATAGGGCACCCTTATGAAATGCATGCTTTATAGTAGGCTAGTTATCATGATTATGGAGATCTATGTATGAGCATGCATTATAGCCCATGGGGCACCCTTATGAAATGCATGCTTTATACTAGGCTAGTTATCATGATTATGGATGCATTCATACGCATATGAATGAGCCTTGTAGGGCATGAATGAAGAAGGCTTAGGGCCTAAAGAATGCTTCCCTAGAAGGTTGGGATTAAGAGCATACTTTACGAAAATAAAGAACATGATAATTATTTTATTTTGTAATGGCTTGTACTATAGACTCTTAAAGCGAGTCAAATGATTATGATACTAGGCTGAAGGACTTTTGAGAAGGACTAGTAAACCCTAGTGGTTCGGGATTAGCTACCTCGTTCCTATTTAGGGGCGCGCGCAAAACATGAAGTACAAGCCGGGCCCTAATGATTATGCTATGTTCAAGTATTATGTTTATATGTTTTCAAAGAAACCTTCCTATGAAGTTAATATGCTTAGATGTTTAACATGCTTAAACACTCACCATGCTTGAATGTGATTTATTCTCTTATCTTTCTATGATATGGATTTTGCGAGTAGGACAGGATCTTACTAAGCATTTGTGCTTACTAGTTTATATGTTGTCTTATGCTGCAGATAAGGGTAAGAGACACTTAAACTAAGGGAAGAGGCAGGAGGGCTGAAGATGTGTGGGGTGGTGGCTCGGGAAATAAAGATCTTCATATCTACAATATTATGCTTATGTTAACATTTCTTTAATAATGAATGTTACACTTGGATTACTCATATACTTGATTATATTATGAGTTGAACCTATCATGTTATAGGTTAGTTTTGAACAAGCATGCTTAGTACTTTGTTATTAGTACTTTAAGAAAAAAAATTTATACGAATGATAGTACGTGACCCTGCCCCGAGAGTAGATATAAGGGCGGGCGTTACAGAATCAGGGCGTACAAGAGAAAGGTATGGAATGGTCGCATAGTGGTGACGTCCCTGGTGGATAAGGGCAGAATACATCGGACTAAGACCCTGTATAGGGCGTAGTCCTGAACATCTAAGTCGACTGACTGGAATCGTCTGGCCACTGGTTGCCTAAAGAAGTATGCGTGTAATGTATCTAAAGTGATGTGAGAATAGGGAGCATCAAAGGGAGGCTCCCTAGGAGGATAACAACAGAAGATGGACTGCGAGGGTCGTAGTCCTAAAAATCGGTTCAGTAATGTTGGTGTGATGGTTAAGGGAATACGTTGAACCATGGTGGAGAACATGAGATTATCCTGTCTAATGATATTATTGTAAAATTCTGCACATAAGGAAGTATTGATTGGGTGAGTGCAGAATACGAGATTGTCCAGTTGGTAGTGGTTTATGACGTTCATAGCTAGGGGACAGGATTGGGTGAAGAATAGCCTATTCAAGTAACTCGTTTTGATAGGTTTATAGGTGGTACGAGCAAACTTGTTACATAATTCTAAATTGGGAAACCTAGGATCAGGACTAGGTTGAGTACCGGGTTCTGCCTGATTAGGTCGGCGTCTTCTAAGAGAAAGAATGTATACTTAAAGAAGGTGTGTATTTATTGAAAAATTGAAAAGAAATTAACAAAAACAATAAATTATACCGATTTGCTCGGGGAGGCATTGTTGAGGGCTTGAGAGCTTGAGAGGGTTGCAAGATCTCTTGGAAGGTAGAAGGTTGAGGAGGAGAAGTGTTTTGGGTGTGAAGAGTAGAAGGGGAAGGGAGCCCCTTTTTATAGGCAGTCTCGGGCGCCCTGCCTCGGGAGGGCGCCCTAACTGGCGAGGGCGCCCTGTATGACCAGGGCGCCTTGACCAGGCTGCAGCTGCCTTTTTGGCAGCTTTTGACCACTGAAGGACACTGGCAAGGGCGCCTTTCCGGACGAGGACGCCTTTATCAGGTCTGTAGTTCTGTTTGTGCAGCTTTCTGCCGCTGAACGACTGTGGGAGGGCGCCCTGCATGACAAGGGCGCCCTAAGCAGGGCTGCAGCTGCCTTTTGGCAGCTTTTGACCAGCCTTGGGGCGCCCACACCGGTTTGGGCGCCCTAGGGACTAGCTTTTGACTCAAATGAAGTGCATTTGACCAGATTTGACCTGGTTTGACTACATTGACCGTAGTTTGACTATGTTGACCGTGGTTTGACTATGTTGACCATGGTTTGACTATGTTGACCGTGTTTTGACCTTGTTGACCATGGTTTGACATATAGAATTTCACTGAAACACAGGTATTAAGGGAATCATTTAGTCTTAATTTTACTGTCTCACCCAGATCTAGGGTTTTCAATCACGTTAACCTTGTAGATTTTGTGAGACAGGTTTTGATAGTTTTGAAAATTTTGAAAATTTTGATTAATTTTGAAGGATAATTAAATTTTGAAAACTTAATTAATTAATTTTGAAATTTTTGAAAAGATGTTTAAGTCTATACTTAGCTGAAATTTTGTGTTAGATTCGAATTTGACAAAAATTAATTTGAATTTGAATTTCAAAAATTGGCTTCCAGGTCTTGGCGAGGCACTAGGCCTTCTTTGGCCGAAGCCTTATGGGATCATCCACCCTTTCCTTGACAAAGCCTTTTAATGAAATTTCATTTTCAAAATTATTTTTCGAAAAATTTCTGGTCTAACTAGTTTGGATTTTGGATCGGTAGCTTCGGCTAGTTCCGCCAAATTGGCTTCCCTAACGTACTATCATCTCACCTCTACCCAATACTATGTTGTCAAAATTCAGCTAAGTTTGTTCAGTCCTTAAGCTAGCCTAAGTCTAAGCATGGTATATTGCAGAAATAAACAATCAATCAATCAAGCAATTTAAATCAAGAATAACAAGTTTATCTAATAAAAATAGTTTTCAGTTTGGCTCCCCCTGGACTAAAGCCACGGTGATGGTTAGGCAAGATGTGAATCTTGTCCTTGGGGATCCAATACTGATTTGATCCAGTAGGTTGGTTCAGGCATAGTTTAGGTACCCATGCCTGAATTTTTCCTCTGGACTGATTCAGTACAGTCAAATATGATCTTTGTCGGGATTTGGTTCGGTAGCCAAGTCCAGATCGATTTAGAACTGATTTCTGTTTTCCAAGGATCATGTCAAGACCCTTGGAACTAGATGTAAATCGTTCTAAAGCTGTTCTGAATTCCTTAACCTGAGTTTTCAGGGAGGAGTTCTCCTTTTCAAGTTTTTCAACTTGAATAGAAGTTCCTTCCTGAACCTTCTCGGTTAAGGGTTTAGAGTCAGCTCCCTCTTTCAGGAGTTTTACTTCCTGTCGGAGGGATTCGACCTAGAGTTTGGCTTTTGCCAAATCACGAGAGAGAAAAGAAATCAATTCAGTTAACTGTAATCTATTAAAACCAGTTACCTTAATTTCTCCGTCCTCTGTGAAGGTCAGCTCGCCGTCCTCTTGTTCTGATTCTGACTCTGTCTCGACTTTATCTGAGGCGGTCAGAGCTAGGAGGTTGGACTGGGGTGCCTCTTCTTCTTCTTCTGAGGAAGACTCGTCCCAGGTTGCTTGTAGCGCCTTCTTTCTTCTTGGCTTCTTCGTCTCCTTTAGGTTAGGGCACTCTGACTTGTAGTGGCCCTTTTTCTTGCACTCGTAGCAGGTCACATTGGGCTTGTTTGCTGGTTCAGTTGGTTCGTCCTTTCTTCGGCCGGTTTTTCGTTTGTTGGTTCGGTTCTTCAGCTCCTTGTAGTAGCTTCGAGCGAGCCGGACCAGTTTAGTTTGATCTCCTTCTTCATCTTCTGAGTCTGTGTCAGACTCGGGTTCAAGTTCAGTTTTCTTCTTCGTTGTCTTCAAGTTTTTACATGCAATGAAAGCGATACCTTTTTCGACCGAATTGGTGTTAGTCTGTTCGTGCAGTTCTAGTTCAGAAAATAATTCATCTAGTTTTATTTTAGAGAGATCTCTAGAGACCTTGTATGCATCTACCATAGATGCCCACAAGGTGTTTATAGGAAAGGCGTTTAGAGTATACCTTATTAGGTCACGGTTTTCAACCTTGTGACCTATTGAGTGAAGACCGTTCATTACCTCCTGGATTCGTGCGTGGAGCTGGGCTGCTGTTTCATTGTCGGCCATCTTGATAGTGTAGAGTTTATTCAGTAGCAGATCCCTTTTGCTGATCCTGGTGTCCGAAGTCCCTTCGTGCAGCTCGATCAGTTTTGTCCATAGCTCTTTTGCACTGTTGAAGGGGCCCACTCGGTTCAGCTCTTCCTTTGTCAGCCCGCATTGTAGGGTTTACGTTGCTTTTGCGTCGGCTTCTATCTTGCGCTTTAGAGTGTTGTCCCACTCCGAGTAGCTTTGTGGAAGTCCTTCTGCATTTCGGGGGATCTCCAGACCGGACTGGATAATGATCCACATGTCCACCTGATTTTCAGGTGGACCTCCATCCGACTTTTCCAGTAGGAAAAGTCTTCTCGACTGAAGAGTGGAGGTCTAGCGGTGCTGAATCCCTCTTGCATAGACATTTGTTCTGTAAAAGGAAATTTTACAAAAAAAGTGTCCCAAGACTTGGTCTTGGATTAGCAGTGCGGGATAAAGATAATTATAAGAAATTAATAATAAAAAAATCTGAAAAAAAATATTTCAAACTGGTGGTTGCACCAAGTTTGAATTCCCCGCTCTGATACCACTTGTTGGATCGTGAAAAGCCGATAGAGGGGGGGTGAATATCGAAAATTGCTCTTTTTCGGAAAACTAAGAGTAAGTGCACAGCGGAAACAAAAATACGAGACACAGCACAAAGACACAGTGATTTTTACTTGGTTCGGAGCCTGTGTCGACTCCTACTCCAAGGCCCACGGTCGTTGACCATTTACTTTGGGCAATTCTATAGTCGTGCAAATAAGTTACAATGATTTCAATTACAAAGAGAGTGCAATAAAATAATAATAAAATATTAAGCTCTTCGTTACCGACGTCCGGAGTGTGTCGATTCTTTTTCGGGGGCAGCGGGACGTCGTCGGCTCGAGGTGAGGCGTTTCTGGAGCAAGGCACGAGCGTAGAAGAGCGTGGAAGCTTTGGAATCAAGTTCATTGTGAAGCTTGGGGTCGAGGGGTGCTATTTATAGCCCCTAGGGCGCCCTGGACGTCGGGGGCGCCCTGCCAAGTGTCATCCGATCCGCAGTTTGCTCGGTCAGGCTTTATCCCACCTAAATAGGGATGAAGTTTGACCTCTGGGGCGCCCTGGTCGCTGAGGGCGCCCTGGTTGACCCGGTCTTCTCGGCTGGATAGATTTGATCGGCCTCGCTGGCGTAGGCACGAAGCGCCTTGGCTCCTGAGGGCGCCCTGGGCGCTCAGGGCGCCCTGGCTGCTGAGGGTGCCCTGGATGCAAAGGGCGCCCCGGCCAGTGGTTAGCCGAACTCCTTTTTGCCTTACTTGTTTCTTGTTCACCGTGGAGGCGCCCTAGACACTCAGGGCGCCCTACTCAGCTGCTGCCTCACTCATTTGAGGCTCTCTGAGCTGCAGACACACGTTCCTTTGGTGCTGCATCCAGGGTTAGTCCGAAAACAAGATAAAGCATTAATTTATACAGCCTTAGCTGTCTTGGTTCTGACTTTGGTCTCCAAAATGGAGCCCTAGGTCGAACCGACACCTACTGTTCCCTCGACGGGGAACGCGTCCTCACCTACTCCTCTCGGGAGAATTTACCTGTTGCCAACCGCTCCTTTGGTTGGACTTTTTCCTGACGGTCCTTTGTCAGGGCTTGGATGCCGAGCTACCCTTCGCCCGGTGCCTAGCAGTCCTTCGCTAGGTCTTCAGTCCCAGACTGTCCTTCGCCTGGTGCCTAGCAGTCCTTCGCTAGGGCTTTTAACTCTGGCATTCCTTCGCCAGTGCCTAGCGGTCCTTTGCTAGGGCTTCACTGCACACTTGATTAACTTGTTAGAAAACAAGAAGGACTTATCTTTGGATCTATGTTGCCATTATCAAAACACAGGTTTGACTTAGGTGCATTCTGCACCAACAAAGGGTTCATAAGTTAAGATGTTATTGTGATCAATTGAACTTGTTGAAGTGCGCAGGGAAAGTCCTATGTAAACTAGGCACGAAGTCCTGATTCAAGGAATTGAGCAATAGGTCCTGGCCAAGGGCTGGGCACCTAAGTCCTGACATAGAGTTGGGTAATAAGTCTTGGTCACGGACTAGGCACGAAGTCCTGATTCTAGGAATTGGGAAATAAGTCCTGGCCGAGGGCTGGGCACCGAAGACCTGACCGGGGGTTGGCAATAAGTCTTGGTTGCAGATTGGGCACGAAGACCTGATCCGGAGGATTGGGCAAAAGTCCAACCGAAGGAGACGGTTGGCAAAATGGTAAACTCTCCTGTGAGGAGTAGGCGAGGACGCATTCCCCGTAGGAGGGAACACTAGGTGTCAGTTCGACCTAGGGTTCCATTTTGGAAGCCCAATGTCAGAACCAAGACAGCTCAGGTTGTTAACTTGACTTAACATATATATTATTTATGTTTTGGAACTAACCCTGGTTGCAAGAACAAAGGTTCAAGGGTTTTGCTTCCCAGGCGCCTGAATGGAGTCAGGCGTCTATATGATCAGACGCTTGTATGATGACAGGCGCCCCAGATGAAGGGTGTTCCAAAGCAGTCTCGAAGCAAAGCCTCCACGTCAGCAAATGCGGTGCCTGTGTTGATACAGGCACCCAGTTGAAGTGATAAGTGCTGGCCAAGTCTCTGGATGAGGATTTGTGTAAAACAGGCCACGTGTCAGGCACCCCCATCAACATAGGCGCCCAAGCATGCTGTATAAATAAGGGTTCACCCCTTGCTTCCAGATACAACTGCTTCCAATAAATTCATTCAAGCGCTCTACTCCAAACGCTCCGTGCTCAATGTTGCTGCCGGAAGCACCAAGATCGAACTTATGTTTTGATAATGGCAAAGGGTTCATAAGTTAAGGTTTTATTGTGATCTAAAGCGCCCCCTTCAACACAGGCGCCCCAGCTACGACTATATAAAGGGGTTCACCCCCATGGCTTCCAACACAATTGCTTTCTACGCATTCATTCAAGCGCTCCGCTCCGAAAAGCTCCGTGCTCAAGATTCAAGCGCCAACTATGACCTGCGGCTTCGAATTTCCAACTTCCCCAGTCGTCGGTATAAAATTGTTTTACTGCAATATTTTCTTTTTAATTGTATATTCGAACTTCAGTTGTAATATTTTACGCAATATAGAATTGCCTATCGTAAACGATCAAGGACCGTGGGCCTTGGAGTAGGTGTCGACCGCGACTCCGAACCAAGTAAAACAAATGTGTTAGCATTGCCTTATTTTACTTTCCGCTGCGCAAATTACTCTTATGTTTTTCAAAAAATTTATCGATCGATATTCACCCCCCCCTCTATTGATTCGAATCGATCCCACAAATGGTATCAGAGCGGGTGACTCAAACTTGGTGCAACCACCAGTTGAGTATTTTTTTCAGATTTTTTGAATTTTAATAGTTCTTTTTCGCTCGTATTTTTTTCATTAATTGAGGTTGGCGCAACACCACTCAATTTTTTTTTTCTTATTACTATTTTTCCCGCACTACTAATCCAAGACTTAGTCTTGGAACGAGTTTTTCTATTAAATTTTTTAGTTTAATCTAATGGCCATGCAAGATGGATACAACACCGCCAGACCACCTCTCAGTGCGGCCTGACAAAAGCGACCCAAACCTTGCAGTGTGACCTGACAAAAGAGGAGTTGAACCGTGTAGGACCCTTCAGCAGCGCGAAGGAGCTCTAGAACAAGCTAATTGAGCTACACGAAGGTACAACTGACACTCGAATCAGCAAAAGGGATCTGTTGCTTAACAGATTGTATAAAATAAAGATGCACGACGGAGAATCGGTAGCTCAACTCCATCCAGGAGATGATGAACGGGCTGCACACTATAGGTCACAAGGTTGAAAAACGTGACCTAATAAGGTATACCTTAAACTCATTCCCGCGAAACTCACTGTGGGCATCTATGCTAGATGCCTACAAGGTTTCCAGGAATCATTCTGTGGTAAAATTAGATGAGTTATTTTTTGAGTTAGAATTACATGAAAAGACTAATACTACCTTGGTCGAGAAGGGTACAACATTTGTTGTAGGTAAAACTCAAGGAAAAACTCCGAAAAAGAAACTTCAACTAGTATCCGAGTCCGACTCAGACTCAGAATCTGCCGACAGTGAAGGGGATCGCCCCAAATTGGTCTGGCTAGCTCTTGACTACTACAAGGAACTTAAGCACCAAACGAGCAAGAAGAAGTCAAATCAGAGAAAGGAAGATCCAGCAGAACCCTCGACGAGCCAGAAGAGCAAGGGCAATATCACCTGCTATGAGTGTAACAAGAAGAGACACTTCAAATCAGAGTGCCCCAACCTAAAGGAAAACAAGAAGGTACGAAGGAAGAAGGCTCTTCAAGCCACCTGGGATGAGTCATCCTTCGAAGAAGAAGAGGAAGCTCCGCACGTGAACCTACTCGCCCTAACCACATCGGATGACATCGACTCTAGAACAGAATCGGAACCAGACGAAGACGTCAACACAGGAAAACTCACAATCTCAGAGGACGGACAAATCACGATAAGTGGTTATCCAGAATCTCAATTGTACGATTTAATTTCTTATTTATCTTGAAAATTGACGAAAGCCAACATCCGGGTTGAAGCCCTCCGATAGGAATAAAACTCCTAAAAGAGGAAGTCAACTCGAGTTCCTTAACCGAGCCAGTTCAAGAAGGAAACTCAACTCAAGTTCAAAAACTTGAGGTAGAGAATTCCACCTTGAAAACACAAGTGAAGAAACTCAGGGTTGCTCTAGAACGATTCACTTCAGGTTCCAAGGGTCTTGACATGATCCTTGGAAAACAGAAGTTCGTTCTCAATCGATCCGGACTAGGTTATCAGACCAAATCAAGATAACGCTCGTATTATTCCGTGTTGAACCAACCTAGAACCCGAGTCCAAGCATGGGTCCCTAAGCTATGTTTAAACAAACAAGCTAGACTAAACTAGTATTGGATCCCCAAGGACAAGATTCACATCTTGCCTAACCGTTATTGAGGCTTCAGTCCAGGGGGAGCCAATCTAAAAACCATCTTCATAAGTAGATGATTTTTTTTAATTGCCTACTTGCTTGTTTATTTATTTTTTGCAATTTCTCTATAATTATTATTATGTTTAGACTTAGGAATAGTTTAAGGACAAAAGATTTATTTAAAATTTGAACAACATAGTATTAGGTGGAGGTGAGATGATAGTACGTTAGGGAAGCCATTCTAATAAGGCCACGTAAGGTATGGCGTACCCTACTTGGTCGGTTTAGTCTGGTGGAACTAGCCGAAGCTACCGATCCAAAACCTAAACTATTTAGACCAAAATTTTTCAAGAAGTAATTTGAAAATGAATTTTAGGTAATTGGCTTTGTCAAGGAAAGAGTTGTTGCTCTAATAAGGCTACGGCCAAAGAAGGCCTCTGTGCCTCGCCAAGACCTGGAAGCTGATTATCGAAAATCAAATTCAATTGACTACTTGATAAATTTGAATCTAACATAAATTTTAAATTAAATCCTAGACTTAACAACTTTTCAAAATCAATAACCTTTACTCAACATTTTTTTAAAAAAATTAATTCAACATTTTCAAAATTGAATGTCTTTCAAAAATTTAAACATTTTTTTTTGAAACCTATCTCACAAAACTCATAAGGTTAACATGTTTGATAACATTAGATGTGGGTGAGACAGGCTAAGTAGTGAAATTCAATTTAAGCTATCCCTACCTCTAATGGATCCAAATCAAAACATACTTTATGTGTAGGAACATAATGAATTGGACCAGTGGATGTTGGATAGTGGATGCTCCAGACACATGACTGGGGATAAATTGAAATTCACCAAAATCAAGTTCAAGAACCTAGGCTCAGTAGTATTTGGCAGCAATGCTACACTCAAAGTAATTGGGTCAGGTAACATTGAACTTAATTCTGATTTCATTATTAAGAAAGTACTCTTAGTTGAAAATTTCAAATTCAATTTGCTTAGCATTAGCCAACTCTGTGATACTGGTTATATAGTTACTTTCACCAACTCTGACTGCCTTATTAGAAACCTCTAAGACTCAGAGATAACACTTAAGGGTATTAGGAAAAGCAACGTCTACACTATTAATTTTCCAGTAGTATCAAAATGCTTTCTGACTTAATTAGAAGAATCTAATCTTTGGCATAGGTGATTAGGTCACACTAATTCCAAATTAATATCAAGAATAACTCAACTTTGTTTAATTAAAGGTGTACCTAAAATCAAGAATTTTGAAAATACAATTTGTAACTCATATAAACAAGGCAAACAAACTAAGTCAACTCATAAACCAACCCAATCAGAC
This sequence comes from Boesenbergia rotunda, assembly GCA_024364735.1. Taxonomy (NCBI): domain Eukaryota; kingdom Viridiplantae; phylum Streptophyta; class Magnoliopsida; order Zingiberales; family Zingiberaceae; genus Boesenbergia; species Boesenbergia rotunda. The sequence continues at coordinate 219,871 of JAGFNQ010001521.1, read as the reverse complement.
TTAACCCAAACCACACTTGAGCTCCTACACCTTGACCTATTTGATTCACATGGAGCCAAGTTACTAAGTGGGAATCGGTACTGCTTAGTAATCATCGACGATTACTCTAGGTTTACCTGGGTTAGGTTCTCGAAAACTAAGGATGAAACCTTTAATTTATTTAGTGATTTATGCAAAATGATTGAAAATCAAAATGATACTAAAATTAAAAGACTTAGGCGTGACCATGGGGGAGAGTTTGGAAATCAAAAGTTTGAGAAATTTTGCAAAGTCAATGGTTATATTCATGAGTTTTCCTATCCTAGAACCCCCAACAAAATGGGATAGTCGAGAGAAAGAATAGAACCCTTCAGGAAGCCGCTAGGACCATGCTCAATGAATATAACCTAGCTAATCAATTTTGGGCAGAATCGGTAAATACAGTATGTTATATTCAAAATAGGGTCCTAATTAATAAATGACACAATAAGACACCCTATGAACTCTATTATCATAGATTACCAAATTTACACTATCTAAGAGTCTTTGGGTGCAAAGTCCATATCTTGAACACTAAGGACTACCTAGGTAAGTTCCAATCAAAGTCAACCCCAGGGACCTTCCTAAGATATTCAACAACTAGTAGAGCTTACAGGGTTTATAATAAACAGACCCACAAAATTGAAGAAACTACCAATTTAATCTTTGACGAAGAAGGTGAACCAAAATCAATAAACAATGAAAACCTAAACAAGTCAAATGTTAATCAGGAAGATAGTGAACCAATAATTGAACCATCAATTGAATCACTGATTGAACCTTTGAATGAACTATCACTTGAACCATCTACTGAGGTATCAACTGAACCAATAACTGAACCAACTCAAATAGTTGAACCAAACACTGAATCAAACCGTCCATCCGGACCTGAGGCTGAACCTAGTTCCAGAAGAACAAAGAAACCCAGACTCAATCTTCCATCTGACCAAATCATGGGTGATCCAACCTTAGGAGTCAGAACTAGGTCTTCTTATAAGAAATCTTAGTCAGATCGCACTGATTTCAAAAATTAAACCTAAGACTATAGAGGAAGCCCTACCTGACCCAGATTGGATCATAGCTATGCAAGAGGAACTAGCCCAATATGAGAGAAACCAAGTCTGGGAATTAGTACCAAAACCTGAGGGAAAATCAATTATAGACACTATGTGGGTTTTTAGAAACAAATTAAATGATCAAGGGGAAATTGTTAGAAATAAAACCCGCTTAGAAGCTAAAGAGTTTAGTCAGGTTGAAGGGTTAGATTATGATGAAACCTATGCCCCTGTAACCAGACTTGAATCAATCAGAATGTTATTAGCTTTTGCATCCCATAGAGGGTTTAAACTATGCTAAATGGATGTCAAGTCTGTTTTCTTAATGGGTTTATAAAAGAAAAAGTATATGTAGGGCAGCCCCCAGGATTTGAGGACCTAGAAAAACCTGAATATGTATTCAAGCTTAGGAATGCACTTTATAGGTTGAAACAAGCACCTAGGACATGGTATGAACGCTTATCAACCTATTTAATTTCTAAGAAATTTAACCAAAGTCAAATTGACTCAACACTATTTATTAAAATCTTAGAAAAAAATATATTTATTGCACAAATATACGTTGATGATATAATATTTAGATCTACTAATTCTAATTTTCTAAAAGAATTTGTGAAAATTATGGAAAGCAAATTTGAAATGAGTTTGGTATGTGAGTTTAACTTTTTCTTAGGTCTCCAAATAAAACAAACTAGAGATGGTAATTATGTTCACCAATCCAAATATGCAAAGGAACTAATAAAGAAATTTAAAATGGACAACTCTAAAAGCTTAAGTACCCCTATGGCTACAAATGTCAAAATAGATAATGACCCTGAGGGTAAACCAGTTGACCTAAAACTATACCGAAGTATGATTGGTAGCCTACTATACTTAACTGCTAGTAGACCTGATATTTTGTTTTCTGTAGGAATGTGTGCTAGATACCAAACCTATGCTAAGGAATCCCACTTAGCAGCCCTAAAAAGAGTTCTAAGGTACATTAAGGGTACCTTAAATGTAGGTATTTGGTATCCTAGGACTTCTACTTTTGAATTATCAGGATATTCTGACTCTGACTATGCCAGATGTAAGTTAGATAGGAAGAGTACAAGTGGAAGTTTACAATTCTTAGGAAACAGTCTAGTCAGCTGGTGTAGTAGAAAGCAACACTGTATAGCTTTGTCCACAACTAAAGCAGAATATGTTGCCCTAGGAGAGTGTGTGGCGCAACTTTTATGGATGATGCACACTCTTAAGGACTTTCAGCTTGACTATACCCAAACCAAAGTTTTTATTGATAACATTAGTTCAATCAATTTGACTAAGAATCCAATTCAGCACTCCCGAGCAAAACATATTGAAGTAAAACATCATTTTATAAGGGATCATGTAGCCAGGGTCGAAATAGTACTTATGCATGTGGATTCAAAATCTAATTTAGCTGACATTTTTACCAAACCCTTACCTGAATCTGAGTTTAGCTTACTAAGAAGGCAGTTAGGGTTGTGCTTAGTAGAATAGGATTGTGCTATATTTTTTCAAAAATCTTTTCTATTTGTACATTTTTTTTCAAATTATCATTTAATATATTTTAAAAAATCATTTCTGTTATAAAATTGTTGAAATTTAAAATGATTTTCTAGACTTAGATTTTTTTAAAAACTTACCCACTTCAAAACTAGGGTTTTTGCATAAAATGGACTTAGCTTTGACCTTAACCCTAGAACTGCATCCACCTATAGATCTAGAAGCCAGCAACTCACAAGCACCTTAGGGTACTTTGATTGATAACCTAGACTGGGTTGAGATGCTTAGGACTATGCCTTGATTCAAGATGCTTTAAGTCAGTGCATCTGCAGTAATTGGGGCAATACATACAAATTGAACAGCAATCAAGTTAAGTGTTCAAATTTATCAAATCGAACTTGATCAAATCACTTAACTTGACTAACTCTAGTGAAAACTGCTATTTTATAACAGTTAGTAAGTAGCTAACTGGGTTAGACAGGACCCGAACAAGTCCAGATTAATTAGTTTGGTCCTCTTCTTGCTTGAATTTACTAGAGTTGGTTCAATACGGATTTAAAATTTCTTTTAACTAACTCCAATTCAAAATTGACTTGCAATAATTTTATCATTTTTTTGATATATGGCAAAGGGGGAGAGTAAACGAAAAAGAGAGTAATTTTTTTTTCAAATTTCTATCTCTCTTGCAAAAAGTAAAGAAAAACTGTTAAGTGCTTTCAAAAATCTCTAAGTGCTTTCAAAAATTTCTAAGTGCATTTATTTCTAAGTGAAGTTTTCCTTATTGAATAAAATTGTCTGAGCAAAAAACCTTTTTGAAAATTTTTTGGCATTTATTTCTAAGTAAAGTTTTCCTTAGTGAACAAAATTGTCTGAGCAAAAAACTTAGTGAACAAATTTTTTTGAGCAAAAATTTGTTTAAAAATTCTTTAAAGACTTTTTAAAGTAAAAATGCTTTTCAAAATGCACAAACTGTTCTTAAAGCGAAATTTTTCTAAGTGTGCAAAAACTGTTGTGCAAAAATTGAAGTTTTTTTTGGCAAATTGTTTGTTGCAAAATTTGGCTAATCTTTTTAAGGGAAATGTTTTCAAGTGAAAATTTTCTCTGATAAAGTTTTTTTGGCTAAGGAAGGTTTGTTAAAAATTCCTTTTTGCAAAAATTGTTTTAAATAAAAGTTTTTTTTTTTGCAAAGCTTGTTTAAGTAAATGTCTTTAAAGCAAAATTTAGGCTTGCAAAACTTTTCTAAAGTGGAAAATTGTCTAAGTGTAAAAAGATTTTTTTGTAAGTGCAAATGCTTTTGGTCTATCTTGAAAAACACTTAGTCAAAAAATTTAAAGCGCTTAGAAGTTTTTCAAAAATTACATATCATGGAAAGCTTCAGGGGGAGAATGTTTATTTCAGGGGGAGCTAATTAATGTTTTTTTTATAATGTTGTTTGTTAGATGTGCTTGAAATGCTTTTTAACTTAACTTTTTGAACCGTGTTGCCATAAAATCAAAAAGGGGGAGATTGTTGGTGCCGGAAGCACCAAAGTCAAACCTGTGCTTTGATAATGGCAAAGGGTTCAGAAGTTAAGGTTTATTGTGATCTAACAATGCTAATCAAGTGTGAAGGAAAAGTCCTAGGTACGCTAGGAAAGAAGTCCTGGTTCTAAGAATTAGGCACTATGTCCTGGCCGCGGGCTGGGCAACTAAGTCCTGACATAGGGTTGGGCAATAAGTCCTGCTCGCGGACTGGGCATGAAGTCCTGATTCGAGGATTTGGGCAATAAGTCCTGGCTAAGGGTTGGGCACCGAAGACCTAACCGAGGGTTGGGAAAGATGTCCTGGTAGTGGACTAGGCACGAAGACCTAATCTGGAGGATTGGGCAAAAGTCCAACCAGCGGAGCCTGTTGGCAAACAGGTAAACTCTCGTGAGAGGAGTAGGTGAGGACACGTTCCCCATAGGAGGGAACATTAGGTGTCAGTTCGACCTAGGGTTCCTTTTGGGAAGCCCAAATTCATAACCAAGACAGCTCAGGTTGTTAATAATAGTTAAATTCATATCATTTATATGTTACTTGTGTTTCAGAACTAACTCTGGTTGCAGGAATGAAGGGATGAAGGTTTCTGCTCCCAAGCGCCTCAATGGTTTGAGACACCCTACTGGGCTAGGCGCTTGTGTTGAGACAGGCGCCCCAGACAAAGGGCAATTCCAGAACAACTGCGAAGAAAGCCTCAAGACTGCAACAGAGGTGCCTGTGTTAACACAGGCACCCCAGTCAGCTCAGGCGCCCTAGTTGAAGGGATAAGCGCTGGCCAAGTTTGCGGATTGAGTTTCGCGCAGAGAGGGCCACGTGTCAGGTGCCCCCTTCAACACAGGCGCCCCAGCTATGACTATATAAAGGGGTTCACCCCCTTGGCTTCCAACACAATTGCTTTCTACGCATTCATTCAAGCGCTCCGCTCCGACAAGCTCCGTGCTCATGATTCATGTGCCAACGACGACCCACGGCTCCAAATTTCCAACTTCTTCGATCGTCGGTATAAAATTGTTTTACTGCTATATTTTCTTTTTAATTCTATATTCGATCTTTAGTTGTAATATTTTACGCAATATAGAATTGTCCATCGTAAATGATCAAGGACCGTGGGCCTTGGAGTAGGAGCCGACCACGACTCCGAACCAAGTAAAACAAACGTGTTAGCATTGCCTTGTTTTACATTCCGCTGTGCAAATTACTCTTACGTTCTCTAAAAAATTTATCAATCGATATTAACCCCCCCTCTATCTATTCGAACCGATCCCACAGGCTGGGGTGCCTGTATTGATACAGGTGCCCTAGACAGCCTTCCAGGTAGCCTTTTCTTCTTTGTTAACTCTTCTGTCTTGCCTCCAACTTTAGGTACCTGCAATACAATCAAAGACAAGACAAATATGTAGACAATCTTAACCTTAGAGATTGATTCTGACTTTGGATTTCCTGCGAAACCCTAGGTCGAACCGACACCTATGTTCTCTTCCCGGGGAAGGCGCCTTTCGCCTACCCCTCTCAGGAGAAGGTTGCCACCCGGCCCATCCGGTTGGACATTTGCCCAGCTTTACTCACCAGGACTTCGGTGCCTAGCCTCGGCCAAGACTTATTGCCCAATTCCTTGAATCAAGAATTCATGCCTAGTCCAAGACCAGGACTTATTGCCCAACCTTATGTCAGGACTTCGGTGCCCAGCCCTCGGCCAAGACTATTGCCCAATTCCTCGAATCAGGACTTCATGCCCAACCCTCGGTCATGTCTTCGGTGCCCAGCCCGCGACCAGGACTTAGTGCCCAATCCATGATCAGGACTTAGTGCCCAATTCTTCGAACCAGGACATATTGCCTTGGTTAACTAGGACTTTTCTTCACTTTGGTACTGATTTCATGACTAACCCTTCCTTTCGGCTTCTTTATGCAACTCTGAGGTCCTTGAAATCCTACTACTTTCTTTGCCCCAACATGTTTCTTCTTCTTCTTTCCTTTTGGTTTAGAAGTAGAAACACCTTGAGCAATGAAAGTCTGTGAACTCTGAAGAGAAAACGCCTCTAACGCCTCGAGTTTTGTTAGAAGTTCTGCCCACGAATATGATCATTTGCCCATATTGTAGCTTAGGCAATACTTCTCAAAACTCTTTGGTAGGAGATTGGAGGATGAGATCGACCTGGATTTCCCCATCGATTTGTGCTCCAAGGATTTCCATCTCTTTCAGCCAAGCCATCATTTTGAGAACATGTTCCCTTACAGATATACCCTCAACCATGATGGTCATTGTCAAGTTCTTCATGACTTCTTGCCTAGCGACCCAATCATGATGTCCAAAGAGTTCATCGAGTTTGGATGTTTTATCACTGGTAATAGAAGAAGCCTAAGGTTGATGACTCTGAGTCATCTCGTCTACTTCTAACCATTTCCTAAAATATTCAAACTCCTCTTCATCATTAATCTCGATAGGTTTTTCAGCACAGAACTTGACAAGATCACACTTGGATTCCTCGGCAGTTTCGACAAAGTCTAGGTTTAATTCCCAATCCATATTATTAGTAAGGGCATTTAGTTCGTTTTCTTTTTGAATTAAGTCAAGTGGGTCTAGATCCATTTTAAAACACCTGAGAATCACAACAATCACACACTTTAGATTTCGAAAATAAATTGACTCCTCAAAATAATAAATTTTCAAAATGAGCCAACACCTCAAAACACCGAGAATATCACATGCCACGATGGTGTGGACGTATACGAATTCTACATTTGTGAGAGGAGGTTTTACCCATTAATTTTACTATCTTGTCATCCTAACTTTCTGACAAGTAAAATCAATAGTTGGTCCTCTTCGGCCCTACAAATAATAGCAGTGACTCCGATGGGGAGGATACTATTATTTGTATCTAAGTGTTTACCATACACGACACTAAGAAAATTATTTTGATTATGTGTCTTCCGATGGGGAAGTCCACACGCTCTTTAATAATTTTCTATAATCTTTTCTGACCTAGTGATCCGCAGAACAAGCCCATCCGATGGGGAGGAAGGCACTCAGAGCCGACACGCAGACTTGTTCACATCACTTGTCAGCTTGTAATGGAGGTCATGGGACCTTTAGGGTCCCTCTCCCAGTTAGTTATTTAATTTTGAGGATTTTCACATGCACACACACAACAAGCACATAACCAAAGCACAAATAAGAAAAATCCTAGATTTTCCAACTTTCATGACCTTGGTCTCCCATGCGCCTCCAGTCATGTCGTCACCTCGTCCGCTCCTCCCTATCCATGCGCAAGCCACCATGAAGGGGTCTCCGAGGATTTAATTAATTACAACATTACATAATCAATCACATAACACAATTATCTAAGCCATGATAAGTTGGAATCTAGTGCATGCAACAAAGAGTTAGCCTACGCACATCCATATATCATCCAGCAAAAATAATCATACATGATAATGTGTAATAATTAACCAATCCTAAGCACACAAAATCGGAAACCTCAACTCTGATACCAATTGTTGGTTGGAATAAATCAACCGAGGGTATGGCTCGACGGGTTTCCTTAGCAACCACGGGATGGAAAATTAGAGACCTCTCTATGTCTACGGATTAAAAATTTAACCCGAATAGAGACTCATCTCCCAAACGACCATCTCGTCGTCGTATCAATCGATTCAAGTCACAACTTACCCAAAACCAAAGTTAAGGCCTTGTAACTTTCTAAATCAATCGACCGCGAAAAAGACGAATGGATCACAAATTTTTGTGTTTATAATCGGGGTACATGACACAATTAATTATCAATATTAATTAAAGAATAATTAAACTATGATAATTAACAAAAACACATGCAATGACAAAAATAAGCATGAAATAACCAAGAAAACAAGAGGAGCTAAAGAGAGGTATACCTCGTCTTTTACCTCGCAGTCTTCTACCGTATGTCCCACCCCTCTTGGATGTCGTGTGGGTGACGAGCTACCAAGACGCGGAGTCACCGAGGCTTCCAATTAATCACCCAATCTTCTTCCTTACTTTGCACGAACCTAAAACCCTAGGTTAAGGTTTTTGCCGCCGGCGACCCTTCAAGAAGGAAGAACCTTCTTCTTCCTTGTGCCGTCCACCAAGTAGACCAAGGATGACGAAGATGATGAAGGTAAAGAAGAGAAACAAAGCTCTCCTTTCCATTAAACCCTAGTCGAGACCTCACCTATCCTCTCCTTCCTTGCCGCCAGCCAAGAGAGGAAGAAACTTCTTCTTCATCCCAGCCACCGGTGACTCCTCCTCGCGCCCATCTTGTGCATAGCAAGGAGGAAGGAACCTGCCCAATAGATGGAGAGGAAAGGAAGAAGAGAAAGAGGATGAAACTTCCTCTCCTTCCTTCTTCTTATTTCCTCCTATCGCCGGCGCCGCAACCTCCTCAAAGAAGTCACCGCCGGTGATCCTTCAAAGCGCTTCTCTCATGCCGAACACCACCTGGTGATGCTTCCTTAGATCAGGTTCCACGCCCAATGGAGAGGAGAAGAAAAGCTTCTTCCTTTGTTCCCTTTGATCCAGCGCAACTGTAGCGCCCGCCCCTTTTCCTAGGGTTCATCATCTGGGCGGTGCGTTACTCATTACACTCATACTTAACTCTTAATCATTTACTTAACATAAGGATCGTAATCATGCAGCGGAATTTAAAACGTTATTATAATCATATGCAGTCAAGGTAACATTAAGTCATAAACATATTTTCTTCTTAGACTTTAGGAAAAGTAGTTCCATCGGCCAAGTCACCACCACACACATCCGGACCTTCCTGCAGCTTCCTCTTTCCTTAGACATTTCCATATTGATCTGCAACATAAGAACATGACTTATAAGCACATAGGCTTAGTAAGACTCTTTCCTACTCACTTAAAACCATACATTTGCATTCAGCCCATCAATACATATCGTAAGGTAGCAATCATAGGGCATGCATGGCATTTAACATAATCATGAAGCATACATGGCATTTAACATAACTTTAAGCATTCTTAATCATAACCTATAACTTTCTTAGCATGAGTATTAACGATCATATGCATTATCATGAAGGATGCTTTTTGAAATACGTATAGTAAGTAATACTTTAAAATAGGCATTCATTCATTCTTAGGATCCCTGGCTTGTACCCATTCATTCATTTTGCGCACATATACCCCTGCAGGGGCCATTCTAGGCTTACTATCTTTCAGCCTAGGGACAGCTTCGGTAGTCCAGAACCGTTAGGCAGCTACGGTAGCCCAGAACCGTGGACAGCTTCGGTAGTCCAGAACCGTGGATCTTTTCCAAGATCCGGTACAAGCCATACTTTTTAAGGTAAAATACATACATGCATTCTTTCTTTTTCATTCTTTCTTTCTTTCTTTCTTTCCTAAAGGATGTACATAGTATACATGAAGCATATCCTTTCTTCCTTATTCATATCCTTTCTTTATGGTCATTCAATCATTCATAGCATAACATGGAGCATTTCAATCATACATAGCATAACATGAAACATGGGATTCATTCATATTCATAGCATGGCATGAAGCATATAAAACTTAGCATTCCTTCCTTATCCATATCATTTCCCTATTCATATTATTTCAGCATTCGTAGCCTTAGGAACCTCTTATCCCCTTTCAAAGTCACCCTTCCATACTGTTCAATTGCATATAGGGAAATAGCTTAAAAATATATGCGCTATGCTAGTTTTATCACATCATAGGGGAGTCTCATGGCATAAAACTCACTAAACATTTGTTTAGGTGCATCATTTGTAACTTTACTTGGGTTAACATCGAATTCGGAATCTGCACACACACCTGATCGGTCACCAGACCGATCAGAGTGTAGCGTGATCGGTCTGGGGACCGATCAGGGTGCATCCTGATCGGTCACCTTGACCGATCAGGGTGTGTCCTGATCGGTCTGGTGACCGATCAGGGCACTCGATACAGTGGTATAACACCGAATCGTTCAGAATACTTCTTCTTCCCTTCTTTCCATACAACATCCCTACACGACATAACTTTTCTTCCGTTCTTTCATTCATGTATCATGGAGAAATCTGTTTCATTCTTTTCACGGATCATCATAAACAACATAAGGAATCATAAAAATGCATTCGGAACCATTACGTTGCAGGTGAGGGAGTCTTACCTCTGGTTTTCCTTGCTCAGAATCGTAGAGTCCGTGGCTCTTCAAAAGGGAAGTCCTACTGCCTCTCTGGTGACTCACGGCAAGGAGAAAGTTCTCCTGGGGCTCTCGGCAAGGAGGGAGAAAGGAGAGGGAGGAGAAAATCACTCGGTGGGAGAAAAAAAGAAAAAGAGTACGTAAGTGTCTCTTTTATAGGGAGTGAAGAGGTGAAGCGACGACAAGCAGTTTCGTGCGTCCCTTCATTGCATCCCTTTACTTCTTTTCTCTTTATCTACCATTTCCAATCTCCTCTTAACAGCATTCCTTCCTAGGTGGATTGGTTACGTGGGCTTTGCTTCATCCTTGAGGTCCTGGGTTCAATCCTGAACCTTGGCACCTCCCGAAGCCTATCAAGAGAGTGCATCATGCATATCATTATTCATCATTTTATCCTTTTATTTATGATCATATGTTTAAGAAAAATTTGGGGCGTTACAGCAACCCAATACCCTAGGAGAGAGAAATTGTGAGGGAGAGAAGAAGAGGCTCTTAGGGTTTTGTATGGATGATTTTGATTGATTAACCAACCTGGGTATCATGACTCCTATGAGGTATTTATAGGGCTAAGGTAGGGACCATGAGGAGGAGTTGGGTCTTGGCCCACTAATGGATCCAAATCTGATCCATTAATAGAGATCCATTCCACTAAAGGATCCCCATTAAACTTCCTCACCAACCCCCATATTTTCATATGGGCTCCACCTATTATGAGTCGTCCATCTCCCCGTGTTTAAGATATTGAATGCTTGATAATTAATTTAAATTACTGATAATTTTAATTAATTATCCTCTTGATCCTTGACTAGTACCACTCAACCTTTTCATCATATTGGACCATAGTCCACTTACAAGATTTGACATGACGATCCTTGTGAGCTCATCAATGGAGTATCATCATTCCGACTAACCATGACAAGGATTCCATCAATAATCAACAGCATACCATGCAGATAATATTATTACCCAACTTACCGGGCCTATCGATCTAACAGAATAGATCTCGACCATTGGTAAATCAAAGTAATAATAATTAAATACATGTGCCTGTTATTATTTCGGGATTTAGAGATCGTACTCCATAATATATAAACCAAGGTCTAAATCAATTTATGAAGTCAGTACAAAATTGGATGACCTCTCTTTTGGTCCTACTCAATGCACACAAAGCACACTAGTGTAATTCTATGGTTAAGACAAACCACACCTAATTACACTACAACCATTCCGATGGTTTGTCAAACTCCATCTCGGTTGTGAGCCTCTTTCTTATACTTATACAAGAAACTGATAACATGATCTTCTGTGCGTCACCACGCACCATATTATCTATAATGCAATGTATGAGACATTTTGTGCATATACTAATATAAATATGCAACGTGTGATTATGCAATTCTCTTTTAAAATGTATATGTACTTTAACCAAAAGCAAGGTTTTTGGTATACATCCTAACACATTGAAGAAGGGGGAGCTTTGTTAGGAGAATGCAGCGATAAAGGGGAGCATCCAACTTGGAACATGACTTGGTAAGTGAGGTGTATGCTTACTCCTTCCCGATCAATTATACATTGGTATTAAAGCTATGACGAAATCCTTATGTAAATTAAGATTTAATTACTTAGAAGTGTTGGGACCGGGTGCATGTTGACATGGATACGGGTTCGTAATTTTAAAATTTAATTACGTGCAGCGGAAGGTTTAGCATAAATAATTTCTCAAATTATTTTAACCACGTATCTAGCATGCAACCTTATGTTGTGGAGACATGATCATACATTTAAAATTTTACAGAAAGTAAACTAATTTACTTAATACCTCGCGTAACTCATAGAAAGGGACGAGATCCAACCGTAGCGTCCCTTGGAAGCTCCGCCTCTATTCGCGTCCACGCCGGGTTTTCTTCGGGATGACTTCGCAAAGCCACGAGTTTCGTGCCGACAAGAACTACTAGATTCTCCAAAGGCACGACAAGAATACCAAGAGAGAGATGAAAAACTAACCACCAAACGAAGAACGGAATCAAGATTCCGGGAGGAAGGAAGGAGTCGCGCCCGCTTCTTCTTCATCTTCGGCTTCTTCTTGGTGGTGGAAGCTCACGGCAAAGGGGGAGGGCTCTAGGGCCGGCGGCATGATAAGTGTCATTTTATTGATCATTTTATATGCTTAAATCTATGTTTGACCCATATTTTACTTGTGTAATTGTGGATTTACCCTAGGTTCTAGGATTTGTATCCTTTTTGGACCTAATTACAAATTTGGTTATATTTGAGTTGTTTTGTCACTATTTTTGATCTACTTTTGTAGGCTTGGAAGGATCGTGGACCTAGGTTATATTGGGTCAAATGTTGAGTCAAAAGTGGACTAGATCAAGTGATCAAGCGACGACTCATTTGGACCGTCCGATGCAAGAACGGTTAGATCTAGACCATCTGAGAACTTTTGATCAATCCGAGCTGGGATTAAGGCTAATCAAGCAATCACATCATGATCTGAAGATTTCAGCTCAATTGGAGATCATCTGGCCGTTGGATCATGATCAGAGAGATCTAGACCGTCCATTCAAAGATCAAGGTGATCCGAACCATCCGTTGGAGATCTGGCAGATCTGAGCTACCATGAGGATGATCCTGACCTCTGATCGAGATCTGGAAAATTTGAATCAAATCCGACAAAGATTCACCGTTGGATGAAGCGGGATTAATCTTAGCCGTCCACTGATTAACTACAAAAACAGATTCCCCTGTTTAGATCTGGGGTCGCGTCTTCAGCTCAGTTCGAATTTTCTTCACTTGTTCTTCAGTTTTTTTCGGCGATTTCTTCCATTGAGGGCGTGGCCAACTCGATCACTACCTTGGAGCGAGATTTGAGTCATTGGAGAAGGCTTCTATGGAGTTTCTAACTCGGATTTGCATCAGATCAGGGGCTGAGTGAGGGTTTCATCAGTTTCTGATTTCTGATCTATTTGATTGCGAATTTGTGCTGTTTCCTTCAATCGGAGCTTCCTGGAGGGTCTCTAGAGCGTCCTGATCATCACCTAATCTTCACAGCATTCTTTCATCGCGAGATCAAAGGGATCGGATTGGTTTTTCCAGCTGCGTGCAATCTGGGAACAGATCTGAAGTGGGAGCCAATTTCCATTGGTTTGTGAGTTGAAGGGGTTCTTGACTTGCCTTTGTGAGACGAACAAGGTGATCTCGAGACAAGAGAGTGATTGAGAGTTAATTTCCTTAGTTAATTTCTGTTTTTCAGATGTAATTTCAGTTTCAAATGTCTTTCAAATCTGTTTTTCGTATCTGCTGTAGTTTCTGAAGTTTGTATCAGTTCTATTAGATCGTTACTTGTAGTTGATAGCTTTTCAAACTTGCAATCTAGTTAGCTAAGTTGTTTGTTAAATGAACAATTGCATTCATGTCAGTTTATAGCTTCAATTAATTTCTGAATTTGGATTCGTTTCTGCATTTATACTTGTTTCTGTCTGCGTATCAGAATTCTTAGTGTTCATTTCTGAGATGTTTGACTATAATTAGATTGTAATGCTTTGAAGTAAGTAGGTAAACAGCTTGATTGGTTAATATTTGCTCTCAATTTGAGTTTAATTCATGAATTAGTTCTCGCGTATCAAGTTTGTAGTTGTGTATCAACTTGGTCCCTGCTCTTACTTCAAGTTCAGTTTGAATCTGTGTTTCCATTTCTGAAAATTAGACATCATGGATAGAGTGCTAATGCAGTAGGTTTCAGTCTACTTCACATTTGAATCATGCCAGAATTAAGTTGATTTCTGAAATTCTGTTCAGCTGCCGCGTAGCATACATTCCTGCACATCAAGAAATCAGTACTCTTCTTAATTGAAATAAGCTGCAATTTCAGTCATTTGCTTCTGAATTTTGGTGTCAAGGAATCAATAACTCTTCTTGATTGTATCTGAACATTAGATTAGTTATTTGAGTTCAGTTTATCCTTGGTTGTTTCTAGCATTCAGTTTGATACAAGCATGCATGCATTTCGAGTTATTAAGCTTAGCATTTCATTTTCTGCAATAGTTTGATTCAGAATTCTGTATTCAATCTGTTTGTTTCAAATTCGATTGTTACATCAGTAGTTTCACAGTAGTGTAGTGCTGCTCTATTTGTTCCAAGTTGCAAGTCAATACTACATGTAGATTTAGTTTCCGGCACAAGGTGTTCCTTTACTTGATATCAAGCTTAGTGTTTGAATTCATGCAACTTCAATTCTGTAATCTCATTTCTATTACTGCTGCATTCAATTCCGAATTTCAGTTCTTAATCCATGCATTTTATTTCATTAATAGCCTTGTTCTCCAAGTGATGTGATTAGTTCATTTCTTAGGTTGTTTCACATTGAGTATCAAATTTTCATTTCTTTTTATTACCTTTCCTTGTCTATTTGAAACCAAACACCAGACTTTATTTGAGACCCAAAAACATTGACGACACATAAACGCAAGCTCGAATCATACAATTTGAACTAGCCCTTGGAAAAATACGACCTGTGGCCCCTTTACTACGCTTTTCTTCTTTGATTGCAAAAAGGGTTTCAGCACTTTTATAAATTCTAAATTCTGATGGATCCACATTCGTGACAACATTTATTAGCTAAATTGGGTCCATCACGGCACTAGAAGAGGGAGAGGGAGAGAAGGAGAGGGAGAGAGGCTAGGCAAGAATCCTTGATCTCTTGGATTAATCTCCAAGCCTTGCCTTGGTACCTTTATATAGTAGCCTCTTAATCGCCAAGTCTCCTCTTAACGGAATAAATTTTTCATAAGAAATTTATCTTATAAATTTTTCTATGAATTATTCCGTTATGCCAAGTTTTTATTATAACTTAATTTATAATAAAAACAACCATGCCCCCCCTTTTATTATGGAAAGAAATTTCTTTATATAAATTTCTTTATCATGGTAAATCAATCCATTATTGATTTTATAAAATAAAATAAATCATTCCAAGGTTTATTTTAATTTCCATAATAAATAAATCTCTTTATATAAATTTCTTTATATAAATTTCTTTATACAAATTTCTTTATCCATAATTTTATAAGACAAACCACGCGCGATTTATTTTATAAATTTGAACCAAACAATTTGGTTCTTCCCTCTTATTGTGGCCGGCCAAACAAAGAGGGTGGGGAACCTCTTTGGCTGGCCAAACCCAAGCCCCGATCTCACGAATTAAACTCATTTAATTCGTTCAATAAGTCTTCAAAAGACTTAGCCATTTTATGCTTCCGATGCGTCTCTGAAAAATTCAGATTCGACTTATCTCTCTTGATCGGAAAATCTAATTTTTAACTCGTTTTAAATCCCTCAGACTACTCGTAGTGTGTGTGACTAAATAGGCTTTCGATTTATGTTGGCCGTCTATAATTAACCAATTATAGAACGATCATAAGTGGCACCTAGTAGTACATCATGATCCCCAATTAATCGAAAGATCAACGGTTGACCTCAGAAACTATTCTGAAACCCTTCAGCAGCTTTAATGGATCGTGCCCCATTCCCTTCACCATCTTATACCCACTTGGTTCAGGACATGGTCTATGTGTGTCAGTCCCCACTAGGCTGACTACATCACACCTAGCCCTAGTAACGTTCTCTCGTCCTATGGATTCTAATTACTCTCATATATTTAAGAGATTCATACTCTGAACATGTCATGCTCTAGCCAGAGGCTTCGAGTAACAATCCGACGATAGGCCTTGGGTATACATCCCCTCGCAAGGAGTGGTGAATCCTTTGTAGGCTGTTCAAACATCTTCGGGCACTTCGGCTTATACCCAACCATCCTGGGTCCACACCTCCTTGGAGATACTTGCTTAAGATGTCAAAGTATAAGTCTTCATGACCAAGATGACTTGAACACCGCAAGTCAAAGGAACATCATTGACATATCTATATGTAGATTACCATATGAAGTCTTACAGCTAGTCACTCCAATGAACTAGTTCCCTTAACTGGCATTCATGTTTGTCTCCGGACATCCCAATGTCACCAGCCAGTGAGAATCAGCTGATTAGAGAATAAGCCATGCTAGTCTCAACAGAATTGATAGTGTCCGTATTTATCAATTCATCGACTAGGGACAATTTCAATACTTCACAATTGCACATGTAGAGATAATCACTAGTTGTGAATTCATCACAAATTCTCTCATGCTGTGAATTGTATTGCGGGCATTCAGTAAATGAGTTTGAGTTTAAGATCTCAATCAAATACACGAACATGTATACTCAAATAGTGAATATTCATTTATTAAAGTAAATGATTACAATCATAAGACGATTGCCTTAGGACACTTCTCTCATATTACTAACAATCTCCCACTTGGCCTAATGCCAATCGCTACGGTATCCAATACCACAGGCTCTAACATGACCCTCAAACTTGCTTTGAGACAAGGCCTTAGTTAAAGGATCTGCTAAATTCCTTTCAGTGAGAATTTTCTCAATTTGTATATCATTCCTACTTATAATCTCTCAGATCAGATGATAGTGGTGAAGCACGTGTTTGGATCGCTGATGAGACCTTGGTTCCTTTGCTTGTGCAATAGCTCCATTGTTGTCGCAGTAAACCAGTATTGCTTCATCAATGGTTGGAACCACACCAAGTTCCGAGACAAACTTCTTGATCCAGACCGCAATATATTCCGCTTCCGTGGAAGAATCCGCTACAGTGTCTTGCTTGGAATTCTTCCAACTTATTGCGCCTCCATTCAAAGTAAATACGTATCCAGACTGAGATTTGGAGTCATCCTTATCTGTCTGGAAAGTGGCATCTGTATACCCACGTTTTACCATATCTCCTTCTGTAACGCCCGCCCTTATATCTACCCTCGGGGTGGGGTTACGTAACAATTAATCATATATATTTTTTTTCCTCTATCTTCTAGCATAAAATTTAAAACAAACAATGCAAGGACTAAGTGCTAAGCATGCTTGCCTATACATGTCAAACAAATGTCATGCTTGAATTGCTAGAACATCATTTGAAATATTTTAATCAAAAGTTATTCCATAACATGAGAGGTTCACATTTTAATTCAAACCATAATATAATCCAATAAAATCAAGTATATGAAAACTCCAAGTATTATAATCGTCATGCAATATAGATCCTAATCACTATCATTCATTGTCAAGGAGCATAACATAAGCATAAATATGTAGATATAGAAGTCTTTCTTCCCGAGCCACCACCCCACACATCTTCAGCCTCCTGCCTCTTCCTTTAGTTTAAGTGTTCCTTACCCTTATCTGCAGCATAAGATAACACACATAAACTAGTAAGCACAAATGCTTAGTAAGGATCCTGTCCTACTCGCAAAATCCATACGAAAGAACATAACATGTACACATAATAAATCATAAGCATGAGTTCATCAAAGCATACTAAACATCCAAGTTTCTAAGCATGCAGTATCAAGTACCATAAGCATACTCTTCACATATAATAAATACTTTCAATGAATGTTTTCAAAACATTTCCATAATGATATTACTTAAAAATACATCCATATCATATTGGGCCCTGTTGTGTACCACATATCGCACGGAACTATTGCGCGTTCCCTAATGAATTGGGGTAGCGAGCCACCAATTAATTAGAGCAGGACCCTTCCATCCTACCGGAGCCATGACCTTACGTTAACATGCACCCCGGATTTGTTTAACGACCCCCTTATGAGTCGGGTACACAACTTCAAAAGTAAAATACTTATCATGCTTTTACATATATGCTAAGGAGTACTCCAAATCACTCTTAAAGGACACACCACTCTTCAAGGGTGCTCATGATCCCGGAGGGACACACCACACAACATAAGGGGTGCTCTTGATCCCATACATAGTAGAGTATCCATTTAAGCATTTTAACATATCACATGCAATTTCATAAGTGTGCCCCATGGGCTATAAGGCATGCTCATACATACATCATATTTCATGCATGTTCATACATACATCATATTCCACACATGTTCATACATACATCATATTTCATACATGTTCATACATACATCATATTTCATACATGCATATACATATTATCTTACTAAACATAATCATGTCCCGTAGGGTAGTTTAACCTTCACATACTATTCATGCAACTTATTAAACATAAAGCACATCATGAGATAATTATGCAACCCTAGACCCTAGTCCTTCTAGGGTTGGCCGAAACTCAAGGGTAGGGGAAAATTAGGGTTTGAACTAAATATTCACACAGACATTCATACAAACACCTTGTATACACTATCTTACAATACATTAAACATGGATATATTTTAGGATAATTCAACCCTCACTAACCCTTTTTCTAGGCCTTGGCCGAAACCCATCCAAGCTCTAAACCCTAGTTTTTGTTATCACAAAATGAAGGGACACAACATATAGGTATACCCTAAGTTCCAAGGGTCTTCACATGCATCAAGGGGTAACCAAGGTCTCCTCTTGGGTGTTGGCCGAAACCTACACAAGGGTATAACCCTAGGTTTTGTTCACAACATTTTGAATAAACCACATATACATATACCCTAAGTTCCAAGGGTCTACTCATGTAACAAAAGGAACCAAGGCCTTCCCCTAAGGGGGTGGCCGAAACTTACAAGGGGTGTAACCCTAGTTTTTCTTCCTTTTTGTTCATACCATCATGAAGAAAATCAATATACATATATACTCTAAGTCTCAAAGGTCTTCTCATGTATCAAGGAAAGAACCAAGGCCTTCCCCTAAGGGGGTGGCCGAAACTTGCAAAGGGGAAAAAGTCCCCATTTTTGAAACAATCAAGGAGAATAATCACACCACAACTATTACACTGCAGGCGAGGGGATACTTACATCCTTTCGCTTGAATTTCTCCTTCTCTAAAATCTTAAGGTGCCCTTGGTTGAAGGAAGGTGAGTGTTCTCCTTCCTAGCACTTCTATAGAACCCTTGGCCCTAGTAGAGGGCAAGATCCTTGTAGAGTTCTTCCTCCTTCCAATTCCCTAGGGTTAGAACCCTAGGGTTGTGTTTTTTTTCGAAAATGAAAAGGGAGAAGGGGCTTGAGGTTTTCGGTGATGAGAGTGAGGAAGAAGAAGAGGAAGTTATTCCAACTTCTCTTTCCCTTATTTATACTTTTCTCATGAAGAGACATGTCTCTTCACTTCCCTAGCTTTTAACAAGCATGTTTCTTATTCCCTCTACATGAAATATGGCTTGGTGTGTTGGTTATGACATGATTAGTGCAACTAGGAGGTTCAAGGTTCAATCCTTGCTTCCTCCTTTCTACCTTTTCTTTTTATCACATTTTGCACTAATCCATATCAAAGCCCATTAAGCCAAGCCCATCATGAAATTTCATAATAATAATAATATTCCATGAATTCATAATATTTCATGATAATATTTCATGAATTCCATAATATTTCATATTCATGAATTCATAATGTTTCATAATATTTCATGATAATATTTCATGAATTCCATAATATTTCATATTCATGAATTCATAATATTTCATAATATTCCATAATAATATTTCATGAATTCATAATATTTCATAATATTTCATATGGGAAATTTTGGGGCGTTACAATCCTCCATACCTTATAAAAAGTTCGTCCCGAACTTTAAAATAATTCCGGATACTTTAATCGTATTGCCTCCTCTCGTTCCCACGTGGCTTCTTCGAATTGTTCGTTCCGCCACAGAACCTTTACTAAGGGTACTTCCTTGTTCCTTAGCTTTTTGACTTCCCGTTCTAAGATCCGAATAGGTCGGCGTTCTGAACTTAGGTTCTCTTGATCTTGTACTGGTTGGGGCTCTATCATCTGATTCACATCAGAGGTACATTTCCTGAGCATTGATACATGGAAAACATTGTGGATAGCCGACATTTCTGGCGGTAACTCCAGTTCATAGGCCACTTTGCCTACCCGTCTCAGAATCTGATACGGTCCCACATATCTCGGACTCAGCTTCCCTTTCTTTCCGAATCTCATCACCCCTTTCATAGGGGCCACTTTCAGGAATACTGAATCCCCAACCTCAAACTCTAATGGTCTGCGTCGCTTGTCAGCGTAGCTTTTCTGCCGACTCTGAGCAGTCTCTATTCTCTGGCGAATATTCTTTATAGCCTGAGTGGTTTCGTCTATAATATCCGTCGGGAGTCCCATCTCCTTCTTTTCACCACTCTCAAGCCAGCATATAGGAGATCTGCATTTCCTTCCGTATAGTGCTTCGTACGGTGCCATCCCGATAGTAGCCTGATAACTGTTGTTATAAGCAAACTCTGCCAGGCTCAGGTATCGACACCAGCTTCCCTTGAAATCCAAGGCACAAGCTCGCAACATGTCCTCTAATATTTGGTTTACTCTTTCAGTCTGCCCGTCAGTCTGGGGATGAAAGGCAGTACTGAATTTCAGTTTCGTGCCAAGAGCCTTCTGCACGTGTCCCCAAAAATCTACAGTAAATCGACCATCTCGATCCGAGATGATGGTCTTGGGAACCCCGTGTAATCGGATAATTTCCTTGACGTACAGTTGAGCCAACTGCTCCACTGAGTAGGTCATTCTAATAGCCAGAAAATGGGCAGACTTGGTGAGCCTGTCCACTATAACCCATATACCATCATATCCATTCGTCGTTCTAGGCAGCCCAGAGATGAAATCCATGGAGATGTCCTCCCATTTCCACTCGGGAATAGACAGGGGTTGCAAAACTCCTCCAGGCCTCTGGTGTTCTGCTTTGACCCTCTGGCAGGTCAAACACATACTGACATAGTGAGCTACATTCCGCTTCATACCGGACCACCAGAATTTGCTCTTCAGATCTTGATACATCTTGGTAGACCCAGGATGCATCGCATAAGGTGTCCCGTGAGCTTCCTCAAGGATTCTTGTCCGTAAGTCGGAGTTGTCGGGAACACATAATCGATCCCGCACATATAAGACTCCGCTGTCTGAAATTCGAAATCCATCGTCCTTGCCTTCGAGAACCTCTTGCTTGATTCTCTGAAGACTCGGATCCTGATTCTGCTTTTCCAGAATATCGCCGAACAATGTCGGCGCAATCATCAGGGTGGACAACTGTCCTAATATGATTTCAATCCCGTAATTCATAATTTCTTCCCCTAAGGGTTGTGACAAAGCCGACAAAGACATTAAAGCAGCACATGATTTCCTACTGAGAGCATCAGATACCTTGTTGGCTTTTCCCGAATGGTACAGGATCTCACAATCATAATCCTTGACCAATTCGAGTCATCTGCGCTGTCTCATATTCAGATCTTTCTGGGTGAAGAAATACCGCAGACTCTGGTGATCTGTATAAACTTTACACTGAGTTCCATATAGATAGTGCCTCCATATTTTCAGTGCAAAGACCATCGCTACTAACTCTAAGTCATGGGTAGGGTAATTTCTTTCATGTTCTTTGAGTTGCCTAGAGACATAGGCAATCACCTTCCCATTCTGCATAAGTATAGCTCCAAGTCCCAGTTTGGATGCGTCGCTGTACATATCGAAACCCATATCGCTCTGTGGAAGAGTCAATATTAGAGCGCTAGTCAGCCTCCTTTTCAGTTCAGCAAAGCTCTTCTCACATTCCTATCGTGATTATGGTTAACCCAACTCATAGTATGCTTCCCCCAATTATTCATTCTTATTTGTCACATGATTAATATGGGGTAAATAAGATCTTATTTATTACATTACCAAAATTTATTTTTATTCCATCTTATAGGTCTACATACAAAACTAGCCCAACTCAGTGAGCAAGATGGGTTGCCGTTATGCCCAACATAAAGAATAGCATAGCGACGCCTACTACCTCCTCGCTCATCTCCCTTTGGCCCGCCTCAGGATCCTCTACTGTTCCCATCGGGTCGTCTTCTTCAATCTCGAGAATCTCCTCGTCCGCTTCAAGGTCTTCCTCGAACAACTCCAGCATCTCTGGGTCCTCCTCGAAGGGCTCGGGATCCTCCTCGAAGGGCTCAGGATCCTCCTCGAACGGCTCGGGATCCTCCTCGAAGGGCTCAGGGTCCTCCTCCAAGGGCTCGGGGTCCTCCTCAGACGGCTCGGACTCCTCCTCGGACGGCTCGGAATCCTCCTCCGAGTCTCCCAGATCTTCTGGGAACTCATGGCGGAGGAGCTGCCTACACAACTCCGTATATGGTATACCGCATCTGTGCTGTCCCCAGATCTGATGCGCAACCTCTCTTGCCCGGTTGGGCAATGAGCGAAGTAAAGCTCCGATCCTATGATCGTCCGTGGCTGGAAACCCTTCCCGCTCCAGTTTCCAGAAGAGCCGATCCAAGAACCCTATGTTGCCTTGAATTCCCCGGGTCGGACAATACTCAACCGCCTCTATCTGCTCCAGCAGCTCGCGGCACCTCTCAGTGTAGTCCTCATGCAACATCTGGAATTGAAAAGAAAATGACATGGTTAGTACTAAACCATTCCTTTTTCAATTCACAAATATATACAGAGGAAAACACACCCCCAATCGGTGTAGTTTACCCTAGTGATTACAATATGTAACCACCCTCTTACCCCAAATTCTAAATTATTAATGGATACATATATTTATATAAGAGGAAGTTTCATTCATGTTCACATGTCTTAAAATTTCTGGTCATCATCTATCATACCGGTGATAAATAAACTAACATAAGAATTAATGCTACTTTTTCTTGTTATGCAAGCATAAATCATCTCTATATTATGCAAGCATAAATCATCTCTATATATATCATTACTGTACATGAAATAAAGTAAAACGAGGTTAGGATCTCTTACTTGGAAGCGGCAGGATGAAGCTTGATGTGTGTGTGGTGGAGGGGAAACCTGCTCTGATACCAACCTGTAACGCCCGCCCTTATATCTACCCTCGGGGCGGGGTTACGTAACAATTAATCATATATATATTTTTTCCTCTATCTTCTAGCATAAAATTTAAAACAAACAATGCAAGGACTAAGTGCTAAGCATGCTTGCCTATACATGTCAAACAAATGTCATGTTTGAATTGCTAGAACATCATTTGAAATATTTTAATCAAAAGTTATTCCATAACATGAGAGGTTCACATTTTAATTCAAACCATAATATAATCCAATAAAATCAAGTATATGAAAACTCCAAGTATTATAATCGTCATGCAATATAGATCCTAATCACTATCATTCATTGTCAAGGAGCATAACATAAGCATAAATATGTAGATATAGAAGTCTTTCTTCCCGAGCCACCACCCCACACATCTTCAGCCTCCTGCCTCTTCCTTTAGTTTAAGTGTTCCTTACCCTTATCTGCAGCATAAGACAACACATAAACTAGTAAGCACAAATGCTTAGTAAGGATCCTGTCCTACTCGCAAAATCCATACGAAAGAACATAACATGTACACATAATAAATCATAAGCATGAGTTCATCAAAGCATACTAAACATCCAAGTTTCTAAGCATGCAGTATCAAGTACCTTAAGCATACTCTTCACATATAATAAATGCTTTCAATGAATGTTTTCAAACATTTCCATAATGGTATTACTTAAAAATAATCCATATCATTATTGGGACCTGTTGTGTACCACA
>JAGFNQ010001521.1:151754-195980 GCA_024364735.1 Boesenbergia rotunda | reverse complement strand
TCATACAAACACCTTGTATACACTATCTTACAATACATTAAACATGGATATATTTTAGGATAATTCAACCCTCACTAACCCTTTTTCTAGGCCTTGGCCGAAACCCATCCAAGCTCTAAACCCTAGTTTTGTTATCACAAAATGAAGGACACAACATATAGGTATACCCTAAGTTCCAAGGGGTCTTCACATCCATCAAGGGGTAACCAAGGTCTCCTCTTGGGTTTGGCCGAAACCTACACAAGGGTATAACCCTAGGTTTTGTTCACAACATTTTGAATAAACCACATATACATATACCCTAAGTTCCAAGGGTCTACTCATGTAACAAAAGGAACCAAGGCCTTCCCTAAGGGGGTGGCCGAAACTTACAAGGGGTGTAACCCTAGTTTTTCTTCCTTTTTGTTCATACCATCATGAAGAAAATCAATATACATATATACTCTAAGTCTCAAAGGTCTTCTCATGTATCAAGAAAAGAACCAAGGCCTTCCCCTAAGGGGGTGGCCGAAACTTGCAAAGGGGAAAAAGTCCCCATTTTTGAAACAATCAAGGAGAATAATCACACCACAACTATTACACTGCAGGCGAGGGGATACTTACATCCTTTCGCTTGAATTTCTCCTTCTCTAAAATCTTAAGGTGCCCTTGGTTGAAGGAAGGTGAGTGTTCTCCTTCCTAGCACTTCTATAGAACCCTTGGCCCTAGTAGAGGGCAAGATCCTTGTAGAGTTCTTCCTCCTTCCAATTCCCTAGGGTTAGAACCCTAGGGTTGTGTTTTTTTTCGAAAATGAAAAGGGAGAAGGGGCTTGAGGTTTTCGGTGATGAGAGTGAGGAAGAAGAAGAGGAAGTTATTCCAACTTCTCTTTCCCTTATTTATACTTTTCTCATGAAGAGACATGTCTCTTCACTTCCCTAGCTTTAACAAGCATGTTTCTTATTCCCTCTACATGAAATATGGCTTGGTGTGTTGGTTATGACATGATTAGTGCAACTAGGAGGTTCAAGGTTCAATCCTTGCTTCCTCCTTTCTACCTTTTCTTTTTATCACATTTTGCACTAATCCATATCAAAGCCCATTAAGCCAAGCCCATCATGAAATTTCATAATAAATAATATTCATGAATTCATAATATTCATAATATTTCATGATAATATTTCATGAATTCCATAATATTTCATATTCATGAATCATATTTCATAATATTTCATGATAATATTTCATGAATTCCATAATATTTCATATTCATGAATTCATAATATTTCATAATATTCCATAATAATATTTCATGAATTCATAATATTTCATATGGGAAATTTTGGGGCGTTACAATCCTCCATACCTTATAAAAAGTTCGTCCCGAACTTTAAAATAATTCCGGATACTTTAATCGTATTGCCTCCTCTCGTTCCCACGTGGCTTCTTCGAATTGTTCGTTCCGCCACAGAACCTTTACTAAGGGTACTTCCTTGTTCCTTAGCTTTTTGACTTCCCGTTCTAAGATCCGAATAGGTCGGCGTTCTGAACTTAGGTTCTCTTGATCTTGTACTGGTTGGGGCTCTATCATCTGATTCACATCAGAGGTACATTTCCTGAGCATTGATACATGGAAAACATTGTGGATAGCCGACATTTCTGGCGGTAACTCCAGTTCATAGGCCACTTTGCCTACCCGTCTCAGAATCTGATACGGTCCCACATATCTCGGACTCAGCTTCCCTTTCTTTCCGAATCTCATCACCCCTTTCATAGGGGCCACTTTCAGGAATACTGAATCCCCAACCTCAAACTCTAATGGTCTGCGTCGCTTGTCAGCGTAGCTTTTCTGCCGACTCTGAGCAGTCTCTATTCTCTGGCGAATATTCTTTATAGCCTGAGTGGTTTCGTCTATAATATCCGTCGGGAGTCCCATCTCCTTCTTTTCACCACTCTCAAGCCAGCATATAGGAGATCTGCATTTCCTTCCGTATAGTGCTTCGTACGGTGCCATCCCGATAGTAGCCTGATAACTGTTGTTATAAGCAAACTCTGCCAGGCTCAGGTATCGACACCAGCTTCCCTTGAAATCCAAGGCACAAGCTCGCAACATGTCCTCTAATATTTGGTTTACTCTTTCAGTCTGCCCGTCAGTCTGGGGATGAAAGGCAGTACTGAATTTCAGTTTCGTGCCAAGAGCCTTCTGCACGTGTCCCCAAAAATCTGCAGTAAATCGACCATCTCGATCCGAGATGATGGTCTTGGGAACCCCGTGTAATCGGATAATTTCCTTGACGTACAGTTGAGCCAACTGCTCCACTGAGTAGGTCATTCTAATAGCCAGAAAATGGGCAGACTTGGTGAGCCTGTCCACTATAACCCATATACCATCATATCCATTCGTCGTTCTAGGCAGCCCAGAGATGAAATCCATGGAGATGTCCTCCCATTTCCACTCGGGAATAGACAGGGGTTGCAAAACTCCTCCAGGCCTCTGGTGTTCTGCTTTGACCCTCTGGCAGGTCAAACACATACTGACATAGTGAGCTACATTCCGCTTCATACCGGACCACCAGAATTTGCTCTTCAGATCTTGATACATCTTGGTAGACCCAGGATGCATCGCATAAGGTGTCCCGTGAGCTTCCTCAAGGATTCTTGTCCGTAAGTCGGAGTTGTCGGGAACACATAATCGATCCCGCAGATATAAGACTCCGCTGTCCGAAATCCGAAATCCATCGTCCTTGCCTTCGAGAACCTCTTGCTTGATTCTCTGAAGACTCGGATCCTGATTCTGCTTTTCCAGAATATCGCCGAACAATGTCGGCGCAATCATCAGGGTGGACAACTGTCCTGATATGATTTCAATCCCGTAATTCATAATTTCTTCCCCTAAGGGTTGTGACAAAGCCGACAAAGACATTAAAGCAGCACATGATTTCCTACTGAGAGCATCGGCTACCTTGTTGGCTTTACCCGGATGGTACAGGATCTCACAGTCATAATCCTTGACCAATTCAAGCCATCTGTGCTGTCTCATATTCAGATCTTTCTGGGTGAAGAAATACCGCAGACTCTGGTGATCTGTATAAACTTTACACTGAGTTCCATATAGATAGTGCCTCCATATTTTCAGTGCAAAGACCATCGCTGCTAACTCTAAGTCATGGGTAGGGTAATTTCTTTCATGTTCCTTGAGTTGCTTAGAGGCATAGGCAATCACCTTCCCATTCTGCATAAGTACAGCTCCGAGTCTCAGTTTGGATGCGTCGCTGTACATATCGAAACCCATATCGCTCTCTGGAAGAGTTAATATTGGAGCGCTAGTCAGCCTCCTTTTCAGTTCAGTAAAGCTCTTCTCACATTCCTCGGTCCATACATATTTCTTGTCTTTCTTTGTAAGAGCTGTCATAGGGGCTGCAATCCGAGAGAAGTTCTCTACGAATTTTCTGTAATAGCCTGCTAGCCCGAGGAAACTTCGAATTTCACTGGCATTCTTGGGTCTAGTCCAGTTACTCACCGCTTCGATTTTAATTGGGTCCACCATTACTCCTTCCTTGGAGATAACATGTCCCAAGAATGATACTTGATCGAGCCAGAACTCGCATTTGGAAAATTTAGCATACAGTTGTTCCTTCTGAAGAATCTGTAGTACTATACTCAGGTGCTCAGCATGTTCTTCGGGAGTTCTCGAATATATAAGGATATCGTCGATAAAGACGATCACAAATCTGTCGAGGAATGCCGAGAATACCTGATTCATTAAGTCCATAAACATAGCTGGCGCATTGGTAACTCCAAATGGCATAACTACGAACTCTTAATGTCCGTATCTGGTTCGGAAAGCCGTCTTCGGTATATCCTCCTTTTTCACCCTAACTTGGTGATAACCCGATCTCAGGTCAATCTTAGAGAAAACCGTGGCTCCCTTCAGTTGATCGAACAGGTCATCTATCCTGGGTAGAGGGTACCTGTTCTTGATAGTCACGTTGTTCAGCGCCCGATAGTCGATACACATTCGCATCGACCCATCCTTCTTTTTCACGAATAGTACGGGAGCTCCCCAGGGAGAATGACTAGGGCGGATGAGTCCCTTGTCAAGCAGCTCCTGTAACTGTCCCTGTAATTCCTTTAATTCCGTCGGCGCCATACGGTACGGTGCCTTAGAAATGGGGTTAGTACCAGGAACCAATCAATTCAAATTCTATATCTCTTTCAGGTGCTAACCCTGGTAATTCATCGGGAAATACCTCTGGGTAATTGCATAGACTTTGACGTCTTCTAGCTTCGGGCCCTCTGTAGGACTGGTATCAACCACATGAGCTAGAAA
Source organism: Boesenbergia rotunda (assembly GCA_024364735.1). Taxonomy (NCBI): domain Eukaryota; kingdom Viridiplantae; phylum Streptophyta; class Magnoliopsida; order Zingiberales; family Zingiberaceae; genus Boesenbergia; species Boesenbergia rotunda. The sequence goes on along the minus strand of JAGFNQ010001521.1, from coordinate 191,674 downwards.
CCCAGAGCATCCATTTTCTAACATCTTCCTTGCTTCAGAGCCGATAAGAATTTGCTTGTCCTCTTCTTCGGCTCTCCGATAATTCAAATAGAATTCCCGCCTCAGGTTGGAAGGTAACCTTTCATTTACGGCACTCAATAGAGGCGCCGTATTTGTTCAAGAAATCTATGCTTAATATCACATCATAATCTGGCATATCAAGCACTATCAGGTCGCAGTCGAGTTCCCTATCTGCGATTCTGATCGGTGCGGCACGTAGCATTTGGGTAGATAAGATCTTATTTATTATATCACAAAAATTTATTTATCAAATCTTATAAGTCTATATGCAAAACTATCCTCACTTAGTAAGCTAGATGGCCCGCCATCATACCCATAACAAAGAACATCATAGCAGTCACTGCCACTGAATCAGATAGGCCTCCAGTCGGACCCCTCTGGCCGGAGTGCTCGGGGTGCCTGCGCAGTTGGAGGCTCAGTGGGTATCACATTCTGACTTCCCTGCCGGGTTGCAGTGTTCCCCTGCTGGGTCATCAGAGTGTTTATTTCTGCTGTTGTTCAGTGACCTGACGCTGCAGATCTGTGATCACTTGCATCATATTAGGTGGGGGTGCTGTCTCATTACCCCGATTGCTACGTCCTCTAGCCATATCTATCATACAGGTGATAAATGACTACATAAGAATTAACGCTACTTTCTCTTATTATGCAAGCATAAATCATCTCTATATAATCATTACTGTACATGAAATAAAATAAAGCGAGGTTAAGATCTCTTACTTAGAAGCGGCAGGATGAAGCTTGATGTGTGTGTGGTGGAGGGGAAACCTGCTCTGATACCAACCTGTAACGCCCGCCCTTATATCTACCCTCGGGGCGGGGTTACGTAACAATTAATCATATATATTTTTTTTCCTCTATCTTCTAGCATAAAATTTAAAACAAACAATGCAAGGACTAAGTGCTAAGCATGCTTGAATTGCTAGAACATCATTTGAAATATTTTAATCAAAAGTTATTCCATAACATGAGAGGTTCACATTTTATTTCAAACCATAATATAATCCAATAAAATCAAGTATATGAAAACTCCAAGTATTATAATCGTCATGCAATATAGATCCTAATCACTATCATTCATTGTCAAGGAGCATAACATAAGCATAAATATGTAGATATAGAAGTCTTTCTTCCCGAGCCACCACCCCACACATCTTCAGCCTCCTGCCTCTTCCTTTAGTTTAAGTGTTCCTTACCCTTATCTGCAGCATAAGACAACACATAAACTAGTAAGCACAAATGCTTAGTAAGGATCCTGTCCTACTCGCAAAATCCATACGAAAGAACATAACATGTACACATAATAAATCATAAGCATGAGTTCATTAAAGCATACTAAACATCCAAGTTTCTAAGCATGCAGTATCAAGTACCTTAAGCATACTCTTCACATATAATAAATGCTTTCAATGAATGTTTTCAAAATAATTCCATAATGGTATTACTTAAAAATACATCCATATCATATTGGGCCCTGTTGTGTACAACATATCGCGCGGAACTATTGCGCGTTCCCTAATGAATTGGGGTAGCGAGCCACCAATTAATTAGAGCAGGACCCTTCCATCCTACCGGAGCCATGACCTTACGTTAACATGCACCCCAGATTTGTTTAACGACCCCCTTACGAGTCGGGTACACAACTTCAAAAGTAAAATACTTATCATGCTTTTACATATATGCTAAGGAGTACTCCAAATCACTCTTACAGGACACACCACTCTTCAAGGGTGCTCATGATCCCGGAGGGACACACCACACAACATAAGGGGTGCTCTTGATCCCATACTTAGTAGAGTATCCGTTTAAGCATTTTAACATATCACATGCAATTTCATAAGTGTGCCCCATGGGCTATAAGGCATGCTCATACATACATCATATTTCATGCATTTTCAAACATACATCATATTCCACACATGTTCATACATACATCATATTTCATACATGTTCATACATACATCATATTTCATACATGTTCATACATACATCATATTTCATACATGCATATACATATTATCTTACTAAACATAATCATGTCCCGTAGGGTAGTTTAACCTTCACATACTATTCATGCAACTTATTAAACATAAAGCACATCATGAGATAATTATGCAACCCTAGACCCTAGTCCTTCTAGGGTTGGCCGAAACTCAAGGGTAGGGGAAAATTAGGGTTTGAACTAAATATTCACACAGACATTCATACAAATACCTTGTATATACTATCTTACAATACATTAAACATGGATATATTTTAGGATAATTCAACCCTCACTAACCCTTTTTCTAGGCCTTGGCCGAAACCCATCCAAGCTCTAAACCCTAGTTTTTGTTATCACAAAATGAAGGGACACAACATATAGGTATACCCTAAGTTCCAAGGGGTCTTCACATCCATCAACGGGTAACCAAGGTCTCCTCTTGGGTGTTGGCCGAAACCTACACAAGGGTATAACCCTAGGTTTTGTTCACAACATTTTGAATAAACCACATATACATATACCCTAAGTTCCAAGGGTCTACTCATGTAACAAAAGGAACCAAGGCCTTCCCCTAAGGGGGTGGCCGAAACTTACAAGGGGTGTAACCCTAGTTTTTCTTCCTTTTTGTTCATACCATCATGAAGAAAATCAATATACATATATACTCTAAGTCTCAAAGGTCTTCTCATGTATCAAGGAAAGAACCAAGGCCTTCCCCTAAGGGGGTGGCCGAAACTTGCAAAGGGGAAAAAGTCCCCATTTTTGAAACAATCAAGGAGAATAATCACACCACAACTATTACACTGCAGGCGAGGGGATACTTACATCCTTTCGCTTGAATTTCTCCTTCTCTAAAAACTTAAGGTGCCCTTGGTTGAAGGAAGGTGAGTGTTCTCCTTCCTAGCACTTCTATAGAACCCTTGGCCCTAGTAGAGGGCAAGATCCTTGTAGAGTTCTTCCTCCTTCCAATTCCCTAGGGTTAGAACCCTAGGGTTTTTTTTCGAAAATGAAAAGGGAGAAGGGGCTTGAGGTTTTCGGTGATGAGAGTGAGGAAGAAGAAGAGGAAGTTATTCCAACTTCTCTTTCACTTATTTATACTTTTCTCATGAAGAGACATGTCTCTTCACTTCCCTAGCTTTTAACAAACATGTTTCTTATTCCCTCTACATGAAATATGGCTTGGTGTGTTGGTTATGACATGATTAGTGCAACTAGGAGGTTCAAGGTTCAATCCTTGCTTCCTCCTTTCTACCTTTTCTTTTTATCACATTTTGCACTAATCCATATCAAAGCCCATTAAGCCAAGCCCATAATGAAATTTCATAATAATAATAATATTCCATGAATTCATAATATTTCATAATATTTCATGATAATATTTCATGAATTCCATAATATTTCATATTCATGAATTCATAATGTTTCATAATATTTCATGATAATATTTCATGAATTCCATAATATTTCATATTCATGAATTCATAATATTTCATAATATTCCATAATAATATTTCATGAATTCATAATATTTCATATGGGAAATTTTGGGGCGTTACAAAAGTAAATGATTACAATCATAAGACAATTGCCTTAGGACACTTCTCTCATAATACTAACACATCCTTAGTTCTTCTTAAGTACTTGAGGATTGTCTTGACAGCCGTCCAATGATCCATTCCTGGATCAGACTGGTATCTGCTTGTGACGCTCAGAGCATACGATCCATCGGGCCTAGTACATAACATAGCATACATGATAGATCCTATCGCGGATGCATAAGAAATCTTACACATGCAAATCCTCTCGTCTTCTGTGCGCGGATACATAGACTTTGAAAGGTTGATCCCATGCCTAATGGGAAGGTAACCTTTCTTGGATTCCGACATGCTAAACCTTTCTAGCACTCGGTCTATATATGTAGACTGCGAAAGACCAAGCAACTGTTTTGATCTATCTCTATAGATTCTAATCCCAAGGATATAGGTTGCTTCTCCTAGGTCTTTCATGGAGAAAGTTTTGGACAACCAAATTTTAACTGACTGTAAGACTGATATATCGTTCCCTAAAAGTAATATGTCATCGACATATAACACTAGGAATACGACTACACTCCCACTAACCTTCTTGTACACACAAGGTTCGTCAGGATTTTGTGAGAAATCAAACTCTTTGATTGTCTCATCAAAACGGATGTTCCAGCTCCTGGATGCTTACTTTAGTCCATATATGGATCGTCGAAGCTTGTATACTTTGGTTTTATTAACCGATGTGAAACCTTCAGGTTGTATCATGTATACATCCTCAAGCAGGTTTCCATTAAGGAAAGCTGTTTTCACATCCATTTGCCATATCTCATAATCATAATGAGCTGCTATGGCCAGGAGCATCCGAATGGATTTAAGCCTAGCTACAGGTGAATAGGTTTCGTCATAATCAATTCCTTGTTTTTGACGATATCCTTTTGCCACTAATCTAGCCTTAAAAGTAACAACATTACCTTCCATGTCAGTTTTCTTCTTGAAAACCCACTTGCATCCTATGGGTTTAATCCCTTCAGGTGGGTTATCCAAGTCCCATATTTGATTTTCGTACATGGAATCCATTTCTGACTTCATGGCTTCAAGCTATTTATCCCTTTCTGAATTTATCAGAACATCTTCATAACTGATGGGTTCGTCATTGTTAATGAGTAACACGTCGTTCGATTCACTTATGAGAAATCCGTATCTCTCTGGAATATTGCGTGTCCTATCAGACCTACGAAGAAGTGGTATTGTTTTAGGTTCAACTGATAGCTCATCATTATGAGTTATTGGTTGTGGGTCTAGACTAGGTGTCTCTGTAATGTCTATTGGAGTTTCTTGAACATCTTTAAGTTCAATGCTACTCCCACTATTTTCTTATAAAAGAAATTCTTTTTCCAGAAACACAGCATGCCTTGAAACAAACACCTTTTGTTCCAAGGGATGATAGAATTGGTAACCTTTCGTTTCCTTAGGGTATCCAATAAATAGTCATTTATCAGACTTAGCATCCAATTTGTCTGATACAGTCCACTTTACATAAGCAGGACAACCCTATATCTTTAGGTGAGATTAATGAGGTTTCATACTATTCCACATCTCATATGGAGTAGTAGCGACTACCTTGGTCGGGACTCTGTTTAGTAAGTAAACAGCTGTCTTAAGCGCATAGCCCCAAAAGGATTTTGGAAGAGTTGCATGATTCATCATAGATCTAACCATGTCCATCAAGGTTCGGTTATGCCTCTCAGATACACCATTATGCTGTGGTGTATATGGCGGAGTCCATTGAGACAATATCCCATTGTCCCTAAGATAATCTTGAAACTCTTGACTCAAGTATTCACCACCCCGATCGGATCGAAGTATCTTAATACTTTTGCCAAACTGTTTCTCTACTTCACTTCTGAACTCTATGAATTTCTCAAAAGCTTCAGATTTGTGTTTCATTAAGAACACATATCCGAATCGTGAGTGATCATCGATAAAGGTAATGAAGTAGCTATAACCTCCTTGTGCAAGAGTTGACATTAGTCCACAAACATCAGTATGTATTAGACCAAGAAATTCTCCCACTGGTTTACCTTTTCCGGAAAAGGGTAATTTGGTCATCTTGCCTTTTAAGCATGATTCGCATGTATCAAATGAACCGGGTTCAAATGATTCCAAAATTCCACATCGGTGTAATTTGGTCATGCGTTTCTTACTTACATGGCCAAGACGACAATGCCACGTATAGGAGTCTATTTGATTATCTATTCGAGCACGTTTGTTGCTAACTTCGATATTGAAAACGTCACCGGATAAATCTAACGTGTAGATACCATTGCATAAAGTTCCGGTCCCATAAAGAACACCATTTAAATTTATGTAACAACAATTGTTACTAAAAGTTAAATGATAACTCTTTCATTAAAGCATGAAATAGATACAATGTTCTTTATTAACGAAGGAACAAAATAACAATTATCCAATTCTAAGACACGTCCAGTAGGGAGCTTTAGCAAATATGTTCCGATGGCAACAGCAGCAATCTTTGCTCCATTTCCAACTCGCAAATTCGCTTCTCCCTTAACGAGTCTTCTTCTATTCCATAGCCCATGTATGTCATTACATATATGTGAGCTACACCCAGTATCATGTACCCAGGTGTACGAGGAAATAGAGTGACATTCAATAACGAAGATACCTGAAGAGGATGGGGCATCGGATGCCCTCTTCGTCAAGGACTCAAGATAAACCTTGCAGTTTCTTCGCCAGTGGCCCTCCTTGCCGCAGTGATGGCAAGTGTCTTTTGGTGTCTTTTCAATCGTTTTGGCCTTAGTTAAATTATTGGTGTCCAAAATGGAACGCAAATTCAGAGAAGACATGATCAGGTGATTATCCTAGAAATAAAAATTGAGCTTATGTGATGAGAATGATAAAGAATGCATCAATATACATTAATTAAATTCTATTTATTTTTCAAATTGAATAACTCTTTTTATCAATTTGGGAGATCGTAGGAACATCTTCAAATAGGTTGATATCCAACCATAGATAAGAACAACCATGGCTAGAGTCCATCAAGTTATGCTTAGCTATGAAGGTAGGTAATTATACCGATTACATATTATACATATGTAACTATCACATTATGCTATCAAGTAATTGAATGTTTACATAAATCATTGGGTTGTTAACTCATTAACAAGTATGCAACAATATACATAGCACCCAACTGCACCTCTCTTTACATCGACCTTGGCTGTGGCACAACAAATCAATGCTCCAAGCTTAAGGCTGACCCATTAATCAAGAAATAGTTTTAATATGGTTGGAGTTCATTCAATTGTTTAGTCAAGCTTGGATGTGTCCAACAACCAAAACTAAGGATTAACCTCTGACTCCAACTATATTAATCATAAACTAATTCCATGGTTTGAACATGTTGAGGTTCAAGCCGGGCATGGATGTGTCCATCAACCCAAACGAGAAACAAAACTTCAGTTCTAACCATGTTAATGGATGGTGTTGGCCTTAATATTTTGTAAGGGGTTTTGGGTCTCATCCTTTTCTTTTAAGCACATTCATGACATATAATTATGTCATGTTCTAACAATTTCCTTAATAAAGTATGTATGTGACTTAATTTATTAAGTCTCATTAATTGAATTAGGAACCGGATTTCCTAATTCTAATTTCATACTTTATTCAAGGAATTGTTTTGGGAAACAATTTCCTAAATTGTCATAATCAATTTCGGAAATAATATGTTTAAGACTTTGATTTCTCTAAATCAAATCTTATTAAATTAAGAGGCAGATTCCCTTAATTCAAACACATATTATTTTCATTAAAATCTTATTTAAGGAAATAGTCTCTATAGTAAATAATTTTCCTAATTAATTTTGGAAACAATAATATGTAAGAGCATCACCTCATAAATCAAATAAGGAAATTATCGTTTGAGAATCACCTCAAAACTTTCCAAGATTTGATCACATATTTTATTTATGGAAAATTAATTACAACAAATGATTTACTTTGGGTGGCTCCCCGAGGCACTCCCTAAAGAAAATAAATTTGTTGTAAATCTAATTTGGCCTGCTCCCCGATGCATAACCAAATTAAACTTGACAATTAAACAACTTGTTAATAATATAATTTGGATGGCTCCCCGTGGCCTACCCAAATCAATTTTAACAATTCATATTCAAAATAGGAAATTAAATTATAACAACTAACATTAATTTGGGTGGCTCCCCGAGGTACTCCCCAAAGTCAAGAATTTTGTTAATAATTTAAAAACCAATTTGAATTTAATTATCAATTAATGTTTCCATAAAATGTCTAGACTTTCATGAAAAGAAAGTGCCCAAAATTACGAGCCTTCCATAAATGGAAAGTTTCCAAAAATAAAAGGTTTTCAGAATAATTGTAAGTTTCTGATACAAAGAAAACTTACGTATTTCCAAAATTGGAAAATTTCCAAAAATAAGAAATTTCCAAAATTGGAAAGTTTCCAAAAATGGAAAGTTTTTACAATTATCATAAAATTTCAGAAACAGAGATATTTCAAAAGTTTGCGAAATTTCATGAGAATTTCCAAACCTTGAAATTCCTAAATCAGAAATTTACCATAATTGGAAAGTTTCCATAATTGGAAAATTTTTCCAAAATTGAGATCATGACAAAGTTTTTCGCAAAACAATTATATGATTATGTCGAACACTAACCGGCTCTGATACCACTGTTGGGACCGGGTGCATGCCGACGTGGATACGTATTGTAATTGTTACATAATTACATGCAGCGGAAACAAAAGCATGAATAATTTCCTAAATTATTCTAACACATATCCTAAGCATGCAATGTGTTCACATAATCGTAATATAAAATTTTTGCAGAAAAAAAAATTACTCTACGAATTACCTCGCGTAACTTGGAAGAAGGGACGAGATCCAACCGTTAGCGTCCCTCGGAAGCTCCACCTCTATTCGTGTCCACGCCGAGTATCGTCGGGATGACTTCGCTAAGCCACGAGTTTCGTGTTCACGAGAACTACTAGATTCTCCGTGAACACGATGAAAACCGAAAGAGTAATCACATCGAAAGACTCACCACCAAGGTTGGCCGGATTCACAATTCCGGCGAGAAGGAGGAAGATGACTTGCGCCCAATCCCAAGGTGAAGATGGCCGAAGAGGAAGATCGTCCCAAGGAAGAACTTCGTCCCCTTGGTGCTTCTCCTTGTGCTCACGACAAGAAGAGGGAGGGGATGCCTATGGCCGGCCAAGAGAGAGGGAGAGAAGAAGAGGAGAGAGCCCAAGCAATTCTTGGATGGATCATCTTCCAAGGCACCCCTTGGGTCCTTTATATAGGGAGAGGTTTCTTAATTCCCAAGCAAACCTCTCCTTGATTATGGAATAATTTCTCAATCAATCCATAATCAAGGCTCTCATGATCAAGCCTCCTCTCCTTGATTATGGAATAATTTCTCAATCAATCCATAATCAAGGCTCTCTTTCTTTGGTATGATTATATAAAATTTATAAAACAAATCAACCATTGGTTCATTATATAAAAATTTATTAAACAAACCAACTCATGGTTAATTATATAAAAATATATATATATAAAATATATATAACCTTTTATAAAATAAACCAACCTTTGGTCTATTTTATAAAAAAAACCAAAATAGCCTTATCCACTTGTGGTGGCCGAAATTTATACAAAAGAGAATTCATCTCAAGTGGTCGGCCAAGTTTTTATCCAAACCATAGGTCCGTGGTTCAAAACCCACCAATGGATTAAATTTTGTCATCTTTGATTTATTATAAATTTTTATAAAACAAACCAACTCTTTGGTTTATTTTAATTCATGATAAAATAATCCCATGGATTATTTTAAGCTTATAATAAACCATACCACCTTGGATCAAATCCCTTAATGAATTAAACTTATTTAATTCACCCATTAAGTCTTTAAAAGACTTAGCCATTCTATGCTTCCGATGCGTCTGAAATAAATTCAGTTTTGACTATTGTTTGGACTTACCAAAAATAGTCTATCTCGATTGGAGAATCCAATTCTCAACTCGTTTTAAATCATTCGAATTACTCGTTATGCGTGTGACCAAATAGGCTTTCAATTTATGTTGGTCATCCATAATTAACTAATTAATTATAGAACGATCATGAGTGGCACCTAGTAGTACATCATGATCCCCAATTAATTAAAAAATCAACGGTTGACCTCAGAAATGATTCTGAAACCCTTCAGCAGCTATAATGAATCGTGCCCCATTCCCTTCACCATCTTATACCCACTTGGTTCAGGACATGGTCTATGTGTGTTAGTCCCCAATAGGCTAACTACGTCACACCTAGCCCAAGTAACGTTTCTTCGTCCTATGGATTCTAATTACTCTCATATATTTAAGAGATTCATACTCTGAACATGTCATGCTCTGGCCAGAGGCTTCGAGTAACAATCCGACGATAGGCCTCGGGTATACATCTCCTCGCAAGGAGTGGTGAATCCTTTGTAGGCTGTTCAAACATCTTCGGGCACTTCGGCTTATACCCAATCATCCTGGGTCCACACCTCCTTGGAGATGCTTGCTTAAGATGTCAAAGTATAAGTCTCCATGACCAAGATGACTTGAACACCGCAAGTCAAAGGAACATCGCACTTAAGCTGCAGTAAGAACTTCACTAACATATATATATGTAGACTACCATATAAAGTTTCATGTTTATTTCCGGACATCTCAATGTCACCAGCCAGTAAGAATCAGCTGATTAGAGAATAATTCATGCTAGTCTCAACAGAATTGATAGTATCCGTATTTATCAAGTCATCGACTAGGGACAATTTCAATACTTCACAATTGCACATGTAGAGATAATCACTAGTTGTGAATTCATCACAAATTCTCTCATGCTGTGAATTGTATTGTGGATATTCAGTAAATGAGTTTAAGATCTTAATCAAATAATCATGTATACTCAAATAGTGAATATTCATTTATTAAAATAAATGATTACAATCATAAGGCGATTGCCTTAGGACACTTCTCTCATATCACTAACAGTTTCATCATTAGTCCTTGGAAATCCTCTTGATTTGTGTACTTATGTTATAGTAGTGGAGAAGTAGAAGATAAGCAAGCATATGGTAGTGCAATGTCATGAATGTTTTGAGAGAACTCCACTTTCATATTTATTATTTTTGTAAGCATCAGTGCATATATCCATCTTGGGAGGTTTTTGTCATGCTTAGTTTATTCAAGTTGATGAAATTACCATGTTTTTGACTTATGTGATATTTGGAACCATAAATACATGGATTCTTGAGACTTGATGATCCTAAGTAATTTTCTTTTATTATTCCTCAAGTATTGATAGGGGATGTAATGTTTGGGAGATATGTTATTTTCTTTGAGTTTTATTTACTTGCCCGAGACATGCAAGAATTAAGTGTGGGGGAGTTGATAACCACCATTTTATTGATTATTTTAGGCTCTAGAATTCATGTTTGATCCACATTTTTTTGCTTAAGTTTGCAATTGTATTAGGTTTCATGTATTTCCCCTATTTTGGCTGTTAATTCAAATCTTTGTATATTTGGGATATTTTTTTTTGGCACTAAATTTGAATATTATTTTGTAGGCTTCAAATGATCATGGACCTCGATCAAATCGGGTCAGACTTGAGTCAGCATTGGATCCAGATCAAAGGGATCAAGCATCGGATTAATAGGAGCCGTCCATTCCAGAGAACGGCTAGATCTGAGCCATCGGTCAACTTCTGGTCAATCCAAGTTCAAGATAGAATCAATCATGACCATAGATCAAGATCTAAAAATATCAGCCAAATCAGAAGTAATCTGACCGTTGGATCACACTCAAGATGTTCTAGACCATCCATTCAAGAAAAAGTAAGATCTGGACCATCCGCCACTGATCTGGTTAATCCGAGCTGGGGATAGGTAGATCAGGACCATTGATTGAGATCTGTGGAGTTTGGTTCAGATCTGAAGAGATCCGACCATTGGATGAAGCCAAATCAATCTCAGTCGTTCGTTGCTAATTCTCTTCTAACCTGTGGCTTGGCTGACTGGACTGAACCCAAGGGTGGTTTGGCTGATCGAACCAAACTATTTGGTCTGCTGGGCTGCTGATAAGTACCATTTTATTAATTATTTTAGTTGCTAAAATCCATGTTTGACCTATGTTTTACTTGCTTAATTATGATTTTACCCTAGGTTTTAGAACTTCCTCTTATTTTGAACTTAATTGCAAATCTTGATATTTTTTGGATTATTTGGCCACTAAATTTTTGATCTATTTTTGTAGGCATGAAAGGTTCATGGACCTTGGGCATACTGGGTCAAACTTGAGTCGGAAGTGGACCCGGATCGAGTTATCAAGCTTCGGATTAATCTGGGCCGTCCGATTCAAAAGCGGCTAGATCTGAGCCATCCGGGACCATCTGAAGCAATCCGAGCTAGGGTTAGGGTTGATCAAGTACTCTGATCAAGATCTGAAGGTTTCATCCCAATCAGAGCTCATTCAATCGTTAGATCAAGCTCGGAGGGCTCTAGATCGTCCATTCAAAGATTAGGTTGATCTGGACCATCCGTTGCTACTTAATCAAAAATTCCCAGCACTTCTCCTTGTCGCGTCTTCACCGTAAACGTCGCCTTCTTCGTAGTTCTTAGTTTTTCTTCAGTTCTTCTTCAATCCGTTGGCGCGACCCATCAATTCCGATCTTAGAGCAAGTTCCAAATCTTCGGGAAGCTGATGCCGTGATGTTTCCAGCCCTAAATTGCCCAAGAACAGAGCATGATCGAGGTCTCATCAACTCTGCCATCGATTGCCTTCAATCTCGGTTTTGTTCAATCCATCATCCATCCGAGCTATCTGGAGGGGTTCTCGGGTAAGCTCGGATCATTCCCAAGCCATCAGAACAATTGGACAAAGCTAGATTGAAGAAATCGAAGGGGTTTTCAGATTTGAGCAGAGCTGAGTTGGTTGACTCGCAGATTCAGTTTTCCCATCGGTTTGTTGAGCTTAGGGGTTCGAGGCTCTTCCTTGCGTGACGAACAAGGTGTTCTTGAGTTGAGAGAAGGGGTTGATGATAGATTCTTTAGTTAATTTCAGTTCTTAAGCTGTAGTTTCATTTCTGAATCTGTCCATTACTAAATTTTCTGTATCAGCTTTTAGATTTCATTTCCTAACTGTTTCTGCTTAATTAGGTTTATGTCCTTCAAGTCGAGTAGTTTAGGAAGCTTTTCTAGTGGATAATTGCTTTTAATTTCAGTTGTTTTGGCTTTAATCCTTGCGTATCAAGTTGACAGTTCGTATCAACCCTGTTTCTGTAGATTTCTTTTAGTTTCTGAATTATTCAGCTTATTTCCAATTCAATTCGTGTTTAGTTTAATTCTTGAGTTTGAAGACAACATCTACTTAGCTAAAGCATTTGATCTTAGTTAGTTTAGCATTTAGTTCGATCCTGCAGTTAAGTTTCTGCTAGTTGTTCATAAGTTTTCAAATTATTTAGCAGTTTCAGTTTGAGTTTTGAACTGCTTCAGTTTAATGTTTCTGAACTTTGAATCAAGTGAACTTTAGCTTTTCCGAATCTTAATGGAACTTTAGAGTAGTGAACTCGAATGCAGCTTGCATTTGCTTGTTTCTGAATTCGAGTTGCTGCTGCACCTTTACACTCAATTCTGCAGTTTCAGAATTTTTGCAACGTTCCTGCAGTTTACTGCAGTTTCTGCAGTTGTGGTTGTGTCAAGATCTTCAACATCTGTTTTGATTAGTCTGTTGGATTCTGAATGTCTTCATTTATCTCTGCATATAACTGAATTCACAGCTGTGCTTTCCCAGCTTAATCGATTCGTTCAATTCTGAATTGTCAGCCTCACCCTTGGCACAAAAGCATTGGCTTTGGCACAAATGTTTCCTCTGTGTGTCAACTGTTTTTGGCACTGATTTGTATCAAGACTAAGCCTATTTTTAATGTATATTTGAGCCTGAAATCATCTCTTTCGCATTGGGTTTGTTCTGAATTGTATTTTCATCTCAGCACCTAAGCTTTATTTAGTGTGTATCAAGTTTTGGTGGCATGCATTTTGTATCAAGTAAGAGTTGGTATTGACCTTGTATAAATTTGTCTATAGAATGCTTGGCATTTGGTTGTTTTGAATGGCAAACCTTGAAGCAAAAGAATCTGCATTAGTGAGTTCCGATGTTAGCTTTGATTTCCCGAAGTTTGCAAAGTTTCATTAGTTGGTTGATTAAATCCATCATTAGATGAGTTCTTTAGTGCCAACTCCTTGTTTAGCTCCCTTAACTGCGTGGCTTTTCTTTTCATAGCTTTTCCACTTCCAAGTGAAACCAAACCCAGATTCTAATTGAAACCCAAATTCACAAACGACACATAAACACGAGCTCGAACCAAACAAACTTCAACTAGTCCCTAGGAAAAATACGACCTGTGGTCCCTTTACTACGTTTTCATTCTTTGATTGCAAAAAGGGTTTCCAGCATTTTATACAAATTTTAAATTCTGATGGACCCACATCCGTGACAACTTAATCTAGTATTTCGGGACCATCAAATTTTTAGCGCCGTTGCCGGGGAAGCAACTAGTTGATTTGTTTGATTTTTGCTTGTGTGCTTATGGGCATATCATTTGATTCTATTTTCTTGTGCTTTATCTTTTGTATACGGTTGCTGTCATTTTTCTTGTTTGTTTTGTGACAGGGCTGCAAGATCAAAATGATTCAGCAATCCTATTCAAATTTTCAGCAACCAAACTATCAATTCCAACAAGGGCAGCCACAATGTCAGCCTCTCAACCATTTTCAGCAGCCCTATTCAGACTTTCAGCCTTTCCAGCAATTTTAGCAGCCACCACAGCAAGATTTCCAACAGCCCTACTCAAATTTCCAACAAATTTAGAATGGGCAGCCCCAATTTTCAGTTTTTGAGCAACCAATTCAGCAATTTCAGCCTAACTTTCAGCAACCTTATCAACAAGATCAATTGCCTTTTCAAGGAATTCAGCAAGGGTGTCAAGGTAATTTGAATTTTCAGCAACCACCCTTCCATCAAGTTCAACCAAACCCAAATTTTCAGCATCTTAACCAAGATTTCCAGCAGCCTTATTTAAGTTTTCAGCAAGGAAATAATCAATTTCAGCCTCAACCTCAGCCATGGCAGCAAGAATTTCAACCCATACAGAATTTTCAACAACCTCTTCAACATTCACAGCCATATGATCAAAATTTTCAATTTCAAAACCAGAATTTTCAATCCCAACCATTTCAGAGTTTTCAATTCCAGGATCAGAATTTTCAGCAACCAATCCAAACTTCCAACCAACAATTTCAGCCCTATGATCAGAGTTTCCAGAATCAAAATTTTCAGCCATCTCCACCAAGTTGTGAGCCAAGTTTTCAGCAGTTAAATCAGTCCATTCATCCATTTGAGCAACCTCAACAGCTCCCATTTCAGAATGCACAGCCTCCTCATGGTCTTCAGCAGCCTTATGTTACATTTCAAGACCAACAGGAGTTCCACACCAATCAAGGAGGCTTTGAGAATCCTGATGAGAGTGAGGCTCAACAACAATTGATGGAGATGCTTCAACAAGTCCTACAACAACAGCAAAATTTTCAACAACAACAACAACAACGCCTTGCAAAATTGGTTGATCAATTAAAACAAAGGTAAGCCCAAGAATCAGAACAATTATCTTCTCAAGCTACTCTAAATTCTGAGAGCCCCGGAGTTGGTTTTATATCAGTTCAAGGTGACCCTAGTGCATGGCCAAGTCCTTCTTCAAATTATCTTGCAAATTTGGTGGAAGAAGAGGAAGAAATTATTAAAATCAGGGCACCTACAGCATGCATTCCTCTAGAGATTCCTACTCAAAATCCATTTCCAAATTTTTCAGCTCAAGAAGAAGATTCTGAAGCTCCACAGGACCATTCTCATCTTTTATTTTGTGATGATAGTATTATTGATGGTCCTAATTTTTCTAATGTTGTTGTTGCAGATATTACAGGAGAAGCATGCATAGGAGATGATTCCATAGGTGTAGGGGATTGCACTAAGCCCCAGGGACCACCACAAGATTTAAAGGATGAACCAGAAAGTGTAGGGACTTGCATGGTGGAAGCAAGAACCCAAGGATCACCTACTTTAGTTGAGTGTCCACCAGAACCTGAACCTGAAGTGGAACAATTACTTGACCAGGAGGAGAACACGGATACATCTACTCTTGTAGAACCTCCAGGTTTTTTCAGCATGATCAGGTAAGTATTCCTCCTATTTTTTCTGAAAATTACATAGAGGTACCTCAAATTGATTTTATTGTTTGTGATATACTTAGGGATGCATCTCTTATAGAATTTGATTGTGATAAATTGATTGAGGTACCTAGTGTTGAATTTGCTGAATTTGAAGCATGTGGTGATACATATCATGAAAATGCTGAATGTGAAAAATTTTTAGAGGTGCCTAAAATTGATGTTGATTGTTGTGATGAGTCTCTTGATATATCTTATGCTGAAAATAATTGTGCAAATTCATTGAGGCACCTAAAATTGACTTCATGGGTTGTAATACATTGCTTGATACATCCTTGATGGAAAATAATTGTGAAATTTCTATTGAAGTGCCAAAAATTGATTTCTTTATTTGTGATGAATTTCTAGATACAAATTTTGTAGGGAATAATTGTGAAAAATTTATTGAGACACCACAAATTGATTTTATTGGATATGATGCAGTTTTGGATACAATTCATGCAGAGACTGAATTTGTTTCATTTCTTTCTGACCCTGCACGCTTGAGAGAGGTATTACATTGTTTTGCAGGGTCTAGAAGACTTTCGGAGTGGGTGCTCCATCTGGACAGACTCCAGCCTCCTGGAAGAATTTTCAAAAGGCATCAAGAAGGAAGAGTTGATTTTACTCTAATTCATAGAACTTCATTCCTTCAATGGATCTTGAACCTGAATCGCCTTAGGCCACCAGAGCAATTTTATGTAAAGTTCAAGTGTGGGGGAGTCCTAATTCTCTCAGCCACCCATGTTCCTCCACTACCACGATGGAGGCTACTTCTGGATAGACTCCGTCCACCAGAAATAAAGGGGAGTTTGTTCCTTCTTGCATTTTCCTTTATTGCATTTTTCACTTTTAAATTGAGTCCTTGCTAATAAATGCATAAGTAGAGTAGAATGACTAGGAGTCATTGTAAATACCTTGTTATTTCTTTTGTCACTTTTTCTTGCATGACTAGGAATAAATGTATCCCTCTAGGTTATCTCCATAGCATGTTAGAGTCATTTGAAAATGAATTAAATTTAGTTGTTAAAACTTAGGGTTTGAGCTAATGGATGAAATCTTGGATGCTTGAGTACTACTTTTCTTTAGATTCTTGATTGAGGATTTGAGATGAATTATTTTTACCGAGTGAGAATTAGCCTTATATTTGTGACACACATATGTTATTGAACTCTAGAACTTGCTTAGGTTCTTTCAAAACCATATTTCAGTGATTGGATCACATCTATGGAGGCTAATCAATTTGTTTCCCTTTTCCATATTATTCTTAGCAATGATCATACTTGATACATACTCTTTTCAATTTTCCTTTCTATTCCCCTACTCTTAACCCCATTTTTCTATGGATTTGTTTGCTTGGGATGTTTTCTTGATGTTACTATGCCCAAGATGGACAAAGATTTAAGTGTGGGGGAGTGATTAGTGTTTTGGAAAAGTTTTGTATCAAGAAGGCATTTCGATCCAAAAGGAAAAATTTTTGCAATGGAAGGATGGAAACAATTACATTTTGAGTGAGTTTGGTGTCAAAATGGAGCAAGAAGAAGTGGTTAAGGATGGAAATCAATTGAAGCATCTAGAGTTTTCATCATCAATTGAAGATCCAAGAAGCTGTGCAAAAAGAAAAAAAAAGAAGCAGTGAGAAAAATTGTTTGTGCCAAAGTGAAGGAAAATTTTTGCAATGAAACTATTTTAGGGCAGAAATGTTTGGGACTTGCAGTTTTTCTTTGCTTGCAGTTTGTCTTTGCTTAAGAAATCCGAAATAATCTGCTAGAGCTGAATTTGAGCTGAACACAAGCTGAATTTGCAGCTGAACATAATCTGAATTAAAACTGAGAAAAACTGAGCAAAGGCTGAGAAATCTAAAGCTGGAAATTCGGAACTGCATTGCAAGGGCAGCTGTTCTGCAACCAAAATCAGAAGCCAGCAGCTGATTTGAAGGACAAATCTATGCATTCGGTTGAGAAGAAGAAAAAAAAATCTGCAGAGAAGAAAAAAATTGGCACGCAAGGCAGAAATTGGTGCAAAAAGGGAAGAAAAGGATTCAATTCTAGCAGACCTTGAACTGTTCTGAACTGAAACAATGCAAGGTTTGCTGGCGAGTGCTGCATCTGAGAGCTTCTGAAATGATGCAAACTAAAAAGGGAGTAAGCTGCAAGGTTCTAAACCATGAAGGACTGTTGTTGAAGCTGAGTTGGAGGAATTAGATTGGAAAATGCAGCTGAAGAAAAAAAAATCAGAAGGTTGTATTCCACGTAAGAAATTTCTGCACAAGTTTGTATCAACTTGGGACCGAAATTGGTTTGGCTCAAAAGTTGGGAAGTCAAGATCAGCAACCTTTTGTTGGAAGACTGAATTGAAGGCTGTAAGTTTGACAGAAACTGGCACAAGCTGAGAGTATCAAAAGATGCAGAGATGATTTGCAGCTGTGTTAACTTGAACCCAATGCAGAAATTCTGTGCCAAGTGAATTCAGTGAAGTGAAAGAAATCTGAGCTAAAGTGGAAGAGCAGTAGCCTAGTAGAGTATCAAAAGATGGAATCTAAAATGCAAAAAACCCAAAGAAGAACAAATCAAATTTCTGCAATAAGCACAGTTTAGTATCATATCAAACTAAAATTTTGATTTTGGAAATCTATGAGGCAGTGCCGAATTCAAGTGTAGCCTTTATAAAGAAAATCTGCAATGAGAAATATTGGTACGCAAGCAAAAAAAAAAAGAAAGGAAATCTGCTATTTGGAGCTGCCACTTCTTTGTGCCAAATGTGATGATCAGTCCACTTGAAGCTCACGGAAGTGCTGGTTAGAGCTGGTTCGGATGAGGAATTGAAGCATGGCCACAACATAACTAAACCAAAAGAGAAAAACAGAAAAGCAAAACAAAAGAACCAAAGTGACGAGAGAAAGAGAGAAAAAAATCTGTGCCAATCACTAGTAGAATTTCCGGCATTTACTTCGTATATTCACCAAAGTCATAGATAGATAATTACCGAAGTAGACGCACGTGAAGTAAAAAAGGGGTTATTTTACTTCGCCATATAACCGAAGTCATATCCATGAAATTAGCGAAGTCTTTTACCGGTTCAAAGAAGCAATCCGGTTCAGATTTAGACCGATTCCGAAGTAAAAACTTGTCTTTTACTTTGTTGGTTTTGTAAAGTGCCGAAGTAATCGATGATATATAACTTTACAGTTTAAATTAATTGTCGAAGTAAAAAAATATTTGTTGCTTTAGTAGTTTTGTAATGCGACGAAGTAATAGATGATATATAACTTCACAATTTTACAAGTGAAGAAAAGAATTTCTGTGCCAAAATAGTTTGTGTAGATTAGAAATGGGAATGAGCTGAACTGATCTGAATGGAAAACAATGCAAGGATTGCTGATCAGAGATCAAAATTTTTGAAGAGACAGCAGAGTTATGCTTGTGCAGTGGTCAGAAATTGCCTTGCTACTCAACCATTTTCGAGTGGGACACTTAAACTTTCCACTATCAATTGATGCAAGTACTATTGATGTTAAGTGTTGAAGAAATCAGAGACTTGACATGATTCTACCATGGATGTTGAACTTGAAACAGAATGAGAAAGGAAGAAAAAAAATGATGAGAAAAGAGAAGGAAACAAGTTGGCACACAATAGACAAAACTTGGCACAATGAAGTCAAGGAAGGTTGCTTCATCCAATTAAAAGGGCATTATTCAAGTTTGACTTCACTATACTTTTGATATCATTAGAGGACTGTAAAGAGGGCAGAGTTCATTGGAAACATCCTTGAGCACTCAAGTCTTCCACTCCATCAATTTTCTATTTCCTTGGCTTTTATTCCACTCTTTCCATTTTCTATGTTTTCATTTGTTTTTGTAGATGTTGATCCTAATCATGAATGATGGTGGAGAGTAGATAATAAGCAAGCCTATGGTAGTGCAAGAAACATGTGTGTTTGAGTGAGCTCCACTTCCATCATCAACTTAGAACTTAAGGAGAGAGCCACCAAAATTTTCCATGAAAGGCTAGTGAGTTAAATTCATCTCAATGAATCATGATGGATGAAAATGCTAAGTTGTTGATTTAAGGACGAGATACTAATCCATAGAGCTTAGATTTTTGAGAATTGACAACCTTAGGTAATTTATTTTCATTTGCTTCTAATTATGCTTAAGAAATCTAGGGGATACTTACTTAGTAGTTTCGCGAGACGCTCAAGCTTAAGTGTGGGGGAGTTGATAAGAACCATTTTATTGATTATTTTAGTTGCTAAAATCCATGTTTGACCTATGTTTTACTTGCTTAATTATGATTTTACCCTAGGTTTTAGAACTTCCTCTTATTTTGGACTTAATTACAAATCTTGATATTTTTTGAATTATTTGGCCACTAAATTTTTGATCTATTTTTGTAGGCATGAAAGGTTCATGGACCTAGGGCATACTGGGTCAAACTTGAGTCGGAAGTGGACCCGGATCGAGTTATCAAGCTTCGGATTAATCTGGGCCGTCCGATTCAAAAGCGGCTAGATCTGAGCCATCCGGGACTATCTGAAGCAATCCGAGCTAGGGTTAGGGTTGATCAAGTACTCTGATCAAGATCTGAAGGTTTCATCCCAATCAGAGCTCATTCAACCGTTAGGTCAAGCTCAGAGGGCTCTAGATCGTCCATTCAAAGATTAGGTTGATCTGGACCATCCGTTGCACATCTGGAGGATCCGAGCTACCACGAAGCAGATCCTGACCCCAGATCATCATCATCAATGTTTGGATCAAATCCGAGCAAGATCAGCCGTTGGATTTCCTCCGATCAATCTGGGCCGTCCATTGCTAGCTACTTAATCAAAAATTCCCAGCACTTCTCCTTGTCGCGTCTTCACCGTAAACGTCGCCTTCTTCGTAGTTCTTAGTTTTTCTTCAGTTCTTCTTCAATCCGTTGGCGCGACCCATCAATTCTGATCTTAGAGCAAGTTCCAAATCTTCGGGAAGCTGATGCCGTGATGTTTCCAGCCCTAAATTGCCCAAGAACAGAGCATGATCGAGGTCTCATCAACTCTGCCATCGATTGCCTTCAATCTCGGTTTTGTTCAATCCATCATCCATCCGAGCTATCTGGAGGGGTTCTCGGGTAAGCTCGGATCATTCCCAAGCCATCAGAACAATTGGACAAAGCTAGATTGAAGAAATCGAAGGGGTTTTCAGATTTGAGCAGAGCTGAGTTGGTTGACTCGCAGATTTAGTTTTCCCATCGGTTTGTTGAGCTTAGGGGTTCGAGGCTCTTCCTTGCGTGACGAACAAGTTGTTCTTGAGTTGAGAGAAGGGGTTGATGATAGATTCTTTAGTTAATTTCAGTTCTTAAGCTGTAGTTTCATTTCTGAATCTGTCCATTACTAAATTTTCTGTATCAGCTTTTAGATTTCATTTCCTAACTGTTTCTGCTTAATTAGGTTTATGTCCTTCAAGTCGAGTAGTTTAGGAAGCTTTTCTAGTGGATAATTGCTTTTAATTTCAGTTGTTTTGGCTTTAATCCTTGCGTATCAAGTTGACAGTTCGTATCAACCCTGTTTCTGTAGATTTCTTTTAGTTTCTGAATTATTCAGCTTATTTCCAATTCAATTCGTGTTTAGTTTAATTCTTGAGTTTGAAGACAACATCTACTTAGCTAAAGCATTTGATCTTAGTTAGTTTAGCATTTAGTTCGATCCTGCAGTTAAGTTTCTGCTAGTTGTTCATAAGTTTTCAAATTGTTTAGCAGTTTCAGTTTGAGTTTTGAACTGTTTCAGTTTAATGTTTCTGAAATTTGAATCAAGTGAACTTTAGATTTTCTGAATCTTAATGGAACTTTAGAGTAGTGAACTCGAATGCAGCTTGCATTTGCTTGTTTCTGAATTCGAGTTGCTGCTGCACCTTTACACTCAATTCTGTTGTTTCTGAATTTCTACAACGTTCCTGCAGTTTACTGCAGTTTCTGCAGTTGTGGTTGTGTCAAGTTCTTCAACATCTGTTTTGATTAGTCTGTTGGAGTCTGAATGTCTTCATTTATCTCTGCATATAACTGAATTCACAGCTGTGCTTTCCCAGCTTAATCGATTCGTTCAATTCTGAATTGTCATCCTCACCCTTGGCACAAAAGCATTGGCTTTGGCACAAATGTTTCCTCTGCGTGTCAACTGTTTTTGGCACTGATTTGTATCAAGACTAAGCCTATTTTTAATGTATATTTGAGCCTGAAATCATCTCTTTCGCATTGGGTTTGTTCTGAATTGTATTTTCATCTCAGCACCTAAGCTTTATTTAGTGTGTATCAAGTTTTGGTGGCATGCATTTTGTATCAAGTAAGAGTTGGTATTGACCTTGTATAAATTTGTCTATAGAATGCTTGGCATTTGGTTGTTTTGAATGGCAAACTTTGAAGCAAAAGAATCTGCATTAGTGAGTTCCGATGTTAGCTTTGATTTCCCGAAGTTTGCAAAGTTTCATTAGTTGGTTGATTAAATCCATCATTAGATGAGTTCTTTAGTGCCAACTCCTTGTTTAGCTCCCTTAACTGTGTGGCTTTTCTTTTCATAGCTTTTCCACTTCCAAGTGAAACCAAACCCAGATTCTAATTGAAACCCAAATTCACAAACGACACATAAACACGAGCTCGAACCAAACAAACTTCAACTAGTCCCTAGGAAAAATACGACCTGTGGCCCCTTTACTACGTTTTCATTCATTGATTGCAAAAAGGGTTTCCAGCATTTTATACAAATTCTAAATTCTGATGGACCCACATCCATGATAACTTAATCTAGTATTTCGGGACCATCAGCTGCACACAAGGCTGGTTTGGCTGATCGAATCCAAGGCTGAACCGCTGAAGTTGGCTGACTGGACCGAACCGCTGAAACCGAGACAATCAAAAGAAGGGGACTGCGTGAAGCTAGGGCAGACGAGGGGTTCCCGTCTCGGCCATCGCAGCCATCGCACCAAAGCTAGGGCCCAGGGGTTCCGAGCCCTAGTCGACTTCACCATCGCCGACCAAAATTCCTTCACAGCTTTGTTCTTCTTTATCAGCATCACAGTAGTTTCATTTCCTGAACTCAGTTTCTTCGCATCTTCATCTTTACTTCTCGAAAAGGGTTCCTTCATAGCATTCATCTTCACAGCAATTTCATTACAGCACAGCTTCAATTCCCAGCAGTTTTTCCTTCACAGCAACTTCCTCTTCATCAGATTTGGCAGCAATTTCATTACATAGCAGCTCCTTCCCAGCAGATTTGTTTCCAAGCAGAGTTTTCTTCACCGTTCTTCTACTTCACAGCAGATCCAGCAGCCATAGCTCTTCACAGCCGAAATTGACAGCAGCTCCTTCATCCAGCCTTCATCAGTTTCGGCAGAACCCAATTTGCAGCAATTCTTCCTCACAGAACAGAATCCTTGGGTTAAATTGCATGTTTCAATTTGATTCGGCTATTGATTGTTTGCTAGAGAATATTTGTGTTAATTTTTGAATGGTTGTAGTTGATGGATCCCCTATGTTTCAACTTGCATATACTTCTGTCAATTTTCTTCATGCTCATTACGTGTTTGATGGAATTCCCAAATCATTCGTGTTACTTGGATTGTTGCAATTAAGTTCGTTGAATTCTTGCAATGTTTTGTTAATTGAATGCTTCATGTTTTCCTTACGTTCTTGCACTTAATTTGGATGCAATAGGTTAGGTTAGATTAGATTTCTTTAATGTTGTAGGTTTTGTTCCGTGTTTAGTTTATTTGATGCTTAATTTCAAGTTATCATTTTCTTTGCTGCAATTGTAGTTAGGTTAAATTAGATTTCCTTACCTGCATTGTCTTTCCTTAATTAGAACTAGATTTCATACCTGATTTGCTATTTCTTTTCGTAGTCATAACGTTCAAAAATCCAAACCCCAGTTTTATATCAAAAACACAAAAGCAATAACATACGATCCTGAGATTTATCATGTACCAACTACATTCGTTGGGAGACGACTCGAGTTACTCTATGCTACATTAGTTTAGAGGAGTTCGATACTTAAATTGTATTTGATACTCGCGGTACGACACGCGGGCCTTATCACTACACTATGGCTAAAACTGGAGCAGTTGTGCATGACAAAAAATCTTATGAGCAAACTGGGTTTGAAACAATGTTTCTATTCTCATCGCATGGCAGAAGGTACGTTGTTAAGAGATCACTTGACCGTGTTTAAGGAAATCATCCCTGACCTAGAGGCTTTGAAGGTCAAATATGACGATGAAGATTTAGCATTGATCTTACTGTGTTCTTTACCCTTATCATATATGAATTTTAAAGATACTATTTTATATATTCGTTATACTCTTACTTTAAATGAGGTTTATGATTCATTATTTTCAAAAGAGAAAATGAAACAGCTTGTCGAAGGATCTGACGCTCAGGGTGAGGGTCTTATTATTTGAGGAACGACTTGATAGATCGATTCTGTTTGCTAGAGGGGGGTGAATAGCAGTTTTTCGAACCCCTTTCTTCCTACACGGTTAGTTGCACAGCGGAATATATAATAAAACAAAACTAACAATAAAGAACAACGCTAACAACCTGATTTACTTGGTATCCACCCCGGACCGGTGACTAATCCAAGAATCCGTCGGTGGATCAATCCCCGGATAACCTCCGGCTAGCTCTCGTCGCTCCTTTTGGGTGGAGAAACCTCGCTACAAATTCAAACAAAGCACTGAGCACAAAGACTACTATCTTGCTTTTAACCAAGATAAGATTCGTCAAGAATCTCAGCCACCACGAAGTCCTATTTAAATAGAACTCGGGTTGAAACCCTCACCACCAGTCAATTGGTCCTGTTGAGACTGGGTGCATGTTGACATGGATGCGGGTTCGTAATTTTAAAATTAATTACGTGCAGCGGAAGGTTTAGCATAAATAATTTCACAAATTATTTAACCACACATCTAAGCATGCAACCTTATATTGTGTAGACATGATCATACATTTAAAATTTTGCAGAAAGTAAACTAATTTACTTAGTACCTCGCGTAACTCGAAGGAAGGGACGAGATCCAACCGTAAGCATCCCTTGGAAGCTCCGCCTCTATTCGCGTCCACGCCGAGTTTTCTTTGGGATGACTTCGCAAAGCCACAAGTTTCGTGCCGACAAGAACTACTAGATTCTCCAAAGGCACGATAAGAATACCAAGAGAGAGATGGAATGACTAACCACCAAACGAAGAATGGAATCAAGATTCCGGGAGGAAGGAAGGAGTTGCGCCCGCTTCTTCTTCTTCTTCGGCAGGTACTTGGTGGTGGCTGAAGCTCACGGCAAAAGGGGTTCCCCCTTTTAGGGCCGGCGGCACTAGAGGAGGGAGAGGGAGAGAAGGAGAGAGAGAGAGAGAGGGCTTGTTTCCTTGATCTCTTAGATTAATTTCCAAGCCTTGCCTTGGTTCCTTTATATAGTAGCCTCTCAATCGCCAAGTCTCCTTTTTATGGAATAAATTTTCATAAGAAATTTATCATATAAATTTTTCTATAAATTATTCCATCATGCCAAGTTTTTATCATAATTTAATTTATAATAAAAACAACCATGTCTCCCTTTTTATTATTCAATAAATTTTCACAAGAAATTTATTATATAAATTTTTCTTATCATGGAAAAATCAATTCATAATTGATTTTATAAAATAAAATAAACTATTCAAAGTTTATTTTAATTTCCATGAAAATAATAAAGCAAACTTCGGTTTATAAAAATTTATATATTATCCATAATTTTATAAAACAAACCACGCTCGGTTTATTTTATAATTTGAACCAAACAATTTGGTTCTCCCCTTTTAATGTGGCCGGCCAAACAAAGTGGGTGGGGACCCTCTTTGGCCGGCCAAACCCAAGCCTATACCATACGAATTAAACTCATTTAATTCGTCCAATAAGTCTTCAAAAGACTTAGCCATTTTATGCTTCCGATGCGTCTCTGAAAAATTCAGATTCGTCTTATCTCTCTTGATCGGAAAATCCAATTTTCAACTCATTTTAAATCCCTCGGATTACTCGTAGTGCGTGTGACTAAATAGGCATTCAATTTATGTTGGTCGTCTATAATTAACCAATTATAGAACGATCATGAGTGGCACCTAGTAGTACATCATGATCACCAATTAATCGAAAGATCAATGGTTGACCTCAGAAATTATTCTGAAACCCTTCAGCAGCTATAATGAATCGTGCCCCATTCCCTTCACCATCTTATACCCACTTGGTTCAGGACACGGTCTATGTGTGTCAGTCCCCACTAGGCTGACTACGTCACACCTAGCCCAAGCAATGTTTTTTCTCGTCCTACGGATTCTAGTTACTCTCATGTTTCTGAGAGATTCATACTCTGAACATGTGATGCTCTGGCCAGAGGCTTCGAGTAACAATCCGACGATAGGCCTTGGGTAAACATCTCCTCGCAAGGAGTGGTGAATCCTTTGTAGGCTGTTCAAACATCTTCGGGCACTTCGGCTTATACCCAACCATCCTGGGTCCACACCTCCTTAGAGATGCTTGCTTAAGATGTCAAAGTATAAGTCTCCATGACCAAGATGACTTGAACACCACAAGTCAAAGGAACATCGCACTTAAGCTGTAGTAAGAACTTCATTGACATATCTATATGTAGATTACCATATGAAGTTTTACAGCCAGTCACTCCAATGAACTAGTTCCCTTAACTAGCATTCATGTTTATCTCCTGACATCCCAATGTCTCCAGCCAGTGAGAATCAGCTGATTAGAGAATAACCCATGCTAGTCTCAACAGAATTGATAGTGTCCGTATTTATCAATTCATTGACTAGGGACAATTTCAATACTTCACAATTGCACATGTAGAGATAATCACTAGTTGTGAATTCAGCACAAATTCTCTCATGCTGTGAATTGTATTGCGGACATTCAGTAAATGAGTTCAAGATCTCAATCAAATACACAAGCATGTATACTCAAATAGTGAATATTCATTTATTAAAATAAATGATTACAATCATAAGGCGATTGCCTTAGGACACTTCTCTCACAATACTAACAGGTCCCAGGGCAGTCGACTGGTGCCACTGAAATTCGACCGTTGCACCCCAACGTTCGAATTCTCAGCCAACTCACCAACCACCTACCAGTCGACTACTCCCAGAGCACTCGACTGGTCCCTGGCCAGAACCCTTCTGTGAGTTCCATCAGTCGATTGCCCCCAGGCCAGTCAACTGGTCTACTCACCGACCTAAAGTTACCCTTCCCGAGTACATTCCACTCTGCACACGAACCCTAGGATTTCCCGAGCATAATAACACAGCACTCGTACACTCACGACTCGACTGCCTCCTCCTCCGCAGCCTCGACTGTTGCCTTCGCGCCCTCTTCATCTTCAGCTCCCGTCCTTCGAATGCACGCAAGCCTCCAGCTTGCCTCCATGCCATCCTTCGTGCATGCCTCGAAGTTCGCACCCATCAGCTCATCATCCCTGCTTTCCAAGGTCCCTCAGGTGCGCACACAAGCCCGCGGCTTGTCTCCATGCCACCCTTCACCGTACCGAGGCCATCCAGTCAAGTCAATATGTGTAAACCTGTACAACCTGCACACTCAACATACACATATTAAATATAAGGGAAACCTATCTCAAACCCTTGGCCCAAATATCAAAACACTTGGTCACTCCGGCCCACAGATTGCCTCAACAATCTCCCCCTTTTTGATGTTTGGCAATACGTTTAAGTTAGGGAAAGCAAAATAGTAGTCAATGTTGGGGCAATCGTCCCTGAGATGATCTGGAGGATCATGATATTTTGATGAGTGGGCAATATGGTTATGTTAGGATTTGTGTTGTTCTCACATATATACATGAGTGTGCAGGTGTACAGGTATATGTGGATTTGGTTGACGTCTTCAGGTGAAGGATGACATGGAGGTAAGCTGGAGGCTTACGTGCGTATCCGAGGGACCATTGGATATCAGAGATGATGAGCCGAGGGACGCGGACTTCGAGGCGTACGTGAAGGGTGGCATGGAGGCAAGCTGGAGGCTTGCGTGCGCATCCGAGGGACGAGGGCCAAAGATGAAGAGGGCGTGAAGGCAACAGTCAAGACTGCTGGTGGAGAGTCAACTAGGTTGAGAGAGGCTGAGTATGAGTGCTTGTACTCAGGGGTTAAGCCGGGAGGGTTTGAGTGCGGAGAGACTTGTACTCGGGAGTGAGACCCTAGGCTTAAGTGTCTACCAATCGACTGGCCCAGGGGCAGTCGACTGTCATAGGCTTAAACAGGCTGGCAGAATTCGAACGTTATGATGTAACGGTCGAATCTGAGTAGGACCAGTTGACTGCCATTTGGGCAGTCGACTGGTATCGGTTGTTTCAGATTCGAGCCCTATTTAAAGGGGCTCGTTTTCTACTATTTCTTTTGATGAAACTTGCTTGGATAGGGCAAGTTAGTAGTCTTGTGTGCTCAGCAGCTTGCAAAGAATTGTGGAGAGGTTTCTCCACCCACAAGGAGTGACACGTTTCTAGCCGGAGGTTATCCGGGGAGTGATCCGCCGAAGGATTGTTGGATTAGTCACCCGGCCGGGGTGGATACCAACTAAATCTGGTATTGTTAGCATTGTTATTTGTTTTGCATATTATTTCCACTGCGCTAACATCTGTGTAGAATTCAACGATCCCAAAAAGTGCATTCACCCCCCCCCCTCTGCACGCCACATCGATCCTTCAGTCAATAGCAAAAACAATGCATATGCAATGCAAAAATGGATCGTATCCCAAGGCATCCCACACCTAACCCTCCAAGTTAGGAATTTTCACACCTAGCCCTCCAAGCTAGGACTTTTACACACCTAACTCTCTAAGTTAGGACTTTCTATTAAAACAAGCTTTTTAAAGCTTCTCCCAAGCTCCCCCTACACTGGACTTACAAAGGCTTTTTAAGAACCTCTCCAAGGTTCCCCTTATGCCAAGAATGGAGCAACCATGCTCCCCCTTTATCTTAGCTCCCCCTAAACCTAGGGTTTCTAGCAAAGGTATGTTTGGTTTCCCAACTTAAACCCAAACTTCTCCCCCTTTGCCTAACATCAAAAAGACCCCAATAATATCCCAATTATCGGTTCTTTTAATCCCTAATGGTCATAAACAATGTGTACTAGACCCCCCATACACTTGTTTCTTATCATTTGGACACCAAACCAGCTGCTAATACACAAATCAGCCCTGCGCAGCTGACTGATACTCTGATTATCAATTTTTCAGGCTACATTCAGAAATGCGCCAGAAATTCCATAATTCTCCAAAAATTCTCAAATTTTGTGGAGAACTTTGTGATACCCATACCTACTTGGGAAAAATACATTTCACCATGTATCTATCACCATTCCCAAGTTGGACATAAAACCTAAAAAAATTTCTATGAAAATTAAGGCAAACAAGGAGGCAACCTCCCCCTTAACCTATGTCTTCTCCCAATTTTCAATTTTCCTAGGTGAAGTTCTACCCAACTTAACACCATAGACTCAAATTAGGTTCTACCCAACCTAACACCATGTTCTTCTTCCTTGGACACCATTAAAGGATTGCTCCCAAGCAACCATATCCCTAGTGCCAACAAGAACTCAACACAACCTTAAACACCTAAAGAGTTTGCAAGCACATTTGCTAGGATATATATCCTATCCTAGAAAAATATAATTTGATTAAGATTATCAAATGTGCTTGACTTTGGTTCAACTTTCTATTTTCCTTAAGAATGGACACTTTGTATCAATTTTGACCTCAACTCATGATTCCTTGTGTTTGTCAATTCTGACCATTATTAATTTACACAAGACATTGTCCTCAATTCTTTTCTTTTCCATATGTGTCCATAATATGATGAAATTTTCCTTCTTCTTATCTCTTAACATCATTTATCAAACTTCCTTTATTTTCAAAATATCAATAAAATCTTATTAAATCATGGGGCAACACTCTAGTCAAGGAATCATAATCAAGACTTTTAACTCAAAGTCATATCTGATAATCCACATTTGAATTCTCAACATCCAAAATGGCTTTTATCCTTAAACCTACTGACCAGTCAACTGCCCCTGGGGCAGTCGACTGGCAAACCTTACAAAATGGTCCCGGGGCTGAAATTCACTCGGATCAGTCGACTGCCCCTAGGGCAGTCGACTGATACATGATTTTCAGGTTTTCAGCCCCAATTTAAGTAATGCCTAGTTAATTCCACAAATCTCCAAAAATTATGAAATTTCGTAGGGAGATTTGTCGGGCCAATGTCTACTTGGGAAAAATATGTTTCCAAACAAATGTACTCCGGATCCCAAGATTGGCACGAAACTCAACTTATCCTAAAGTGTATCATTGAAACTCATCCCAAAAGTCTCAATTGTGATTTCTCCTCACTATTTCTTCTTATCCTTGATTATAGTTCATTTCTATCATTGAATTACATGGTATTCACACATTAAAACCCAATTTCACTCAATATAATTGTATTTTCATTCTATTTCTCCCTAAGTTCCCGTTTTAATGTGACAAAACCTAGAATTAAGACTCACCTGAGTCTTCCAACCCTTTTTGGCACAATTGACCTAATTTTCTAGGAGAGAAACTTTTGAGATCCATTTACCATGGACCCCAAAGGCTTCTAGAGCTCCCCCTTGAGCTCTGAGCCCTAGCCACCTCCCTAGGTGACTCAATCCACACTAAGCCACACCGGTGTGCCCCCGGTGACTCTTGGCCTACAAAATGAACCTTCTTAAACTTAGACACCTTGTCTTTGGTTAAGTTGTTCCTTCTACCCTCAAATGGCACCCCCTTGCCATTTTTGACCTTCTCCCTCTTGCCAAGAATATATGCTTCCCCAGCATACTTCCTTTTGTTGGCCTTGGAGGTCTTAGACCGGTATCCCAACCCCGATCTATCATAGTTGGGTTTTAAGCTACCCAACACCATGTCTAAGCCCTTAGATCCAACCGTGAATCTTTCTAGGGTCTTTTCTAATGTGGCAAGCCTTGCCCTCAAGGCTTGATTTTCCCTCTCTAGACTTTTAACTTTGGAGTCCATATGTCCACTTTGTACATTCCTAGAACTACCCATTTTCCTAGGCACATTCCTTCCCTTTTTGGGATTAGTGTCATGATCCTTGGTATAGAGGTCTTGGGTTGATCATGATGCATGCTTTACCTAGGATTATGATCTACCTTGTTAACCCTAGTCCTATCATTATATTTGAAACCAAAATAATGCACCATTAAACAATTTTCGTTAATTTTAGCATGCATGGATGAATGATTAACATGATTTTTAATATGCAAAGAGGAACTTGAAATTGAATTACATTTTGGATTAAGGTTAGGAGTTACCTTCCTTACCTTTGGAGTTCCTCCTTGATGTGGGCTTCTTCTCTTCTTCCTTTCTTCTTTCTCCCATCTCCTCAAGTACTCCATTTTCTTTAGCTCACTTTTTCTAGGGCACTTGGTGTGGTAGTGCCCTAGCTCTCCACATGTAAAGCATCGAATTTTTTTCTTCTTCTCTTGAGCTTCTCGATTCCTACAATTCATGTTAGATATAAATTGAATTGAACTTGATTTAGATTTTACCTCCATTTTACCTTTTGGACACTTGTCCTTGTAGTGCCCCTTTTTGTTGCAACCAAAGCATGTGATGTGTTCCTTTTTCTTTGCTTTAGTGGAGGTTGAGGTGTTTTCTTGCTCTTGTGGGGATGAGGGTTTCTCCTCCCCCTCAATCCTTGATGTTGATACTTCTTCCTCTTCTTCGGATGAGGTGGATCCTTTTTCACTCAATTCCCCTATTTCACTTGATGACGTTGATAACTCTTTTTCTCTTTGGTCTTCTTGGATTCTTGCACTTGTTCCTTCGGGCTCCTCTACTAGTTGAGCTTGTGTAGGGATCTTATGAATTTCTTCCAATTTACTCCACAATTCATATGCATTCTTATAATTCCCTACATCACTCAAAATATTAGTAGGTAAAATATTAACCAAAATATTGATTACCTTTTCATTAGCCCTTGCTTGTTCTTGTTGCTCCTTGGTCCAATACCTAGGTCGGAGCTTCTTTGCATTCTTGTCCTTAGGGGTCTCGAATGGCTCTTCTAGCACCATTACGCACTCCCAATCCATACCGAGCCACATCTTCATTCTAGCTTTCCAATAATCAAAATCTTCATGCTCGTATGGTGGTGGTGAGTTTATATCTTCCCCAAGTTTGTCTTCCATCGTTCTTCTTCCTCTAGCGTGTGCTCCCTCGGCGATTAGTCCGATCAAGAGCGGTCCTTCGCTCTGATACCAATTGATAGATCGATTGTGTTTGCTAGAGGGGGTGAATAGCAGTTTTTCGAACCCCTTTCTTCCTACACGGTTAATTGCACAATGGAATATATAATAAAACAAAACTAACAATGAAGAACAACGCTAACAACCTGATTTACTTGGTATCCACCCGGGACGGGTGACTAATCCAAAAATCTGTCGGTGGATCAATCCCCGGATAACCTCCGGCTAGCACTCGTCGCTCCTTGTCGGTGGAGAAACCTCGCCACAAACTCAAACAATGCACTAAGCATAAAGACTACTATCTTGCCTTTAACCAAGACAAGATTCGTTAAGAATCTCAGCTACCACGAAGTCCTCTTTAAATAGGACGCGGGCTGAAACCCTCGCCACTAGTCGACTGCTCCCAGGGCAGTCGACTGGTGCCACTGAAATTTGACCGTTGCACCTTAACGTTCGAATTCTCAGCCAACTCACCAGCCACCTACCAGTCGACTGCTCCCAGAGCAGTCGACTAGTCCCTGGCCAGAACCCTTCTGTGAGTTCCATCAGTCGACTGCCCCCAGGCCAGTCGACTGGTCTACTCACCCACCTAAGGTTACCCTTCCCGAGTGCATTTCACTCCGCACTCGAATCCTATGATTTCCCGAGTACAATCACACAGCACTCGTACCCTCACGACTCGACTGACTCCTCCTCCACAGCCTCAACTGTTACCTTCGCGCCCTCTTCATCTTCGGCTCCCATCCTTCGGATGCACGCAAGCCTCCAGCTTGCCTCCATGTCATCCTTCACGTATGCCTCGAAGTCCGCGCCCATCAGCTCATCATCCCTGCTCTCCAAGGTTCATCTGGTGCGAACACAAGCCCGCGGCTTGTCTCCATGCCACCCTTCACCGTATCGAGGTCGTCCAGTCAAGTCAATATGTGTAAACCTGTACAACCTGCACACTCAACATACACATATTAAATATAAGGGAAACCTAACTTAAACCCTTTGCCCAAACATCAAAAAATTTGGTCACTCCGGACCACAGATTGCCTCAATAGGACTCAGGAGAAAAGCTTTGGTGGTAATATCAGGGGGCAGGTCGAAATCCAGAAATAGGGATATGATCTGTAATTATTGCAAGAAGAAGGGTCACATCAAATCATAATGTTACAAGCTATAGAATAATAATAAAAGGCCAGGTGAAAATTTGAGGGGAAAACAACCAGAGAAGTCTGGTGAGGCTGATGTTGTCGAAAATCACAGTGATAGTGAACTTCTAGTTGCATCTAATGTTGATTTGAAGTAAAGTGAGGAATGGATTCTTGATTCTGGCTGCACGTTTCATATGTGTCCCAATCGGGACTAGTTTTCAATATATGAAACAGTTTCAAGTGGTGTCATTTTGATGGACAATAATGCATCCTGCAGAATCGCTGTTATTGGTACGGTCAGAATTAAGATGTTTGATGGTGTCATTCGGACACTTGGTGATGTGAGGCATGTCCCTGATATAAAGAGAAATCTGATCTCTTTGAGTATTCTTGATTCTAAAGGATACAAGTGCACTGGTGAAGGTGGAGTTGTGAAGGTCAGTAAAGGGTCTCTTGTTGTGATGAAGGGACTGAGGAGAACCGCCAGTTTATATGTTCTGCAAGGATCCACAGTAATAGGTGATGTTGTCGTCGCAAGTTCGTCTATGTCTGATTCTAATGTTACAAGGCTTTGGCATATGCGTTTGGGTCATATGAGTGAGAATGGCATGGTTGAATTGAGCAAGAGAGGACTCCTTGATGGTCAAAGTAATACAAAGCTAATGTTCTACGAGCACTGTGTTTTTGGCAAGTAGAAAAGAGTCAAGTTCTCAGTTGGCATTCATAACACAAAGGGTATGTTAGACTACATTCACTCTGATTTGTGGGGGCCTTCTTGAGTACCATCTAAAGGTGGTGCGCTCTATATGTTGACTATTATTGATGATTTCTCAAGAAAAGTTTGGGCATTCATTTTAAAACATAAGAGTGATGTTTTTACTACCTTTAAGGAGTGGAAGGTCATGATTGAGAAGCAGACAGGGAGGCAATTGAAGCATCTTCAAACTAATAATGGATTGGAGTTTTGTTCTGATGAGTTTAATGTCTTATGCAAAGCAGAAGGTATTGTGAGGCATCATACAGTTCGGCATACTCCTCAATAGAATGGTGTAGCTGAAAGGACTTTGATGGAGAAGGTGCGTTGTATGCTCCTTAATGCTGGACTACCGAAGTTTTTCTGGGCAGAAGCCACTGCATATGCCTGTTATCTTGACAATCGCTCTCCATCAACTACTATTGAAAGGAAAACTCCACAAGAGATATGGTCTGGTACTCTTGCTAGTTATTCTGATTTGAGAATTTTTGGATGTCATGCATATGCTCATGTTGATAATGGGAAGTTGGAGCCTCGTTCGGTGAAGTGCATATTTATAGGCTTTAGACAAGGAGTGAAGGGATACAAATTTTGGTGTCCAGAGATCGGGAAAGTCATCATCAGTAGAGATGTTGTCTTTGATGAGACTAGCATGCTTCAGGGATCTCCATCTAAAACTTCTTTTGAGGAAGATAAGCAGAAGACAAGCACACAGGTGGAGATTGAGATTGGGTCGATATCTACAGAGACTACTCCAGAGCCTATTTTAGATGTTGTGGATGGAATGAGCTCATCACAAGCACTTTCACAATATTCCATTGTAAAAGATAAGCCTCGGAGAGAAATTAGATGTCGTAAGAGATATGCAGAGGTTGATTTGGTTGCTTATGCTTTAAACGTGGCTGAGGAGATTGATTCCGGTGAAGAACCTGAGACGTATTCAGAAGAAATTAGCTGCAATAGTTCTGGTAAGTGGATGATTGCTATGTAGGAGGAGATGGAGTGACTTGGTAAGAACGACACATGGGACTTGGTGAAATTACCTAAGGGTAAGAAAGTTGTTCACTACAAGTGGGTATTTAAAAGAAAAGAGGGAATACCGAGAGTTGAAGAAGCCAGGTACAAAGCCAGACTAGTTGCTAAAGGCATCAGTCAGATTCCAGGAGTAGACTTCACAGATGTATTTTCCCTAGTTGTAATGCATAGCACGATTCGAGCCTTCCTTGGTATTGTGGTCATGCATGATTTTGAGTTGCAGCAGCTGGATGTGAAAACAACATTCTTGCATAGGGTACTTGAGAAAGACATCTATATGCAGCAACCAGAAGGTTTTGAAGTCTCAGGAAAAGAGGATTATGTATGCTTGCTGAAAAAGTCTCTTATTATTTATGATCACTCATGATTTCAAAAGAAGCAACTATGACAGTTGTGTCTACTTTAAGAAGACTGATGATGGATGGTTTGTTTATCTGCTCTTATATGTTGATGATATGTTGATTGCGGCCAATAATAAGGAAGAGATAAGAAAGGTCAAAGCCCAACTAAGTAAAGAATTCGAGATGAAAGATTTGGGAGATGCAAAGAAAATACTTGGGATGGAGATTCTGAGAGACAGAAAGGCAGGTAAATTATATCTAAGTCAGAAAGGGTATATTGAGAAAGTACTTCATCAGTTTAACATGCATACTGCCAAGTCTATTAGTACTCCGTTAGCTGCACACTTTAGACATTCAGTTGATTTATGCCCGCAGTCAGATGATGAGGTTGATTATATGTCATAGGTTCCATATTCTAGTGCAGTGGGATCTCTCATGTATGCTACGGTTTGTACACACCCAGATTTATCACATGTAGTGAGTGCAGTTAGTAGATACATGGCAAATCCTGGTAAAGAGTATTGGAAGGCAGTTCAGTGGATTTTCAAATACTTACGAGGAACTTCTGATATTTGTTTGCATTTTGGGAGTAATAGAGATGCAGTTATTGGATATGTTGATTCTGACTTTGCAGGTGACCTTGATAAAAGAAAATCACTTACGGGGTGTGTGTTCACTGTTGGTGGTTGTGCTATCAGTTGGAAAGCTACTTTGCATAATACAGTTGTCTTGTCCACTACAGAGGCTGAATATATGGCTATTACAGAAGCTTGTAAGGAAGCTATTTGGTTGAAAGGACTCTTCAGTGAGCTTAGTGAAGACTTGCAGATTACTATAGTCTTTTGTGATAGTCAGAGTATCATTTTCCTCATGAAGGATTAGATGTTTCATGAGAGGACAAAGCAAATTGATATGAGGTATCACTTTATACGTGATGTTATTGCTCGTGGTGATATTATTGTGAGGAAGGTTAGTACTCATGATAATCCTGCTGATATGATGACTAAGTCACTCCCTATAGCCAAGTTTAAGAATTGCTTGTACTTGGTTGGTGCTAGATGTTGAGATTTGCCTGTGGGTCTTTTGTAGAAGAGGTGGAGAATGTTAGATCGTGGCACTTACTAGAGGGGGGTGAATAGCACTTTTTCTAACTTTCTCTACAAGATTGTTAGCACAATACAAATAATATAATAAAAATGTAAGATCCAATGCTAACTCATAGATTTTACTTGGTATCCACCCCGAAATGTGACTAATCCAAGGATCCACGCACGAGCACACACTCCACTATGAAAATCTCCTTCAAGATGGAGAAAACATTTACAAGGTTGTCTTCTTCCATTTTACAAAATGAAAATAAATACGAGAGGAAGATCTGAGCACTCTTGCACTAACAGCACTTTGGTACAGTAAAGGAGCATACCTTCCTCGTGCCAAAAAGTCCTCTTTAAATAAGAGTAAAGGACAACTCCACGAGTTGTCCAACCCGACACCAGTCGACTGCCCCTGGGGCAATCGACTGGTCTAGCCTTAATTGCTAGCCAACGGCTAACTCAACGGCTATATTTCGGGCTTACCAGTCGACTGCCCTAGGGCAGTCGACTGGTCCGGGGTCTCAAACATTCTATGAGTTTGAGAATTGGCTGGCAATCGACTGCCTTGTTACCAGTCGACTGCCCAGCCTATACAATCTCTCTTTCTCACTCTGAAGACCCTCCTTCACGTGTGCCTTCAGGTACACTCCCTAGGCTTACCCCTTGAAGTCCTCTTCCACCGGCTATCGTCTCTCGAATGCGCACACAAGCCTTCCCTTGGCTTGCCTCCATGCTACCCTTCATGTGTGCCCTTTGAAGTCCACTTCTTGGCTCGCCCTTGGAGTCCTCCCCCCTCGGCTCTCGTCCCTCAGATAGGTCCTCCATGTGTGATTCTCAAAGTCTTGCAAACTCAATCACACATATTAAATAACAAGATAACACCCTAACCTTAAACATGTTGACATACACATCAAAATTATGATCTTCCCGATCATCCTTAGGTCGATTGCCCCAACAATCTCCCCCTTTTTGATGTGTGGCAATATGTTTAAGTTAGGGAGAAAACTGTTAGTGATATGAGAGAAGTGTCCTAAGGCAATCGCCTTATGATTGTAATCATTTATTCTAATAAATGAATATTCACTATTTGAGTATACATGTTTGTGTATTTGATTGAGATCATAAACTCATTTACTGAATGTCCGCAATACAATTCACA
This sequence comes from Boesenbergia rotunda, assembly GCA_024364735.1. Taxonomy (NCBI): domain Eukaryota; kingdom Viridiplantae; phylum Streptophyta; class Magnoliopsida; order Zingiberales; family Zingiberaceae; genus Boesenbergia; species Boesenbergia rotunda. The sequence continues at coordinate 153,938 of JAGFNQ010001521.1, read as the reverse complement.
GCATGAGAGAATTTGTGATGAATTCACAACTAGTGATTATCTCTACATGTGCAATTGTGAAGTATTGAAATTGTCCCTAGTCGATGAATTGATAAATACGGACACTATCAATTCTGTTGAGACTAGCATGAGTTATTCTCTAATCAGCTGATTCTCACTGGCTGGTGACATTGAGATGTCCGGAGATAAACATGAATGCTAGTTAAGGGAACTAGTTCATTGGAGTGACTCGATGTAAAACTTCATATGGTAGTCTACATATAGATATGTCAGTGAAGTTCTTACTGCAGCTTAAGTGCGATGTTCCTTTGACTTGCGGTGTTCAAGTCATGGAGATTTATACTTTGACATCTTAAGCAAGCATCTCCAAGGAGGTGTGGACCCAGGATGATTGGGTATAAGCCGAAGTGCTCGAAAATGTTTGAACAACCTACAAAGGATTCACCACTCCTTGCGAGGAGATGTATACCCGAGGCCTATCGTCGGATTGTTACTCGAAGCCTCTGGCCAGAGCATGACATGTTCAGAGTATAAATCTCTTAAATACATGAGAGTAATTAGAATCCGTAGGACGAGAAAACGTTACTTGGGCTAGGTGTGACGTAGTCAGCCTAGTGGGGACTGACACACATAGACCATGTCATGAACCAAGTGGGTATAAGATGGTGAAGGAAATGGGGCACGATTCATTATAGCTGCTGAAGGGTTTCAGAATTGTTTCTGATGTCAACCGTTGATCTTTCGATTAATTGGGGATCATGATGTACTACTAGGTGCCACTCATGATCATTCTATAATTAATTGATTAATTATAGACGGCCAACATAAATCGAAAGCCTATTTAGTCACACGCACTATGAGTAATCCAAGGGATTTAAAACGAGTTGAAAATTGGATTTTCCAATCAAGAGAGATTAGGTTTGGTTGAGCCAAACGATAAGTCGAATCTGAATTTTTCAGAGACGCATCGGAAGCGTAAAATGGCTAAGTCTTTTGAAGACTTAATAGATCAATTAAATAAGTTTAATTCATTGGGGCGTGGCTTGGATGGGCTGGCCAAAGAGGGCCTCTATCCTCTTTGCTTGGTCGGCCACAACAAAGGGAGAGAACCAAGTTTTTGGTTCAATTTATAAAATAAACCAAGTGTGGTTTGTTTTATAAAATTATGGGATGATATAAATTTTTATATAATAAACCAAGGTTTGGTTTATTTTTCATGGAAATTAAAATGAACCACGGATTGGTTTATTTTATAAAATCAATCATGGATTGATTTACCATGATAAGGAAATTTATTCCATAGGAGAGAAGAGACTCGATTGATTTTTTATCATGTATTAAAATATGATTTTAACCATGATATAAAATCAAACTTGGCATGATGGAATAAGTTATTCCATATTTGAGAGACTTGATAGTTGAGAGGCCACTATATAAAGGACCCAAGGCAAGGCTTGGGTAATAATCGAAGAGATGAAGGCATAGGCTCTCTCCCTCTCTTTCTCTCCTTCTCTTCTCCCCTTCTTGTCGTGCGCCAACCAGCCCCAAGAAGGAGCACCAGCCGGCTGCCCCTGCCCTTACCCTGCCGACCACCACCTGCTACCGGAGAAGGAAGCTCCGGCCATCTCTTGGCCGGAAGAAGGTGCTACCGGAATTAGAGTTTGCGGCAAGGATCTTTTTGCCGCAAGCCTCTTCTTTTGCTTCGCCAGAATTTTGATTCCGGCCATCCTTTTGTGGTTAGTCTTCCGACTTCTCTCTTAGTTTTTCTCGTCGCATTCTCGAAGAATCTAGTAGTTCTTGAGAACACGAAACTCGTGGCTTTGCGAAGTCATCCCGAAGATACTCGGCGTGGACGCAAATAGAGGCGGAGCTTCTAAGGGACGCTTACGGTTGGATCTCATCCCTTTCTTCGAGTTACGCTAGGTAATACGTAAATTAGTTTATGTTTCTGCAAAATTTTAAATATATGATCATGTCTACACAAGATAAAACTGCATGCTTAGATGTGTGGTTAAATAATTTGAGAAATTATTTATGGTAAACCTTCCGCTGCACGTAATTAATTTTAAAATTACGAACCCGCATCCATGTCAACATGCACCAGGAAATCCTCATATAATTGTTCGACATAATCATATAATTGTTTTGTGGAAAACTTTGTCAAGATCTCAATTTTGGAAAATT
>JAGFNQ010001521.1:137396-150999 GCA_024364735.1 Boesenbergia rotunda | reverse complement strand
GGTTAGAACCGGAGTTTTGTTTCTCGTTTGGGTTGATGGACACATCCATGCCCGGCTAGAACCTCAACATGTTCAAACCATGGAATTAGATTATGATTAATATAGTTGGAGTCAGAGGTCAATCCTTAGTTTTGGTTGTTGGACACATCCAAGCCTGACTAAACGGTTGAATGAGCTCCAACCATATTAAAACTATTTCTTGATTAATGGGTCAGCCTTAAGCTTGGAGCATCGATTTGTTGTGCCACAGCCAAGGTCGATGTAAAGAGAGGTGCAATTGGGTGCTATGTATATTGTTGCATACTTGTTAATGAGTTAACAACCCAATGATTTATGCAAACATTCAATTAGTTGATAGCATAATGTGATAGTTACATATGTATAATATGTAATCGGTATAATTACCTACCTTCATAGCTAAGAATAACTTGATGGACTCTAACCATGGTTGTTCTTATCTATGGTTCGATATCAACCTATTCGGAGATGTTCCTACGATCTCCCGAATTGATAAAAAGGGTTATTCAATTCGAAAAATAAATAGGATTTAATTAATATATATTGATGCATTCTTTATCATTCTCATCACATAACCTCAATTTGTATTTCTAGGATAATCACCTGATCATGTCTTCTCTGAATTTGCGTTCCATTTTGGACACCAATAAGCTGACCGGGCCAAACTTCATGGACTGACTTCGAAACCTGAGGATAGTCCTCAAGGCAGAAAAGCTTGCGTATGTCCTTGAAGAACAACTTCCCAACCATCCTCCTGAAGATGCAACTCCAGACCAGTTAGTGGCCTATCAGAAACATGTGGCCGATTCTGAACTTGCGAGTTGCATCATGCTGGCCGCTATGGTACCTGAGCTACAAAAACAGCATGAGCATATGGATGCTCATACCATCGTCTTCCATCTTCATGAGCTGTTTGACGAGCAGGCGAGATCCGAAAGGTTGGTCTCAAGACTCCTCTTCACCTCTAAGATGCAGGAAGGCACTTCTGTTTCACAGTTTGTGTTGAAGATGTTGGCGTACATTGAGCAACTAGGCACACTCGGATTTGCAATGGATCACGAACTAAGTATTGACTTAATTCTGCATTGTTTGCCCAAGAGTTACTCACAGTTTGTGATGAACTATCGGATGAATAAACTAGAGACTACCATTCCTGAGTTTCTTAACATGCTGATGACTGTAGAGCCTTCTGTAAAGCAAGATTAGAAGACGGTACTGTTAGTTGGTTCCTCAAAGAAAGGCTCTAAGAGGAAGCCCAAAGAACAAAATAAGGGAAGGAAGAAAAAGGCCAAAAAGATTGAAAAGGCGCCAAAAAGATTGAAAAGGCACCAAAAGGCACTTGCCATCACTGCGGCAAGGAGGGCCACTGGCGAAGAAACTGCAAGGTTTATCTTGAGTCCTTGAAGAAGAAGGCATCCGATGCCCCATCCTCTTCAGGTATCTTCGTTATTGAATGTCACTCTATTTCCTCGAACACCTGGGTACTTGATACTGGGTGTAGCTCACATATATGTAATGACATACAGGGGCTATGGAATAGAAGAAGACTCGTCAAGGGAGAAGCGAATTTGCGAGTTGGAAATGGAGCAAAGATTGCTGCTGTTGCCATCGGAACATATTTGCTAAAGCTCCCTACTGGACTTGTCTTAGAATTGAATAATTGTTATTTTATTCCTTCATTAATAAAGATCATTGTATCTATTTCATGCTTGAATGAAAAGGGTTATCATTTAATTTTTAGTAACAATTGCTATTATATAACTTTAAATGGTGTTCTTTATGGGACCGGAACTTTATGCAATGGTATCTACACGTTAGATTTATCCGATGACGTTTTCAATATCGAAGTTAGCAACAAACGTGCTTGAATAGATAATCAAATAGACTCCTATACGTGGCATTGTCGTCATGGCCATGTAAGTAAGAAACACATGACCAAATTACACCGATGTGGAATTCTGGAATCATTTGAACCCGGCTCATTTGATACATGCGAATCATGCTTAAAAGGCAAGATGACCAAATTACTCTTTTCCGAAAAAGGTAAACCAGTGGGAGAATTGTTTGGTCTAATACACACTTATGTATGTGGATCAATGTCAACTCTTGCACAAGGAGGCTATAACTACTTCATTACCTTTATCGATGATCACTCACGATTCGGGTATGTGTTCTTAATGAAACAGAAATCTGAAGCTTTTGAGAAATTCAAAGAGTTCAGAAGTGAAGTAGAGAAACAGCTTGGCAAAAGTATTAAGATACTTCGATCCAATCGGGGTGGTGAATACTTAAGTCAAGAGTTTCAAGATTATGTTAGGGACAATGGGATATTGTCTCAATGGACTCCGCCATATACACCACAGCATAATAATGTATCTGAGAGGCGTAACCGAACCTTGATGAACATGGTTAGATCTATGATGAATCATGCAACTCTTCCAAAATCCATTTGGGGCTATGCGCTTAAGACAGTTGTTTACTTACTAAACAGAGTCCCGGCCAAGGTAGTCTCTACTACTCCATATGAAACGTGGAATAGTAAGAAACCTCATTTATCTCACCTAAAGATATGGGGTTGTCCTGCTTATGTAAAGCGTGATATATCAGACAAATTGGATGCTAAGTCTGATAAATGTCTATTTATTGGATATCTTAAGGAAACGAAAGGTTACCAATTCTATCATCCCTTGGAACAAAAGGTGTTTGTTTCAAGGCATGTTGTATTTCTAGAAAAAGAATTTCTTTTACAAGAAAACAGTGGGAGTAGTATTGAACTTGAAGAAGTTCAAGAAACTCCAATAGACATTACAGAGACACCTAGTCTAGACCCACAACTAATAACTCATAATGATGAGCTATCAGTTGAACCTAAAACAACACCACTTCTTCGTAGGTCTGATAGGACACATAATATTCCAGAGAGATATGGATTTCTCACAAGTGAATCGAACGACGTGTTACTCATCCACGATGATGAACCTATCAGTTATGAAGATGTTCTGAAAAAATTAGAAAGGGATAAATGGCTTGAAGCCATAAAGTCGGAAATGGATTCCATGTACAAAAATCAAGTATGGGACTTGGTTAACCCACTTGAAGGGATTAAGCCCATAGGGTGCAAGTGGGGTTTCAAGAAGAAAACCGACATGGAAGGTAATGTTGTTACCTTTAAGGCTAGATTAGTGGCAAAAGGATATCGTCAGAAACAAGGAATTGATTATGACAAAACCTATTCGCCAGTAGCTATGCTTAAATCCATTCGGATGCTCCTGGCCATAGCAGCTCATTATGATTATGAGATATGACAAATGGATGTGAAAACAACTTTCCTTAATGGAAACCTGCTTGAGGATGTATACATGATACAACCTGAAGGTTTCACATCGGTTAATAAAACCAAAGTATGCAAGCTTCGACGATCCATATATGGACTAAAGCAAGCATCCGGGAACTGGAACATCCGTTTTAATGAGACAATCAAAGAGTTTGATTTCTCACAAAATCCTGACGAACCTTGTCTGTACATGAAGGTTAGTGGGAGTGCAGTCGTATTCCTAGTGTTATATGTAGATGACATATTGCTTATAGGAAACGATATATCAGTCTTACAGTCAGTTAAAATTTGGTTGTCCAAAACTTTCTTCATGAAAGACCTGGGAGAAGCAACCTATATCCTTAGGATTAGAATCTATAGAGATAAATCAAAACGGTTGCTTGGTCTTTCGCAGTCTACATATATAGACCGAGTGCTAGAAAGGTTTAGCATGTCGTAATCCAAGAAAGGTTACCTTCCCATCAGGCATGGGATCAACCTTTCGAAGTCTATGTGTTCGCGCACAGAAGACGAGAGGATTTGCATGAATAAGATTCCTTATGCATCCGCGATAGGATCTATCATGTATGCTATGTTATGTACTAGGCCCGATGTATCGTATGCTCTGAGCGTCACAAGCAAATACCAGTCTGATCCAGAAATGGATCATTGGGCGGCTGTCAAAATAATCCTCAAGTATTTAAGAAGGACTAAGGATGTGTTCCTAATATATGGAGAAGGTGATATGGTAATACGTGGGTATATAGATGCCAGTTTCCAGACAGATAAGGATGACTCCAAATCTCAGTCCGGACACGTATTTATTTTGAATGGAGGTGCAATAAGTTGGAAGAATTCCAAGCAAGACACTGTAGCGGATTCTACCACGGAAGCGGAATATATTGCAGCTTCGGAAGCAGCAAAGGAAGCAGTCTGGATCAAGAAGTTTGTCTCAGAACTTGGTGTGGTTCCAACCATTGATAAAGCAATACCGGTTTACTGCGACAACAATGGAGCTATTGCACAAGCGAAGGAACCAAGGTCTCATCAGCGATCCAAACATGTGCTTCGCCGCTATCATCTGATCAGAGAGATTATAAGTATGAATGATATACAAATTGAGAAAATTCCCACTGAAAGGAATTTAGCGGATCCTTTAACTAAGGCCTTGCCTCAAAGCAAGTTTGAGGGTCATGTTAGAGCCTGTGGTATTGGGTGCCATAGCGATTGGCATTAGGCCAAGTGGGAGTTTGTTAATGATATGAGAGAAGTGTCCTAAGGCAATCGCCTTATGATTGTAATCATTTATTTTAATAAATGAATATTTACTATTTGAGTATACATGTTTGCGTATTTGATTGAGATCTTAAACTCATTTACTGAATGTCCGTAATACAATTCACAGCATGAGAGAATTTGTGATGAATTCACAACTAGTGATTATCTCTACATGTACAATTGTGAAGTATTGAAATTGTCCCTAGTCGATGAATTGATAAATACGGACACTATCAATTCTGTTGAGACTAGCATGGGTTATTCTCTAATCAGTTGATTCTGACTGGCTGGTGACATTGAGATGTCCGGAGATACATGAATGCTAGTTAAGGGAACTAGTTCATTGGAGTGACTGGCTGTATAACTTCATATGGTAGTCTACATATAGATATGTCAGTGAAATTCTTACTGCAGCTTAAGTGCGATGTTCCATTGACATGCGGTGTTCAAGTCATCTTGGTCATGGAGACTTATACTTTGACATCTTAAGTAAGCATCTCCAAAGAGGTGTGGACCCAGGATGATTGGGTATAAGCCGAATTTCGCAAAGTCTCTGTGTTAGTGATATGAGAGAAGTGTCCTAAGGCAATCGCCTTATGATTGTAATCATTTATTCTAATAAATGAATATTCACTATTTGAGTATACATGTTTGTGTATTTGATTGAGATCTTAAACTCATTTACTGAATGCCCGCAATACAATTCACAGTATGAGAGAATTTGTGATGAATTCACAACTAGTGATTATCTCTACATGTGCAATTGTGAAGTATTGAAATTGTCCCTAGTCGATGAATTGATAAATACGGACACTATCAATTCTATCGAGACTAGCATGGGTTATTCTCTAATCAGCTGATTCTCACTGGCTAGTGACATTGAGATGTCCGGAGATAAACATGAATGCTAGTTAAGGGAACTAGTTCATTAGAGTGACTGGCTGTAAAACTTCATATGGTAGTCTACATATAGATATGTCAGTGAAGTTTTTACTGCAGCTTAAGTGCGATGTTCCTTTGACTTGCAGTGTTCAAGTCATCTTGGTCATGGAGACTTATACTTTGACATCTTAAGCAAGTATCTCCAAGGAGGTATGGACCCAGGATGATTGGGTATAAGCCGAAGTGCCCGAAGATGTTTGAACAGCCTACAAAGGATTCACCACTCCTTGCGAGGAGATATATACCCGAGGCCTATCGTCGGATTGTTACTCGAAGCCTCTGGCCAGAGCATGACATGTTTAGAGTATGAATCTCTTAAATACATGAGAGTAATTAGAATCCTTAGGAAGAGAAAATGTTACTTGGGCTAGGTGTGACGTAGTCAGCCTAGTGGGGACTGACACACATAGATCATGTCCTGAACCAAGTGGGTATAAGATGGTGAAGGGAATGGGGCACGATTCATTATAGCTGCTGAAGGGTTTCAAAATTATTTCTGAGGTCAACCATTGATCTTTCGATTAATTGGGGATCAAGATGTACTACTAAGTGCCACTCATGATCGTTCTATAATTGATTAATTATAGACGACCAACATAAATCGAAAGCCTATTTAGTCACACGCACTACGAGTAATCCGAGGGATTTAAAACGAGTTGAAAATTGGATTTTCCAATCAAGATAGATTAAGTTTGGTTGAGCCAAACGGTAAGTCGAATCTGAATTTATCAGAGACGCATCGGAAGCGTAAAATGGCTAAGTCTTTTGAAGACTTAATAGATGAATTAAATAAGTTCAATTCATTGAGGCTTGGCTTGGATGGGTCGGCCAAAGGGGCCTCCTGTTGGGTCCGGGTGCATGTTGACAAGAATACGAGTTCGTAAAATTTTAAATTTTTACGTGCAGCGGAAGAATTAGCATAAAATAATTTCTCAAATTATTTTAACCACGTATCTAGCATGCAACCTTATGACGTGTGGACATGATCATAAATTAATACTTTGCGAAAAAGTAAACTAATTTACTTTGTACCTCGCGTAACTCGAAGAAAGGGACGAGATCCAACCGTAGCGTCCCTTGGATGCTCCGCCTCTATTCGCGTCCACGCCGAGTTCTCTTTGGGATGACTTCGCAAAGCCACGAGTTTTGTGTCGACGAGAACTACTAGATTCTCCAAAGACACAACTAGAAGATCAAGAGAGAAGAAAGGAAACTAACCACTAAGAAACGGAATCTAAATTCCGGGAAGGAAGGAGTTGCAATCCGCTTCTTCTTCTTCTTGGTTGGCTTCTCCTTGGTGATGATGACCCACGGCAACCTCAAGGGAGGGTGGTGCGCCGGCCCTAGGGTGGATGTGCGCTGGCCCTAGCAAGTAGAGGAGGGCGCCGGCCCTAGGAGGAAAGGAGAAGGAGAGAATAGGAGAGAGAGAGGAAGAGAACTACTAGATCTCTTGATTACTCAATTAGGAATTGAAGGCTTGCCTTTGGTTCCTTTATATAGTAGCCTCTCCCTTGCCAAGTCTCCCTCTTAACGGAATTTTCATAAAAAATTTATCCTATAAATTTTCTTATGAATTATTCCGTTTAAATCAAGTTTTATTATAACTAACTTTATAATAAAACAAATTCATCTCTCCTTTTATTATGGAATAAATTTTACAAGAAATTTATAAATTTTCTTATTATGGAAAAAAAATTAATTCATAATTGATTTTATAAAATTAAAATAAACCATTCCATGGATCATTTTAATTTCCATAAAAAGGAATAAATTTCTATAAATTTACTTATATAAATTTCTTAATACAAACTTATTTATCCATAATTTATAAAACAAATCGTGCTACATTTATTTTACTAATTAAACCAATTAAATTGGTTTCTTCCCAATGTTGTGGCCGGCCACACCAAAGGGGTTTGGCACCCTCTTTGGCCGGCCAAACCGAGCCGAACCCATCGCGAATTAAACTCATCTAATTCGCCCAATAAGCCTTCAAAAGACTTAGCCATTTTAAGCTTCCGTTGCGCCTCTGATTAACTCAGATTCGACTTATTTCTCTTGATCGGAAAATCCAATTTTCAACTCGTTTTAAATCCCTCGGATTACTCGTAGTGCGTGTGACTAAATAGGCTTTCGATTTATGTTGGCCGTCTATAATCAACCAATTATAGAACGATCATGAGTGGCACCTAGTAGTACATCATGACCCCCAATTAATCGAAAGATCAACGGTTTGACCTCAGAAGTAATTCTGAAATCCTTCAGCAGCTCTAATGAATCGTGGCTCATTCCCTTCACCATCTTATACCCACTTGGTTCAGGACATGGTCTGTTTGTGTCAGTCCCCACTAGACTGACTACGTCACACCTAGCCCAAGTATTGTCTTTCTCGTCTTTTGGATATCTAATTACTCTCATGTATTTAAGAGACCCATACTCTAAACATGATATGCTCTGGCCAGAGGCTTTGAGTAACAATCCGACGATGGGCCTGGGTATACATCTCCTCGCAAGGAGTGTTGAATCCTTTGTAGGCTGCTCAAACATCTTCGGGCACTTCGGCTTATACCCAATCATCCTGGGTCCACACCTCCTTGGAGATGCTTGCTTAAGATATTAAAGTATAAGTCTCCATGACCAAGATGACTTGAACACTGCAAGTCAAAGGAACATCGCACTTAAGCTGCAGTAAGAACTTCATTGACATATCTATATAGATTACCATATGTAGTTTTACAGCTAGTCACTCCAATGAACTAGTTCCCTTAACTAGCATCCATGTTTATCTCCAGACATCCCAATGTCACCAGCCAGTGTGAATCAGCTGATTAGAGAATAACCCATGCTAGTCTCAACAGAATTGATAATGTCCGTTGTTATCAATTCATCGACTATGGATATTTTCAATACTTTACAATTGCACATTTAGAGATAATCACTAGTTGTGATCCCATCACAAATTCTCTTATTCTGTGAATTGTATTGCGGGCATTCAGTAGATGAGTTTAAGATCCCAATCAAATACACAAACATGTATACTCAAATAGTGAATTATCATTTATTAAAATGAATGTTTACAATCATAAGGCGATTGCCTTAGGACAGTTCTCTCATATCACTAACAAACTCCCACTTGGCCTAATGTCAATCGCTACGGTATCCAATACCACAGGCTCTAACATGACCCTCAAACTTGCATTGAGGCAAGGCCTTAGTTAAAGGATCCGCTAAATTCCTTTCAGTGGGGATTTTCTCAATTTGTATATCATTCCTACTTATAATCTCTCTGATCAGATGATAGCGGCGAAGCACGTGTTTGGATCGCTGATGAGACCTTGGTTCCTTTGATTGTGCAATAGCTCCATTGTTGTCGCAGTAAACCGGCACTGCTTCATCAATGGTTGGAACCACGCCAAGTTTGGAGACAAACTTCTTGATCCAGATTGCTTCCTTTGCTGCTTCCGAAGCTGCGATATATTCCGCTTCCGTGGTAGAATCTGCTACGATGTCTTGTTTGGAACTTTTCCAACTTACTGCGCCTCCATTCAAAGTAAATACGTATCCAGACTGTGATTTGGAGTCATCCTTATCAGTCTGGAAACTGGCATCTGTATACCCACGTATTACCATATCTCCTTCTCCATATATTAGGAACACATCCTTAGTTCTTCTTAAGTACTTAAGGATTGTCTTAACAGCCGCCCAATGATCCATTCCTGGATCCGACTGGTATCTGCTTGTGACACTCAAAGCATATGATACATCGGGCCTTGTACATAACATAGCATACATGATAGATCCTATCGCGGATGCATAAGGAATCTTATTCATGCAAATCCTCTCGTCTTCTGTGCGCGGACACATAGACTTTGAAAGGTTGATCCCATGCCTGATGGGAAGGTAACCTTTCTTGGATTCCGACATGCTAAACCTTTTTAGCACTCGGTCTATATATGCAGACTGTGAAAGACCAAGCAACCGTTTTGATCTATCTCTATAGATTCTAATCCCAAGGATGTAGGTTGCTTCTCCAAGGTCTTTCATGGAGAAAGTTTTGGACAACCAAATTTTAACTGTCTGTAAAACTGATATATCGTTTCCTATAAGTAATATGTCATCGACATATAATACTAGGAATACGACTGCACTCCCACTAACCTTCTTGTACACACAAGGTTCGTCAGGATTTTGTGAGAAATCAAACTCTTTGATTGTCTCATCAAAACGGATGTTCTAGCTCCTGGATGCTTGCTTGAGTCCATATATGGATCGTCGAAGCTTGCATACTTTGGTTTTATCAACCGATGTGAAACCTTCAGGTTGTATCATGAATACATCCTCAAGCAGGTTTCCATTAAGGAAAGCTGTTTTCACATCCATTTGCCATATCTCATAATCATAATGAGCTGCTATGGCTAGGAGCATCCGAATGGATTTAAGCATAGCTACTGGCAAATAGGTTTCGTCATAATCAATTCCTTGTTTTTGACGATATCCTTTTGCCACTAATCTAGTTTTAAAGGTAACAACATTACCTTCCATGTCGGTTTTCTTCTTGAAAACCCACTTGCACCCTATGGGCTTAATCCCTTCAGGTCGGTTAACCAAGTCCCATACTTGATTTTCATATATGGAATCCATTTCCGACTTCATGGCTTCAAGCCATTTGTCCCTTTCTGAATTTTTCAGAACATCTTCATAACTGATAGGTTCATCATCGCTTATGAGTAACACGTCGTTCGATTCACTTATAAGAAATCTGTATCTCTCTGGAATATTACGTGTCCTATCAGACCTATGAAGAGGTGGTGTTGTTTCAGGTTCAACTGATAGCTCATCATTATGAGTTATTGGTTGTGGGTCTAGACTAGGTGTCTCTGTAATGTCTATTGGAGTTTCTTGAACTTCATCAAGTTCAATGCCACTCCCACTGTTTTCTTGTAAAAGAAATTCTTTTTCCAGAAATACAGCATGCCTTGAAACAAACACCTTTTGTTCCAAGGGATGATAGAATTGATAACCCTTTGTTTCCTTAGGGTATCCAATAAATAGACATTTATCAGACTTAGCATCCAATTTGTCTGATACAGTCCGCTTCACATAAGCGGGACAACCCCATATCTTAAGGTGAGTTAAGTGGGGTTTCTTACTATTCCACGTCTCATATGGAGTAGTTGAGACTACCTTGGTCGGGACTCTGTTTAGCAAGTAAACAGTTGTCTTAAGTGCATAGCCCCAAAAGGATTTTGGAAGAGTTGCATGATTCATCATAGACCTAACCATGTCCATCAAGGTTCGGTTGCGCCTTTCAGATACACCATTATGCTGTGGTGTATATGGCGGAGTCCATTGGGACAATATCCCATTGTCCCTAAGATAATCTTGAAACTCTTGACTTAAGTATTCACCATTCCGATCGGATCGAAGTATCTTAATACTTTTGTCAAGTTGTTTCTCTACTTCATTTCTGAACTCTTTGAATTTCTCAAAGGCTTCAGATTTGTATTTCATCAAGAACACATACCCGAATCGCGAGTGATCATCGATAAAGGTGATGAAGTAGCTATAGCCTCCTTGTGCAAGAGTTGACATTGGTCCACATACATCAGTATGTATCAGACCAAGCAATTCTCCCACTGGATTACCTTTTCTAGAAAAGGGTAATTTGGTCATCTTGCCTTTTAAGCATGATTCACATATATCAAATGAATCGGGTTCAAATGATTCCAGAATTCCACATCTGTGTAATTCGGTCATGCGTTTCTTACTTACATGGCCAAGACGGCAATGCCAAGTGTAGGAGTCTATTAGATTATCTATTCGAGCACATTTGTTGCTAACTTCGATATTGAAAACGTCACTGGATAAATCTAACGTGTAGATACCATTGCACAAAGTTCCATTCCCATAAAGAACGCCATTTAAAGTTATGTAACAACAATTGTTACTAAAAGTTAAATGATAACCCTTTTCATTCAAACATGAAATAGATACAATGTTCTTTATTAACGAAGGAACGAAATAACAATTATCCAATTCTAAGAAACGTCCAGTGGGGAGCTTTAGCAAATATGTTTTGATGGCAACAGCAGCAATCTTTGCTCCATTTCCAACTCGCAAATTCGCTTCTCCTTTGACGAGTCTTCTTCTATTCCTTAGCCCCGGTATGTCATTACATATATGTGAGCTACACCCAGTATCAAGTACCCAGGTATTTGAGGAAATAGAGTGACATTCAATAACGAAGATACCTGAAGAGGATGGGGCATCGGATGCCTTATACTTCAAGGACTCAAGATAAACCTTGCAGTTTCTTCGCCAATGACCCTCCTTGCCACAATGATGGCAAGCTCCTTTTGGTTTCTTTTCACTCTTTTTGGTCTTTTTCTTCTTTCCTTTATTCTGTTCTTTGGCCTTCCTCTTAGAACCTTTCTTCGAGGAACCCACTAACAGTACTGCCTTTTGATCCGGCTTTACAGAAGGCTCCACAGTCTTCAGCAGGTTGAGCAACTCAGGAATGGTTGTCTCTAGTTTGTTCATCCAATAGTTCATCACAAATTGTGAATAAATTTTGGACAAACAATTCAGAATTAAGTCAATACTTAGTTCATGATCTATTACAAAACCGAGTGTGCTCAGTCGCTCAATGTACCCCAACATCTTTAACACAAACTGTGAGGCAGAAGTGCCTTCCTGCATCTTAGTGGTGAAGAGGAGTCTGGAGACTTCGAACCTTTCGGATCTCGCCTGCTCTTCAAACAACTCATGAAGATGGAAGATGATGGTATAAGCATCCATATGCTCATGCTGCTTTTGCAGCTCAGGTACCATAGAGGCTAGCATGATGCAACTCGCAAGTTCAGAATCGGTCACATGTTTCTGATAGGCCACTAGCTGGTCTGGAGTTGCACCTTCTGGAGGATGGTTGGGAAGTTGATCTTCAAGGACATAAGCAAGCTTCTCTGCCTTGAGGACTATCCTCAGGTTTCGAAGCCAGTCCATGAAGTTTGGCCCAGTCAGTTTATTGGTGTCCAAAATGGAACGCAAATTCAGAGAAGACATGATCGAGTGATTAACCTAGAAATACAAATTGAGCTTATGTGAGAAGAATGATTAAAGAATGTATCAACATACATTAATAAAATCCTATTTATTTTTCAAATTGAATAACCCTTTTTATCAATTCGGGAGATCGTAGGAACATCTCCAAATAGGTTGATATCCAACCATAGATAAGAACACCATGGCTGTGGCCATCAAGTTTTCTTAGCTATGAAGGTAGGTAATTATACCGATTACATATCACATATATGTAACTATCACTTTATGCTATCAACTAATTGAATGTTTGCATAAATCATTGGGTTGTTAACTCATTAACAAGTATGCAACATTATACATAGCACCCAACTGCACCTCTCTTTACATCGACCTTGGCTGTGGCACAACAAATCGATGCTCCAAGCTTAAGGCTGACCCATTAATCAAGAAATAGTTTTAATATGGTTGGAGCTCATTCAACCGTTTAGTCAGGCTTGGATGTGTCCAACAACCAAAACTAAGGATTGACCTCTGACTCCAACTATATTATTCATAAACTAATTCCATGGTTTGAACATGTTGAGGTTCAAGCCGGGCATGGATGTGTCCATCAACCCAAACGAGAAACAAAACTCCGATTCTAACCATATTAATGGAAGGTGTTGGCCTTAATATTTTGTAAGGGGTTTTGGGTCTCATCCTTTTCTTTTAAGCACATTCATGACATATAATTATGTCATGACTAACGATTTCCTTAATAAAGTATGTATGTGACTTAATTTATCAAGTCTCATTAATTGAATTAGGATCCGGATTTCCTAATTCTAATTTCATACTTTATTTAAGGAATTGTTTTGGGAAACAATTTCCTAAATTGTCATAATCAATTTCGGAAATAATATGTTTAAGACTTTGATTTCTCTAAATCAAATCTTATTAAATTAAGAGACAATTCCCTTAATTCAACCACATATTATTTTCATGAAAATCTCATTTAAGAAACTCTATAGG
>JAGFNQ010001521.1:80100-132891 GCA_024364735.1 Boesenbergia rotunda | reverse complement strand
TGTTTTTAAGCATTTAATTTGTATTGTGAGAAATCCATTTAATTTCTGCAATTTAGCTACAGATTTATTGTTGCTTGTCCTTGAAACTAGTTTAGTTCTTCAATTTCATAATTTCATATCGAATTGCTTGTTTTCGTTAAGTTAGGTTTTACAAGTTGCTAGATTAATTCCTGCTTTAGCCAATTTCATTTCAAACTCTACTCTCATTCTTATTTGCAAAACAAAACCCCCATTCCAATTTGAAAACCCAAAACATTTAACGACAAACAAATTCAAGCTTGATTCAAACATTCACAACTAGTCCTTGGAAAAATACGACCTGAGGACCCTATTCTACATTTAATTTTGTCAGCCAAGGGTTTTCAGTTTATAAATATCACTCATGACACTAGTATTGGGCTAACATCACCCACCGCATGTTCAGCCACAGATAGGTAGATGAACAACGTCTCTCCCTCCAATGGGTTGTGAAGGATGGGGAGCTCGGCGAAGTATGCTTTCAAATTTGTGAAAGCTTTCTCGCACTGGTCATCCCATTCAAACTTGACTACCTTCCTCAAAATCTTGAAGAATGGCAAGGTCATGTCAGCAGATTTGGAGATGAACCTAGACAGGGCCGTAATTTTGCCATTCAGTCGCTGTACGTCCTTGAAGTTGCGAGGAGATGGCATGTCGAGGATGACCTTCACTTTTTCTGAATTAGCCTTAATCCCCCTCTCCGTCACCATATACCCTAAGAACCGACCACTCTTCATCCCGAATAAACACTTAGCCGGGTTCAGCTTCAGCTTGTTGGCCCTTAGGGTGGCGAAAGTCTCTTCCACATCGGCTATGATGTCTTTCTCCTTGTTTGTCTTGACCAGTGTCATCTACATAGACTTCGATGTTCCTCCCTATCTGGTGCCGGAAGACCTTGTCCATCATGTGTTGATAGGTTGCTCCTGCATTGTGCAACCCAAATGACATAACGTTGTAGCAGTAAGTACCATCTGCCATCACAAAGTTGACCTTTTCTTGGTCTTCAAGAACAAGAGGAACTTGGTGATATACCTAGTAAGCATCCAGCATCGAAATAAACTTACAACCAGAGGTAGAAACTAACAACCGATCTATCCGAGGCAAGGGGTAGCAGTCTTTAAGGCAGACATTATTTAAATCTCTAAAATCGATACAGACCCGCCATTTACTCCCGGGCATAGGGACAAGTACTACATTAGCCAACCAAGTAGGAAATTGGACTTCTCTTATATGTCCGGCCTTCAGCAACTTGGTAACTTCCTCTCTGATTATCTTGTCCTACTCGGGCGCAAAGTGTCTTTGTCTTTGCTTTACCGGTCAGCCTCTGGGAGATATATGCAAGCGAAGCGTGGCCAAGGCTGGGGGGACTCCTTTGATCTCTTCGGTGGCCCACGTGAACACGTCCCAATGGTTCTACAAGAAGCTGACCAAACGACTTCTCAGATCCAGTGTAAGGTCAACCGCAATTCTTGTAACTCCTCCCATCTGGTTCGTCTTTGGATCCCTCCTCCTCTCGAGGGTTGGCAAGGTCGATTTGCAATGCCTCATGAGCTCTCGGGTTCTGCCGGGCTTCCGTCCTGACCTCCCCGCTGTAGCATTGTCGGGAAGCTAGCTGATCACCTTTGACCTCGGCCACCTGCTCACCTACCAGAAACTTGAGTTTCTGGTGGTAGACTGAGACCACCAATTGGAATGTGCTGAGAGCCGGGAGCCCCAGGATGACATTGTAGGACGAGCAAGCATCTACAACCATGAAGGGAGTCCTTCTCATCCTCTCTAGCGCGTCATCTCCCAATGACAGGGATAGAGAGATTTACCCTATCGGCTGCACTCGGTATCCAGTGAAGCCAAAGAGCGGAGTGGAGACCGGATGCAACTCGTCCTCATCGATTTGCATTTGGTCCAGAGCCGCCTTGTACAGGATGTTGACAGAACTACCTGTATCCATAAATACGTGCTTAACCTCTTAAGTTGCAATGCGTGCGAGAATTACCAGTGTGTCTTCATGGAGGGCTTCCACGTCTTCTAGGTCTTCAGGGTCGAAAGAGATAACAGGGCCCTAGCGCTGACTATTGCTCATTCCAATGGCATAATTCTCCAGCCGACGAGTGTGGGCCTTCCTCGCCCAATGAGAGTCCCCTCCGGTAGGACCTCCAGAAATTGTTGGGGCAATCTATGGTCCGGAGTGACCATGTGTTTTGATGTTTGGGCAAAGGGTTTAAGTTAGGTTTACCCTTGTATTTTGATATGTGTATTTGAGTGTGCAAGTCTTGCAGGATACACATGGACTTAGCTGGACGGCTTCAGGTACGGTGAAGGGTGGCATGGAGGCAAGCCATGAGCTTGTGTGCACTCAAGGGACCATGGATAGCAGGGGCGATGAGCCGAGGGATGCGGACTTTGAGGCGTACATGAAGGATGGCATGGAGGCAAGCTGGAGGCTTGTGTGTGCATCTGAGGGACGCGGGCCAAAGACAAAGAGAGCGTGAAGGCAACAGATCGAGACTTCTGGTGAAGAGTCAACTGAGTCGTGAGGGTACGAGTGCTGAGTGAAATGTACTCGGAAAATCCTAGGGTTTGAGTGCTGAGAGAAGTGTACTTGGGAAGGGAAACCTTAGGTGTGGTGTCTGAGCAGTCGACTGGTGATTTGGCAGTCAACTGGTAAACCCCACAGAAAAATCAGTCGATTGTTGTGGGGGCAGTCGACTGGTAGTGGCTGAATTCGAACGTTGGGCTTGCAATGGTCGAATTTGGGTGGGGGCAATCAACTTGTGGCGGCCAAAACAAGTGTGACCTCTATTTAAAAGGGCTTCATTTTGGCTGAGACTCTTGACGAATTTGGCTTTGGTTAAAGGCCAAATAGTAGTCTAAGAACTCAGAGGTGTGTTTAAGGTTGTGGTTGTTAGGGTAATCTATGGTCCGGAGTGACCATGTGTTTTGATGTTTGGGCAAAGGGTTTAAGTTAGATTTACCCTTGTGTATTTGATATGTGTATGTGAGTGTGCAGGTTTGCAGGTTACACATATTGACCTAGCTGGACGGCTTCAGTATGGTGAAGGGTGGCATGGAGGCAAGTTGGAGGCTTGTGTGCGCACCTGAGGGACAATGGTATAGCAGGGACGATGAGCCGAGGGACGCGGACTTCGAGGCATACGTGAAGGATGACATAGAGGCAAGCTGGAGGCTTGTGTGCGCATCTGTGGGATGAGGGCTGAAGACGAAGAGGGCATAATGGCAACAGTCGAGGCTGCTAGTGAAGAGTCAGCTGAGTCATGAAAGGACGAGAGCCGAGGAAAGAGGACTCCAAGGGAAAGCCGGGAAGTGGACTTCGAAGGGCACACGTGAAGGGTGGCATGGAGGCAAGTCGAGGGTTTGCGTGCGCATCCGAGGGATGATAGCCGATAGAAGAGGACTTCAAGGGGCAAGCCAAGGGAGTGAACTTGAAGGCACACGTGAAGGAGGGTCTTTAGAGTGAGGAAGAGTGTTTGTATAAGCTGGCCAGTCGACTGGGAATATAATAGTCGACTGCCAGCTAGAACAGAAATGACTGAAGGGAGTCGACCCTGGACCAGTCGACTTCTCTGGGAGCAGTCGACTGGTAGTGACTGATTGTGTTGGCTGAAAATTCGAACGTTGAGCTGCAACGGTCGATTTTCAGTGGGACCAGTCGACTGCCCTGGGGGCAGTCAACTGGTAGGGTGTTTTTCAACTTAGAGTTCTATTTAAGAGAACTCGGTATGGGCTGAGAACCCTTGATGAAACAAGCTTGGTTAGGGCTTGTTAGTAGTCTTTGGTGCTCAGAAGTGTGTCCAAGTTTGTGGCGAGGTTTCTCCACCCACAAGGAGCTACACGAGCTAGCCGGAGGGCATTCGGGGAGTGATCCGCCGAAGGATCGAGGGATCGTCCACCTTACGGACAGCCGTGGAGTAGTAGCATCATCTCCGAACCACGTAAAAGGTTTGGTGTTAGCGTTTGTTTGTTTTATTGTTATTGTTTCCACTTGCACACGCTAACAACATAGATAGAGAAGAAATCGAGAAATTGCTATTCACCCCCCTCCCCTCTAGCAAGACGTAGACGATCTAACAAGTGGTATCAGAGCGAAGGACCGCTCTTGTTGGAATAATCGTCAAAGGAGCACAAGCTAGAGGAGAAAAATGATGGAAGACAAGTTGGGTGATGATATCTACACTCCACCTCCGTACGATCATGAAGATTTCAACTATTAGAGGATGCGAATGAAGACGTGGTTTGGCATGGATTGGGAGTGCATAATGATCATAGAAGAGCCATTTGAAATTCCAAGAGATAAGCATGGGAAAAAACTTAGACCTAGATCTTGGACTAAAGAGCAACAAGAATAATCTAGGGAAAACGAGAAGGTAATTAGTATATTAGTTAATATTTTACCTAATGATGTTTTGAGTGGTGTAGGGGAGTATAGAAGTGCACATGAGTTATGGAACAAGTTGGAAGAATTTCATGAAACCCCTACTCAAGCTCAATTAGTGGAAGAGCCCAAGGAGACAAGTCAAATGGTCCAAGAAGACAAAGAAAAAGGAAAAGAATCGTCAACCTCATCAAGCGAAGAGGCACAATTAAGTGAGAGATCATCCGCCTCATCAAGAGAAGAAGAAGAGGTGTCAACTCAAGAATTGAGGGGGAGAGGAGACCCTCATCAATACCGGAGCAAGAAGAAGCTCCTACCTCCACCAAAGCAAGAACAAAAGACCACATCATTTGTTTTGGGTGCAATGAAAAGGGACACTACAAGGATAAGTGTCCAAATGGTAAGAAAAAGGAGGTAAATCCTAAACCCATTTCAATTTCTTTTAAATCTAACATGGGTTGTAGGAATGGAGAAGCCCAAGAGAAAAGAAAGAAAATAAGATGCTTCACATGTGGAGAGCTAGGGCACTATCACACCAAATGTCCAAGAAAAGGAGAGCTCAAGAAATTGGGGCATTTGAGAAGAAGCTCACATCAAGGGGGAGCTACAAGGGTAAGGGAGGTAATCCCTAACTTTAAATTGAAATGCAATTCAAACTTAAGTTCATCCATGCATGCTAGAATTAATGAAAAATGCTTGCTTGTGCATAATCATGGATTTAAGTATAATGATAGGAATAGGGTTAACAAGGTATATCAAAACCCTAGAAAGGTCATGCATCATAATAAATCTAAGACCACTAGGCCTAAGGATCAAGGACAAAATCCCAAGAAGGGGAGACACATGCCTAGGAAGATGGGTAGGTCTAGAAATGTCCAAGGTGGACATATGGATTCTAGGGTTAAAAGCCTAGAAAGGAAAAAAATCAAGCCTTGAGAGCAAGGCTCGATAAATTAGAGAAAGATTCACGGTTGGATCTAAGGGTCTAGATATGGTGTTGGGTGGTTTAAAACCCAACCATGATAGATCGGGTCTAGGATACCGATCTAAGGTCTCCAATGTCAAGAAAAAGAAATATGCTAGGGTAGCATATGATTATGGCAAGGAGGGGAAGTCCAAAAATGGCAAGGGGGTGCCATTTAAAGGGAAAAAGGAGGACTTAACCAAGGACAAGGTGTCTAAAGTTAAGAAGGTAAAGTTTGCAGGCCAAGAGTCACTGGGGGGACACCGGTGTGGTCTAGTGTTTGTTGAGTCACCTAGGGAGATGGCTCGGGCTAAGAACTCAAGGGGGAGCTCTAGGAGTCTTTGGGATATATGGTGAATGGATCTCGGGAGGTGTTCTCCTAGAGGTTTAGATGGACCATGGAGTGTGGCAAAAGAATTGGAGACGAACTTGAGTCTCAATTCTTGGGATTTGGCATGATGGTTTTAAGTTTCATGCATGGAAATATGACATTGGGGTCATAAAGCATAAGAATTAATTTTTGATGTATAAATACCATATAAATCAATGCTAGGGATGCATTGTAGGTTGGTATGGGCAGTAACATCAAGGGAAGACCAAAACTAGGACTTTAGGTTAAGGTTCAATTGAACTTTTTAGCTAGTTTTGGGTTTTGTGTCAAACTTGGGAATGGTGATAGATACATTTTTTAATATATTTTTCCCAAGTAGGTATGGGTACCACAAACTTCTCCACAAAATTTGGGAATTTTTGAAGATTTGTGGAATTTCTGGCGCATTTCTGAATTTGGATTTAGAAAGCTAAAATTGGGGTTTTCAGCGTGCCAGTCGACTGCCCTTGTGGGCAGTCGACTGATACAGGCTAATTTGGGTTTTCAGCCATTGAAAAATGTCCAATTGATGTGTAACAAGTGTGGAATCTTGTGGGGGGTTAGTACACTATGTTTATAATCATTTAAGGGTTAAAGAGTCCAACAAGGGGGAAATTGTTGGAAGTTTTTGATGTATGACAAAGGGGGAGAAGTGTTGGGTTTAAGTGGGAAACCAAACACACCTTTGCGGGAAATCCTAGGTCTAGGGGGAGCATGGTTGCTCCATTCTTGGCATAAGGGGAACCTTGAAGTGGTTCTTAAAAAGCCTTTGTAAGTCCAATGTAGGGGGAGCCTTGGGATAGGTTTTAAAAAGCCCGTTTTTGTAAAAATCCTAACTTGGGAAGGTTAGGTGTGGGGATGCCTTGGGATAGGATCCATGTTTGCATTGCATATGCATTGGCGGTGTAAGTCCAAGGTGGAGTCTTAGCAACGTAAGTCCAAATGGTTGTTTAGCATTGTTATTGCTTTTATTGCTATTTGTTTTCCTAACTTAAACGTATTGCCAAATATCAAAAAGGGGGAGATTGTTGGGGCGATCAATGGTCCGAAGTGACCATGTGTTTTGATGTTTGGGCAAAGAGTTTAAGTTAGGTTTATCCATGTGTATTTGATATGTGTATGTGAGTGTGCAGGTTTGCAGGTTACACATATTGACCTAGTTGAACGGCTTCAGTACGGTGAAGGGTGGCATGGAGGCAAGCTGGAGGCTTGTGTGCGCACCTGAGGGACGATGGTATAGCAGGGACGATGAGCCTAGGGACGCGGACTTCGAGGTGTACGTGTAGGATGGCATGGAGGCAAGCTGGAGGCTTGTGTGCGCATCTGAGGGACGAGGGCCGAAGACGAAGAGGGCGTAAAGGCAACAGTCGAGGCTGCTGGTGAAGAGTCAGCTGAGTCATGAAGGGACGAGAGTCGAGGGAAGAGGACTCCAAGGGCAAGCCGGGAAGTGGACTTCAAAGGGCACACGTGAAGGGTGGCATGGAGGCAAACCGAGGGTTTGCGTACGCATCCGAGGGACGATAGCCGATAGAAGAGAACTACAAGGGGCAAGCCAAGGGAGTGAACTTGAAGGTACATGTGAAGGAGGGTCTTCGGAGTGAGGAAGAGTGTTTGTATAAGCTGGCCAGCCGATTGGGAATATAACAGTCGACTGCCAGCAAGAACAGAAACTCACAGAAGGGAGTCAACCCTGGACCAGTCGACTGCTCTGGGAGCAGTCGACTGGTAGTGACTGGTTGTGTTGGCTGAAAATTTGAACGTTGAGCTGCAATGGTCGATTTTCAGTGGCACAAGTCAACTGCCCTGGGGGTAGTCGACTGGTAGGGTGTTTTTCAACTTAGAGTTATATTCAAGAGAACTCGGTATGGGCTGAAAACCCTTGACGAAACAAGCTTGGTTAGGGCTTGTTAGTAGTCTTTGGTGCTCAGAAGTTGTCCAAGTTTGTGGTGAGGTTTCTCCACCCACAAGGAGCTACACGAGCTAGCCGGAGGGCATCCAGGGAGTGATCCGCCGAAGGATCGAGGGATCGTCCACCTTACAGACAGCCGTGGAGTAAGAGCATCATCTCCGAACCACATAAAAGGATTGGTGTTAGCGTTTGTTTGTTTTATTGTTATTGTTTCCGCTTGTGCACGCTAACAACGTAGGTAGAGAAGAAATCGAGAAATTGCTATTCACCCCCCCCCCCTCTAGTAAGACGTAGACGATCTAACAGTGGTGAGGTTTCTCCACCCACAAGCAGCTATACGAGCTAGCCGGAGGGTACCCGGGGAGTGATCCACCGAAGGATCGTCCACCTTACGGATAGTCGTGGGTAGGAGAGTCATATCAGAACCACGTAAAGGTTGGTGTTAGCATTTGTTTTTAGTTTGTTCATTTGTTTCCGCTTGTGCATGCTAAAATCGTAGGAAGAAGAATCGGGAAAAAGCTATTCACCCCCCCCCCTCTAGCTTGACGAGCACGATCTAACAGAAATCACTCCCACATGGCCCGTAGGGGGCCCCCGCAATGGAGCTTTGCCTTTCTTGGGATCTCGTTTGGGGGAGAGAGATTGGTAGGGTGATATCTCCTGATTCGTTCCCCTGGAACACGACTGGGATCTCTGCCTCGATCCATCTTCTCCTGACTGTCACTTGCGAGGAGAAGAACTTCGCCGCGGGGATCTCTGCCGATACCCCGCTTTCTTCCACCGCTTCCGAGGTTTGTCATCAGCTTCTTGAGCTAACCTCTTCTTCAAGGCATGACACTCCTCTGTAGAGTGTGTTGTACTGCCGTGGAAGTCGTAGTACTTCTTTGGCGGCTCCGGTTTGGCTGTGTCGACTGTTTCCACTAGCCTCTTCTTACCAACCCAGTGGTCTTTCCCCGAGCGAGGATCCTTCACCTAGGCTGGTGCCGGTGGTTCCCTTCTCTCGGACCATACCGCGATCTACAGAGGGGCCCTAGTAGGCTCTTTACGGCGAGCGTGTTGCACCTCTTCGACGTTGACATGTTTGATAGAGCTCCCCAGTAAGTCGTCGAAGCTGGTTGGTGGATTCTTCACCAGTGATCGAAAGAAGTCGCCTTCGGAGAGTCCCTGAGTAAAGGCACTAACAAGGATCTCTGATATAGCGGTTGGCACATCTTGCGCTACCCGATTGAACTGCTGGATGTAGTCCTTCAGCGGTTCTTTTGCCTTTTGTTTGAGGGCGAACAGGTTTAACGCTGTCTTCTAATACCGACGGTTGCTGGTGAAATGGTGCAGGAACGTAGTTCTAAACTCCAAGATGGAATTTATAGAACCTTGAGGCAGCCTCTGGAACCATTTCTGGGCGGCCCCTGACAAGGTATTCAAGAACATCCGGCACTTCACACCATCCGTATACTGGTGTAGAAGAGCCGCATTCTCGTACTTGCTGACGTGGTCCTCTAGATCTATCTTCCCATCATAGTCAACAATTCATGGACCATGGAATTTCTTGGGCATTGGGTCTTCTATGATGTTCGGGGAGAAAGAGGTAGACGGAGCCTTTGGACTGACTTTGAACCCCTTAATCCTCCTCGGTCCTTCTTCCTGCTTTAGGACGCTGGAGGTGATGGAGTTGGCTTTCTCCAAATCACCCAGGGAATCTCACTAGTGTGCTGGAGTTGTCAATGCTTGTCCCCCAGGTGGCGAGACAAATCTTCAGTTTCGGTGGTGTGAGGCGGACATCCTTGGGATTTCGCCTTGTATCGAAGGTGCTGGCCGTGAGACGGCTTGCTCAATTTGATGTTATTCGAGCGCTCCTTTGACGGCCTTGGCGACAAGGCAATCCAACTCTTCTTTCATCAAGACGATGGGTTGTCCCTCCGGATCTACCATCACGGTGCTGCTTTTGGTGCTTTGATTTAATTTCCCACAGACGGTGCCAAACTTGATTCGGAAAAGAGTCGATGCGGGCGGCGAGTCATCGAGGTGCAGCCCACGAGGATGGCGATGAGGAGAAGATGATCGCGCCCTGCGATATCAACACGAGCGTTAATGGGAACACACCGGAAGGATTTCTGGCGGAGCCCACTCCGACGCTCAAGTCAGGAAGCATAGCTATCTCAAGAGGACAATGAGGAAATAGATTTGTGTTGAATTCTGAAAGCTTACCCCCTTTATCTAGATGCCGAAGCACTTTATATATCTGAGGGCTTTGTCACACGTGTCTTCACGTTATCCTCCACGTTCCTTAATCGTCGATTACATGATAACTTTTAAGTAATAGTCGTTGCGATTATTAAGGCCTTAATTGTCACGTGTAGCGGACAATAATTATCCGACGACTTTCTTGATCTAGAAAGAAGAACGTCTACTTGAAGTCGGGTTATCGGATGCATTACTCTTTGGGCTCTACTCTCCCAAGATGGTCTCGGGGTATCTTCTCCCGGGATGGCCTCGGGCGTCTGTCCCCCCGAGGTGGTCTCGAGGGACTGCCCTTCCAAGGTGGCCTCGGGAGTGTATGGCTCGACCTGACCTCAGGAGTCTATCTTCTAGAGGTGGTCTCGAGAGCCTATGGCTCGGCCTGACCTTGGGAGTCTGTCTCCCCGAGGTGGTTTCGAGAGCCTATGGCCCGGTGTGACCTCGAGGGTCTACCCTCCTGAGGTGGTCTCGGGAGTCTACGACCCGGCTTGATCTCGGGCCTCCCGAGGTGGTCTCGGGAGTCTACCCTCCCGAGGTGGTCTCGGAAATCAGATCTTGACAGTCAGGCTTGGTGGACCCTGACACGTAGTTTTTCCATGCCACGTGTCAATCCCGGGATGCTCAACCCCATCAGAGCATTTATTTTTTGGATGTCATTTCTCTTACAAGGTGTAGCATGATGTTATTATTCAAGGGGTTATTTTTGTTCTCTCTTATGTAATTGGAGTTTAGAAGAGAAAGATCTGAAAAATGGGTGAATACAAATTATTCTCATAGAAGTTTTGAGTTACAACCACCACATATTTAGAAGGCTCTAAGTTGTAAATGCTTGAAGGGTTGTATTGTATTCTGTTGATCTAATGGGAAGTGTCATAGCTGATGTATGTTCTAACATTAAATATTTGAAGTGGCCAAGTTGAAAGTTGTTGGCAGATAAGATGTTGTTTTGTACTTGTAGTTACTAGTGAATGAAAATATTATATTCTTAGTGGGTTGTAAACTCTTGGATATACAACTATGGTTGGTTTTGTATGACCGACCTGTGGGCTGTGTTGACATGTTTCAACTATGGACATGTTTTAGTTATGTCCCTTAACAGCTAGAAGGTTATTGGTTTGGAACTGTTGAAATAGAAAGGGGATTGTTTTGAAATTTCTGAATACATGACTGTGTTGGTTTGTGGTTGAATTTGGTCTAATATGCTAGTATAAATTCTGACAAATGAGTTGTTGAATTACTAGATTAGTCATTGAGCAATTATAAGATATTCGATTTGAGAGATAAGCTAGCTCTGTATTATATTGGTTCATGACAATATTGAAAAATCTTTCGAATGTTTATTTGAGAATTTTAAGAGCGCTATGAATGGAATGGTTTCGTGCGTAGTTTTGACGGACCACGATGATACAATTTAGTGGTATACTTCATGCCATGCCAAATGCTACTGCATAAAACTAGAAGTCTTAGAAAATTACCCGAATAGAAAAAAAAAACACGTGTCTCTCTATATCATGCTTATCTTGATTCCCCTATTTAACTTGCATTTTTCATCAAACTGCATATTTTACAAGTTCATTGTATCTTTCTTTCCATTTTAACTTTTTAACTGTTACTAGTCTTCTAACCGGAATCAATTGGTTCTTCTCCATTTTGTGAGATGCTTCGTTTAGGACTTGTCAGAAGTTTGTGTTCACAGAGTCAGTATGACTGGTATGAACATCATAACACGGGACTGGTATGAACATCACAGCATGGTACCCCTATTAGTAGTTCAATTTATTTTCGTGTAAGCTAGATTGCCATTTTGGCAACCGTTATGGCTCACTACAAAAAATTTGACCGTTACTGACAGAAATTACCGACGGAATTCCGTCGGTATTGAGCCTTTCGGGCGGAACTACGACGGAGGAAAAAATATCGGAATATTAATTGTCGGAATAATATTATCGACAGAAATATTAATCCGTCGGTAATTAAAATATACCGACGAAATATTCCGTCGGTAATCTCCGATGGAAACCGAATATCCGTCGGTATTCTCCGACGGAAATTGAGTTTCCGTTGGAGATGACCGGCGGAAACTCGATTTCCGTCGGTAATCTCCGACGGAAACTCGATTTCCGTCGGTCATGTATCGTAGATGCGGGTTGATACATTTCGGACGGATCCTTATTTCCGTCAGTATTCCATCGGAAATTTTAAAAAAATTAACAAATTTTTATTAATTTAATCTAGTCCAAAATATATTTTATACAATAATTAATCGTTCACAAACAAATATTACAATCATATAAAAAATCACAATACCAAAAATAATTTATTACAAATAGCTAGTTTGAAAGTTTTATCAACACTTCTTTTTATATGATTTTAAATTTCTAAAAGAGTTTATTTTACAAGTTTGTCATCTAATCTTTTAAAAGTTCAATGTCTACAAAGTCAATGTCACTTTTCAAGAATGTTTGACTTCTTAGAACTTCTCCATTCCTCATAGCAGCCACCGTACCAATAGAGCATCTGAATCATTGCATCAATAGTCAACTGTCCACAGAACATTTGATGGAAATAGGCATTCACCTCTACGTTTATATCATATGAGAAACCCTCTGAAACTGGTGGAACAAACAGTCCAACAGTTGGAATCCTTGGAATAGATGAGCTATGCAATTTCTTCATTTCCTCAAAATGCGGGTTAGAAATAAGCTGTCTTGAATGTGCCTGGAAATTAACTTGCAATAGGAATTTTTTATTTGTGATGTTCTGCAGTGTCATGAATAACTGGATTTTCATATTAACAAGCTAATAGAAACATTAGTTGTGAAATAACCTTAAAGAATATTAAACATGTTTCACGATACGCATTCAAAATAGTTGATTGAGATTGTGGAAGAGAAACATCTGGGGCATCAGTTGTTGCATCGGAAAGTGCTTTTAAAAACCTCAGACAATCCTGGAGTAATAGAATTTCTTAAAACAAGCGAAGTAAGTGAACTAATTATGCAAAAAAAAAAAAACAAACTTGCAATCAGATTACCTCGAAGAAAGCCAATCTAATGCTTAAAGGAAAAGGAGTTGTAGCCAGAACCGATGATAAAATCTGCATAGAAAGAGTTAGGCGTGTAAATGAATAAGCACGTATAAATGACAGCTACCCATATATCAACTATTACAAATGAAATATTTGAATGCTCGTATATGGAACAACAATAGTGATGCATAAAGATTGTTGTTTTGTTAAGGCCTTGAGCAATTGGCAGTTTACAGATTAAGCATAAAGCAACATAATGCAGATTGCTGACACAATATTTAAACTTACCAAAACAGAAGGTTGTTGGGGGCAATTAGACAGAGGTAAACCTGTCTCAACATATATTTCCTAAAGCTTTGCATAATGCAAGATGACATGAAAACCATTAGAGAATAAGGTTGATGGATAATTTTAAAGCTTCTAACTTGCTCTTGACAATATCAAAAGAATGTATAATTTACTACAAGCAAAGAATTGGATGGAACCTAACAAACATAAGGGAATATAAATGTAACATTCAATTATGCAGGATATGTAGGACCGGTGTCGTCGATAGAGAGGGGTGAATATCGACTCGTAAAAATTCTTTCGGAAACTTTCGTCATTTGTTTTTTCGTTCTAGACAAAGAGTTAGTAGCACAGCGGAAAAATAAAGAAACAAACAAAAGACACAACTCAGAGTGCACGCAGGATTTTACTTGGTTCTCGACCCCCCAGGGTCAGTACGTCCAAGGCCTAAGCACGGGAAGCGTCCATCCACTAATGGCCTCTTTTCCGAACTTTCCAAAGGTGAAGAAACCCGTCTTACAGTGCAAGTATTACAACCAAAATATTAAGAAATTAAGTGCATAAAAATAAATGCAAACCAAACAAAAATCGAAGACTCGGCCGACCTGGAACTCCAAAGTGCAGCGCACTTCCTCCTGGAGCCTCATTGGTCGCAGAGCTTTGCCTATAGCGCTTTTTCTTTGCTCGGAATTCTTAGAATGTTGTTGTGAATGATGTCCTGAGTTGAGGGGTCGAAGCCCCTTTTATAGCTTCATCTCGGGCGCCCAAGAGCCTCTGGGGCGCCTCATTGGCGATCAAAACTTCATCCGGAACACGAACATCGCGAAGCTGATAAGGCAGCAATCTTGGGGGCCCAATAGCATCTTGGGTGTCTGGATCATCCATGTGCCTAATATCCAAGGCGCTTGAATGCATGGGGGCGCCTGTATTCATTCAGGCGCCCAGGAGTAGTTTTTCCAGGCTGTTTTGTGTGTTTGTTCGCTAGCTTTGCCTCCAATTCTAGGTACCTGCAAGATACATAAACACAAGACAAACACATATATAATCTTAGCCTTGACAAATGGTTCTGACTTTGGATTTCTCACGAAACCCTAGGTCGAACCGAGTTCCCTTCCAGGGGAACGTCCCTTCGCCTACTCCTCTCAGGAGAAGTTTTCCAATCGGCTCCTCCGATTGGACTTTTGCCCGATCTTCCGAATCAGGACTTAGGTGTCCAGCCCTCGGCCAGGGCTTATTGCCCAATACCTCAAATCAGGACTTCATGCCCAGTCCGCGACCTGGACTTATTGCCCAACCCTCGGTCAGGTCTTCGGTGCCCAACCCTCGGTCAAGACTTATTGCCCAATTCCTCAAATCAGGACTTCGTGCCCAGTCTATGACCATGAATTATTGCCCAACCCTCGGTCAGGTCTTCTATGCCCAGCCCTTGGCCAAGACCTAGTGTCCAATCCATGATCAGGACTTAGTGCCCAATTCCACAAATCAGGACGTATTGCCTAGGTTAACTAGGACTGTTCTTCATCTTGATAAGGATTTCTTGACTCACCCTTACCTTGTCTAATATATCACTAACTTAAGCATATTGTTAAACATTGAAACACTAGAGGAGGACATCACTGATGCATCTTGCACCAACAATCTCCCCCTTTTTGATGTTTGACAATATCTTAAGTTATATTGGATTTTTGGGTTAAGTTTTGATCCTTGGGAGAAAACAAAAAAGATTAAGTTTTGATCCTTGGGAGAAAACAAAAAAAAAAATTCTAACTTAAACTACTCTCTCCCCCTTTGTCACACATCAAAAAAAAGACAAAAAAAACCTTGTGCCAACAATTCTTGAAAATTTGTACCAAAAAGAACAAACCTTGCATTTTGTAAAAGATTTTGCACTTAGAAAAATATTTTTCACTTAGAAATATTTTGCAAAAGAATTTGCACTTAGAAAAATATTTTTTTACTTAGAAATATTTTGCAAAAGAGTCTGCACTTAGAAAAATATTTTTCACTTAGAAATATTTTGCAAAAGAGTTTGCACTTAGAAAAACATTTTCCACTTTTAAAAAAATAGTACTTTAAAAATATTGTTCACTTAAAAATATTTTTTTTGTGCACTTAAAAATATTTTGCAGGAAAAGTTAATGCACTTGAAATTTTAACTTTACCAAAAACAATAATTTTTTTTCTTTTTTTTTTGAGAAAATCATTAACTACATGTTTTGTAAAAAAAACTAAGTATTTAAATTGCACCAACAAATTTAGAAGAATAAGAATTTTCCTAAGTCTGACACAATCCTAGATATCTTGTTGATCACAAGAGAATTCCTATGTGTCTTAGGGATTTTCAATTTTAGAAAATTTTTATTTTGAAAACACAGTAATTTTCTTGATTTGGTTTCTTTTCTAGTCTGACACAATCCTAGGAAACCTTGTTAACTACAAGGAAATTTTCTTAAGTGTCCTGGAAATTCTCCAAACTCAAGTAAAAATTATTTCACATCGAATCAAAAAGATTTTTGAAATAAGTTCTTGACTTGGATTATTTTCCAGTCTAACACAATCCTAGGAAATCTTGTTAACTACAAGAAAATTTTCCTAAGTGTCCTGGAAATTTTCCAAACTCAAGTAAAATTATTTTCAAAAGTACTTAAAGTTAAATAGATTTTGAAGATGAGTTTTATAAAAAGATAATATTATGTTTTAAAAATGATTTGAAAATATAGTGTATGAAAACATAATACTTTTTGAAATATTTAATAGTTCTTTTAATTTGAGCTCCCCCTAAACTTTTATTTTTTTATTTACAAGGGGTATCCAGCCTTGCGCCCGACTAATCCGCTTGGCTGACCGGCCCTGCCCCACAGCCTTCAATGAGAGTCCCCACCGGTCAACGAGGGTAAATCGCGGGACGGAGACACGTGGCGACTTCACCACTGATGATATCAGTACTTGATGACTCGACCACGCAGCAGCCTGTGACGATTTCTTCCGTCAGCATACTATGTTCTCTGCCAGGGAGGAATCAATCCCGGGAAGTGAGGGATCACCCAAGTGAGCCATTACCAACCGTGTCGTGCCCGCGGGGGCAAAAATGATTAACGAGGTTTTTCCAACCTCGGGCGACCGGGTCGGCCTCACGGAAGTTTCCCACCGGCCGCCAGGGTAAATCGGGAAGTGCTCGTGGTGGGCGGTCTAGAAGCCCAGCGTCCCAGGGTTCGCGCTCCATTTGGAGGAAAAATTCCTGCAAATACGTTGTAGCTGGGGATCGAACCGCGGATACCTGGGATAGCGACCTCCCCCTAAACTTGACCCAGCCCTAGGAAGCTTGTTGACTATAAGTGATCTTCCTCTGAGTCTTAGGGTTTGATTCAAACCAAAAGAATTATCTAATAATTTTTGAAAAAATAGTTGCCAGACACTAGAATCAACTTCTTTTGACTTAGACTCCCCCTAAATCTGACACATCCTAGGAGTTCTTGTAGATCATAAAGAAGACTTCCTATGTATCTTTACGGTTTATCAAAATCAACAGAGTAATTTAAAATAATTTTTGAAAGGCATTTTGAAATGATATAATAAGCAAAAAAAACTTTTGACATGTATATGCATTTTGAAATTTTCAAAGAAATGATTTTCAAAAAAGATATTTTGAAGTATATCATAAGTTTTTGAGACATTTTTTGAAAATATATTTTGAAATGATAATAATTTTTAAAGCATAATGTATTTGAAAGATCTGAATTTTTTAAAAGAATAATTTCTGAATTGAATAAATTTTGAAAAAAAAACACTCCCCCTGAACTTGACACCGTCTGACTCTACCTAAGTGTCTTAAGGGACTTTAGTGTTGACCTAAATAGGTTGGTGTCTAAGTGTATAGGTCAAATAATTTTTTGAAAAGATATGATTTTTGAAAATGTATTATATATATAAGCAATCAGACAAGCATAAAATCCATAAAAACATTATTATGTTAAATCATTATTTTGAAAATAGATTTTTAAAAAATATCCTAAAGATTTTGAAAATATTTTGAAACACATCTGTCAATTAGTTAGTTCTTAACATCTCACCCATTCTAAGTGTCGCAGTACAAGCAAGCATGGTTGCCTTATGGGTATATTGTGAGATGCTTGAATAATTTTTCTCAATTTATTTATAGACTGGATGACCTTGAGTTAGATTCGAGTTTAAACAATTTGTAATTTAAAAGTAGATTTCGATAATCAGCTTCCAGGTCTTGGCGAGGCACAGAGGCCTTCTTTAGCCGTAGCCTTATTGGATCATCAACCCTTTCCTTAGACAAAGCCTTTTAAAGAAATAATACCTTTATTTTACTCTTTGAAAAACTCTGGTCTAACTCACTAGTAGAAAAACGCTTATTAACCACGGGCGTTCACCGTTGTCGTAGGCAAAAATCACTGTTGTTAAAGGTCATGTTGTTAAAAGGGGTGGTTTACATCAACAGTTACAAACCGTTGTCGTTTATAGTCAATAACAACAGTGTAGCAATAGGTTTTCACCGTTGTCTTTTAATGTGATCGACAACAGGTTAATAATAGTATTAAACCATTGTTTATGTGTAATTTAAACAATAATTTAACAACAAATAAAAATCGTTGTCTTTTGGTTGAGGCAGCCAACAATTTACAACAAATACCATTTAAAAAATAAATTATTTAAATAATTAAACAATATTGAACAAACACACTTCAAACTATCATACATCAAAATATCATCAAATATCATACATCATACTGTGCAAATATCATACATCAAGATCCCCAGTATTAGTCTAAACTGAGATAACATCATCAAAATATCATATACATCAAGAACCAGAAACTGAGATAAACAAATAGATGAAGACAGCCGCACCCCAGTAGCTTCATCTAAGTGCAGTCAACCAGATGAAGACAGCTGCGCCCCTTAGCTTTGCACCATAAGATGATTCCTTCCCTTGGATATGAATTGTCACAACAAATAGAAATATAAAATGAGCATTCAAAACTAAAAAATAGTAGACCAAAAGAATCTAGAAGATAATTATGATACAAAGTTACCCATGACTTAGTCTAACAAAAGGATATGATAAACAGATAGAAGATAACTTTCAGTTTGAGCAATAAAAAAATTTGTGAAAGCAAGCCAAATTTGCTGGTTCGAAGCTTCAGCAAAATAGCAGAATGGTAAAGAAGTACATGTGTAGATTCTCCAAAATTTCAATGAATGAGCAGTGCACTCATGGTATGGGAACATCCAAGTGTAAACGTGATCCCTATTTTTTAGCATGTGGTATGATAACCATGATATAAAGAATGATAACTAGAAATTGTAAATTAACTGGAGGAAAAAATAGAAGCATCTCACTATTTCTCAGGCATGGTTACCCTTGTCAAGTGAGTCAAAAAATTACAGTTTCAAAACACTTGCATTTTGAATAAAGTTGTAGGAACTTAGCCTGGTCCAGAAAATGCATTTAAGGGAACATATGAGATGCAGTATACATAACTTGAATTGCAAAAAAGGAAACATTTAGAATGTAGAACAAAATGTCTTGAGCAAACCTCATTTGTGTTGAGAAGTAATCCAGCCTTCATTTGGTCCTTCAATTCACTAAATTTATCCTGCATTTATGTACATAAACCCTAGATTTAATTCTGTCAGTGGCGCTGGAAATTTCTATGTGAACTGAAATGCATCAGTAAGGAAGCTATCTACGATTTATCTGACTCTGACCAGAAAAAAAATTTGGAGAATTTAAATACTCGCAAGTCGGATAGGATAAGGATAAATGTATCTTTTTCTTAAGAATAAAGTTACCACTAGAAGATGGTCCGCCTTTATGCAAGTTCTTGGTGCCTTTATCAAGTTCTTGTATCGCCCTATTGCAGGATAATAGTAAAACAGATTTCAAACACAAAAAAAATCCAGAAAGACAATCTTAAAGGAGTGCAAATGCATAGCAGCTGGCAGTGGAATAAAAGGAAAAGGGAAAAAAACAAAGAGAAGGTATTGATAATAAAGGTTAAAAGAAAATCGTTTCAAGAGCAACCTTTTCTTTCGCACGAGACCATTCTATCCATTGGCCATCTTCCCAAATAAGTGACGTTCGTAAGTTCCAAGCTCGAACAACTGACAAATCAGCCCCTACAGTAAACAGTGAACAGAATAGCCAGATCCAAATGGCCAACAAATATGAGAAATCAAGCTATGGATTCCAATTACCAATTAGGAGCATGCTCACCTGTGGTGGGATCCTCAGAGAACTTTTTTAAGGCAGCAATATGGCCGTCGGCTAGATCAACCACATGGATGTAATGCCTCACCTATAGGCATGAAGGTAAACTTTTAGGCCTTTCTACGTCTCGACAAGCAAGCTGTGTTTGCCTCTAACAAGTAGCATGTGGAACAAACACATAGAAGCACAATTAACATAACAGTTTGTGCTAACTCGGCAGTGGTTTTAGTTTTATCGAGCTAATGACAAGAGGATCATATGCCTTTTCAAGAATTCCCACCTTATCCGATCATATGCCTTTTCAAGATCAATTTTGATTGCTAAAGCACCATTCTTTCTCCTTAACCCTTTCATGGAATGGATGATCTCCTACACTGCTAGAATATTGGAGAATCTTTCAAATACACATTAATTTACCTGTTTTTCTTTTCTTTGCTGATTCCTCTCAATGAAATTTGCAATGTTGCAAAAAGTTACTTACCCTAGAAGCTTAAGCTTTTGGAAAAGATATGCTTCTACATTTTGGCCTACTACTGTAAACGAGGATAGATGAACTTGATTGTCCTAAGCAAATTCATAGACTAACTTAACTGGAGGTATTCTAAAATTTACAGATACTACCCTATTTTACCACAAAATAGTTCCTCTTGTATATGAAGGATATTTGAATTACCTTCATCTTGTACCCATTTTCAAGGACTTTAAGTTGTTCAAGGTCCTCTTCCAGTTGCAAAGGAGTAGGTGGTATCTGTGGATAGATCTTCAAGAACTTTGAATCAAAACTCTGGGTAACAAAAAAAAGGAAGAAAAAACAAAGAAAAATGAGCACAGTGTAGGAGTGCGAGGATAAGCATTAACCAGCTAGTAAGATTTAAACAAGAATAACAACATTGAACAATTAAACATAAATACTAGAGAAAATAAAGATATCAACAAGAGTGATGTAGTTAAACTTGTATGCCCAAGTGAAGTAGATATGGAAATTGTGAATTGACTTTCCCTGACCTGGATTTTACAATGAATATGCTATACTGATGAATATACCAAAGTAATCCATGGATTATGTTATAAAGAAGATTAAGAAAAAACTAACTTGTTAAATGGGATCAAACCCCTTGAGAAGTAGATTGCATATCCTTGGTTGTCAACCACACACTTTACCCGGTTAGGATCAAGTCCATCTTCAGGTTTTAAGGATGTGGCAGCAGTATTGAAAACAGCATCAGGAGATCCCTACAGCATGAGATATGCTCCAAAGAAAAGGAGAGAACATGTTAAATGCATAACCAACTAAGGGGGGGAAAAGGAAGAAAAACACTGGATAATGATTATGAAAAAAACTCATAACCAATGTGATAGCAAGTCATAGCAAAGAACATTGATGTAGATACGAGCAACAGAAATGAGAATAATAAGACATCTTAATGATGCGAACCTGCATTCCTTTGAACATTCAAAAATCAGAATAGTATAGATGCACTTTTGCTTCTTAATCAGAAATATGAGGAAGTTAAATTTCTTCGAGTAGTAGATTGTGTGCATCATAAACCGCTACTAAACCATAGAATGAACTCCAAGGTCATAACTTCATAGATCCCCCAAAAAAAGGAAAAACACGAGCAATCAAAGCATGAATGGTAGAGCATGATGTCTAATAGGGGGAAAAAAAGTGACCACATTGATACTTGGTAAAGATAATAGATCTAAAATGTGTGAAAGAACAAACATCGAGAGCTCCGAAGCTTTTCTTAAGGGATTGAACATAGCACCTTAGTGAAGATGCCGACGCCACACTCCATGGCGACCTTAGCCAAGAAAAGGTCGTCAGCAAGGAGCCTCTCCTTGAATCCCCCAAACTGGAGCAGCCATCGGAAGACCGGCGACCTCTCGAGGTCAAAGAACCCCGGGGATCCTCCCGTTCTCAATCGCGACAGCCAAGTCCTTGGGGAGGCTCTCGAGCGTCCTTTCGGCATTCGCCAGCACGAGCAACGCCTCGGCGTGGTTGTTCTCGCCCAAATCACCGCCCTCCCCTCCGTCTCCCCCGCCGCCACCATGCCCGCCGGAGAGGGAGACGGAGGAGGAGGAAGGCGAGAAGGAGGGGAGGAGTAGGAAGAGGAATATGGCGGTGGCGCCGAGGAAGAGGAGGAGCGAAGCCGGAACGGCGATACCTTTGGTGGGTGAGATCGCCATCGTATCGAGCACCTTCCCTCCCCGTACTTGAGAAGGTTCTGTGAGATGCAAGCAAGCGAGACGGCGGTGAGCAAGACCTAAGAGAGGAGGGCGCACAGCTCGAACTATTGGACTTTGTAGTCTACGCAGACGGTGTGGGAGCACTGGTAGAGGCCGATGGCGGCGGATGGGACGGCGAAGCCGAGGAGGAGGAAGGCGTCCCAGGAGGTGGCCACACGTGCCCATGAGGAGGAATTGGGGAAACCAAGCAGGGTGAGGAAGCCCTCGAGGCGGCGGAGCGCGGCGTCCAAATCCTTCTCTCTAGATCTGTCCTCTACTTGCACAAGCGGTGCCTCGTGGGCTAGTTCGCGCGAGGAGAAATTTGAGGGGTCTTGTTTGTGTGCGGCGAAGAGGAGGAGGAAGAAGAAGACGGAGAAGAAGCTAAGGATTAGATGGCAAGGAAGTTTGAGGTGTCTTAAGGTTCGGTGGGCGTTTTCGTTTTCGCGCTCGCTCGCTGTTATGTATTACCACGTAAGCAACACCAATAGACAACGGTTATTTAAAAACTGTTGTCGTAACCAACCCAATAGACATCGGTTTTTAAAAAACCGTTGTCTTTGACATACATAAGACAACAGTTTTTTAACAACCGTTGTCTTTTTCCGGAAAAAAATTTTCAACATCAACAGTTTTGGAAAAAACCGTTGTTAAATAAAAAAAGACAACGGTTTTTCAAAAAACCGTTGTCTATTGGGTGTTGTTGAATCCAAAAATTCTTGTAGTGACTATTCTAGGATGTGGCGAGGTAGCTTCGGCTAGTTCCACTTAGCTAGGCCAAGCTTCCCTAACGTACTATCATCTCGCCCCATCCTGGTACTAGGTTAGGCAAGTATCAACTAGTTTTTTTTTTCCTATCTGACCATTCTAAATTATGCAGAGAATTAAACATGAATGACATGATAATATATAAAAAAATTAGCAGATGCATATATATGGCATTTATGCATGAGTCAAATAAGTCAAAATATTTTAATTAAGTTTCTAATAATGTATCAAATTCTCGATTTGATACATATCATGTGAACCCTCGAATATGCCAACCCATTTTGACATATTTAATTTTATTAAATTCAATGTTGTAGTTGTGTAAGATTTTATTTAATTTCATAATTAAGGGAATTTAATTGGAATTTTAGTTAGTGGATTGAGTTTGAATTAAGTTTGAAATTGAGTTATTAATGACAAATTAGAGATCTATTACGGATGAAATTATTTATTAATTAAGGTTGACATTATTAAGACTAGATTAGAGTTAAAATTGAATAAGGATTAATTTAAGGATTAATTAAAGTTAAACTAATTATGGATTAATTAAAGTTAAAATAATTTAGGATTAATTAAAGTTAAAGTAATTAAGGATTAATTAAAGTTAAAATAATTAAGGACTAATTATAGTTAAAATAATTAAGAATAAATTTAAGGATTAATTAAAATTAAACTAATTAAGGATTAATTAAAGTTAAAACAATTAAGGATCTATTAAAGCTAAAATAATTTAAGGATTAATTAGAGTTAAAATAATTAAGGATTAATTAATGTTAAAATAATTAAGTATTAATTAAAGTTAAAATAATTAATGATCAATTAAAGCTAAAATAATTAAGGATCAATTAAAGTTAAAATAATTAAGGATTAATTAAAGTTAAAATAATTAAGGATCAATTAAAATTAAAATAATTAAGGATTAATTAAAGTTAAAATTAATTAATTAAGATTTAATTAAGATTGTTAAGATTTAATTTGATTTAAGTTATCAATTAGATTTTAAAATTTCTAGGTTAAATAATAGTTGTGGGTCTAACTGCATCATTTTCATTAATTCAAAAATATCTGAATTATCTACTATTTCTTTTTTATTTAATTTTTTAAGTTTATCTATTACTTCTGCTTTGTTTGAATTTTTGTAGATTTTATTAAGTGTAGCCTTGATTCTAAGAAATTCTTCTACCTCCTTATCCTCATTATCAAAGTTATATTTTTCTACATCTTCATAGTTAGTAGAATAGTTTTCAGGGTTGTTAATTAATGTTTCATAAATAATTTCAAAATTATCAGTATTATCCAAGAAATCATTAATTAAATCTTCATAATTATCTATAGAGGTTTCTAGATTATCAGGATTATCTTCAGATTTATTTTCAAAAATATCAGAAACAATTTCATCATTATCCTTAAAATTATTGTTATTAATATTGTCATTCTTAACATCTTCAGAAATATTAGAAATTAAAGGATTATTAATTTTAATTTCATCATTATCAACAATATTATCAGAAATATCAATTAAAGTATAATTATCCTTATCAGCATTATCAGATAAAATATAGGTATTAATTCTAAAAATGGTTGCATTGATATTAATAATTAAGGAATTCATATCTGATATTTTAGTATTATCAATGTTTAATAATTTGTCATTCAACAACCTAAGTTGATTATGCAAAAGATCTAGTTTATCAGAAAAATTAACAGATTTATCTAAATTATCAACATTACTGTATGACTGTGCAGGAATTTGAAAATTATTACCAAAATAAACTTTTCGTACCTTGGTCGGACATTAATTCTTGTAGTGTCCGTGTTTTTGACATCTGAAGCACTGGATATGACTCTTGTCTCTCCGGACTCCTAGCGATGGTATCTCCTTTACCGCTGGTGGTAACGACCGAGTCTTACGAGTAGGATACTGGTTTTTATAGTGTCCTCTCTCCCTGCACTTGAAACAAGTAATATGGAACTTAATGTTGGTGCAGAAAGCACCATATCGAACCTTGTTTTGATATTGGCAAAGGATTCAAAGTTAAGTACTATTTGTGATCTAATGTGTTCACTGAGTGTGCAGAAAGAAGTCCTGGCGAAGGGCTGCTGGGCACCTAGCGAAGGGCTGCTAGGCATCGAAACCCTAAAACCTGACGAAGGGCTGCTAGGCACCTGGCGAAGGACTGCTAGGCATCGAAACCCTACGACCTGGCGAAGGGTTACTAGGCACCTGGCGAAGGACTGCTAGGCACCTGGCGAAGGGCTGCTAGGCATTGAAGACCTGGCGAAGGGCTGCTAGGTATTGAAGACCTGGCGAAGGGCTGTTGGGAAAAAGTCCAACCGGAGGAGCCGGTTGGCAAAAAGGTAAACTCTCCTGAGAGGAGTAGGTGAGGATGCGTTCCCCATCGAGGGAACAGTAGGCGTCGGTTCGACCTAAGGTTCCATTTGGGAGACCCAAAGTCAGAACCAAGACAGCTACGGCTGTAA
This sequence comes from Boesenbergia rotunda, assembly GCA_024364735.1. NCBI lineage: Eukaryota > Viridiplantae > Streptophyta > Magnoliopsida > Zingiberales > Zingiberaceae > Boesenbergia > Boesenbergia rotunda. The sequence goes on along the minus strand of JAGFNQ010001521.1, from coordinate 107,976 downwards.
AAACTAACTAATATTCTTGCTTTGTTTGTTATGGAACTAACTTTGGATGCAGGGACCGAAGGAGTGTGTTTCTGCAGCTTAGAACGCCCCAAAGGAGAGGGGCATGCAGCTGGGCTAGGCGCCCGGGAGGTCCCGGGCGCCCAAGGTCTAAGCCAAAGATGAGTCGAAGCAAAATAAGCCACGAAGCCAGCGGACCCAGTCAAGCTGGGCGCCCGAGAGGTCCCGGGCGCCCTAGTCAGCTCCAGAGCCGATTCAAAGGGGATAAGCGCTGACCAAGCTTCGAATAGAGGTTCTCGGATCCGAAGGCACGTGTCAGGCGCCCCGACGTCCCAGGCGCCCCCAGGAGCACTATAAAAGGGGCTCGACCCCAAGGCTTCAACACAACAATTTTCCAACACCTCTAAGCTTTTCTGTCATGCCCCGAGACCAATGGAGCCGCTGATCCAATATAAAATCGGACAACATCTCCCCTGTCCGGCGGACAATTTACACATACACACAATACACGCAGTTTATAAATTGGTCTCAGGCCTCAAAACAGATATATAATATATGAAATGAACATATCGAAATGCTAAACTCTGTAATACTCACCTGATCTGCCCCCTGGGCAGGCGCGTAGCAAATCCACAAACACATAGTCCAACAAAGGACTTAAAAATATAATACCGTGCGAATAAATCTCGAATACAAGTCCACGATGTATAGAAATGAATACAACGCATAAAGAATACTATCAGAGAGCAAACGAACGCGGAAGCACCCAACATCAGTGTCGTAGGGACCAGGACCGGCAACTGGGCTCCTCCGGCGAGCTATCAACCTGAAACAAAAATATTACGACGGGTGGTGAGTCCAAGTGGACTCGCGGGTATATAAAAAGATATGCATGACAGAAAAGTAGCTAAATCAGCTATACAGAAACAACAAGATACAGTCTCCATAATAATATCCGAAGTATGCATAACTAAAAGTAACAACTAACTGTACATACCAGAAATCAGTCTATCATGATCATAATAGGACTCGTACCATACGAGCAAGTGCAGGGTCAACAAACCATACCAAAAGTACCTCTTGTATGTGCATGTCAAACAAGTGCAGCAAGTAAATGCAGCAAACACAATCAATGCACAAATGCATCATATGCACATGATGCAATGTCATGGTCACCCCCTAACACCAATCAAGCCACCGAGACAGGAACCCTGTGTCGGCCGAGTGGGTAGAACTGTGACACTGTCCGCACTCTGCCATCACTGTTCTAGAGTGACCGAGTAGACAGGATGCTGGTGGAGCTATTGCTCCACCCCATGTATAAATGGGGGAGATATCTCTCTCATCTTCTCTGGTCTATGGGAAGAGAAGGGATCTCTGTGTGCTACCACGCTCCGAAACCACTACTCCTGAGCGGACGAGCGGAGCACTACAGAGCAAGTGCACACACCCAGCGGTATCCACTAACCCATGAGTGGTCGTGTGTGCATATCATGTACCGGAAAACGATAGGCTCAACCACAAGAGAGTCGCTGATCGCCGACATGCAACAGTGCAGGTATGGTGCATGACTCAAACACATGCAACCCCTACCAGGTCATCGACACATAACTCAACCTATCATGCACAGGTCATATGTATGCATCATAACTCAATCAATCCTATATCCAGATACACGTGCAAGTATGAATAGAATCAACCAATGCAGATATCAGGTGTCATACCACAATAACCCAATCAGTTCATATCTACACACACGTGCAAGTATTAATAGAATCAACCAATGCAGATATCAGGTGACATACCACAATAACCCAATCAGTCCATATCTAGACACACGTGCAAGTATGACTAGAATCAACCAGTGCAAGTATGACTAGAATCAACTAATGCAATTATATGTATCCACATACTCATGCTCATACCAATGCTATACAGAATCAGATAACAAATAAACGAGACTGTATAGAAGAAAATTTAGATCATATCCAGGGTCAAGCATATGTATCAAGCAGGATAACAAAATGGTAGCAGATAAAGGTCAATATCAGCCTACTGCATAAATAACTAGTCATGCATAAAGATAAAGTGGATCTACAGATACAAGCAAGAAGTACCCGCCTCCAAGAGTGGAAGTCCGTATCACAAGCAGAAAGAACCACCTGTCAATAATCCAATCAAGCTCCTGTATCAAGGATGTATTTAATTAGCTATTATACAAATAATAGCTAGCTAATAAATCCCTAAACCATGCTCGGGTTAACCTAACCATTTCCTTTCCATTTAATTACCCCTAATTAAATGAAAGGTTTCTAATTACTCAGCGTAATTAAGATTAGGTTCAAATTTCTAAGTTTATTCACAATCTCATAATCATTTAATTAACCATGTAATTAAATGATTTGGGTCGCAGATTATCTCCTTATTTCCCATGAAACCTAATCCCCTCCAATTGGCTGTTACCATAAATTCCAAAATAGGAGCATAATTATATGACTTCCATTTCCTAGTGCACAGATCATCATTACAGAATAAGCTAACACAAATCCGTTCAAAGCCTAAACTGAACATAGTTCACATAGTAGAGTAAATAGGAATTCCTAACCAAAGCAACCTATGTAACCATAACATCCACAACATCTCCTTACCTCAATTCACAGGCTTTCACCGCAACCAAAGATGAGGAAAATAACTCCACCAATCAATGAAGCGTCCGCTTAGGGGATCCTCCACAGCTCCACAATAGACCTGCCCAGTGACTTGGAGCAGAAATTGTGGAAAAGAAGCCCGATACCAATTCCAGATTCGGCTCAAATCTGCCATCACACGCGTATCAGCTAGTATCCAAAACCTTGAGTCCATATACTCCATACTAGATCAAGTTGGCTAGATAAAACTCTTACCTAGTTCTGTCGATCCCAGTAAGGTCAACCTCAGCTTTGGCACAAAGCCGTTGTACTAGAATTAGAAGTTCCCAATCCAATCGTAAACACGACCACTGTACGCAAGGAATCAAGTGCTACCCTTGGCGTCGACTGCGAACCGGGAAGAAGAAGCTGAGGCCGAGACTCGCGTGCGCCAAATAGGGGTCAGGCAGAGGAGAAGAGTTTCACCAGCCAGCCTTAGGCGAAGGTTGCGGCTAGGGCATGCAGCCGAAGGGTGGCAGTGGGAGGAAATAGGCGTCGGCTCTCGATCGGAAGAGGAACCTGATCGTGTTTGGGCTTGGGTGTCGGCGAAGGAGTCGAGAGGAAGAGGGAGGCGATTGGCCGTCGGGTTCGGCTACAGCTAGGGCACGCGGACGCGATGGGGTGGAGTGAGGTGAGACCGAAGCATATAAGGGGGGGGTTACTTTTGCATTTCAATCCTCCCAATTTTCTTTCATTCCACTGTAAGCCCCTGGTTTTTGGGAGTTTAATCTCTTCAGCCCCCCAAACTTAAGTTGTTTTCCATTTACCTCTCCGAAGTTTTGTCTAAGAGCCCGAAACCCTAGGGTGTTTTCTGTTAAATTTTCTGGAGTACAATCAAAGTGTCGGATATAACATCCTCCCCCACTAATAAAAAAATTTGGTCCCCAAATTTCGGTATTCACCATAGTACACACTATCAAGAGGTATGCTGATATAAATACTGCATAGTAACAAATCCCACATACCTTAAGTGAACAGGTGGGGGTAGCGAGCTCGGATGACATCCTCAAGCTCCCAGGTAGCCTCCTCATCTGAGTGATGCTGTCATCCGACTTTAACCAGCCAGATTTGACTTGTTCCGCAACTGACACTCTCGGTGACCCAAAATCCGTACAGGAATCTCCTCGTAATACGCGTCAGGCTGAAGTGGAACTGAGACATCTGACAGCACGTGTGAAGGGTCTGGTACGTATCTCCTCAGCATGGATACGTGAAATACATCGTGTACACCAGTGATGGATGGTGGAAGAGCCAAACGATAAGCAATTGCTCCAACCCTCTCCACAATCTGGAACGGACCGATGTAACGCGGAGCAAGCTTACCTCGAAGGACCGAATCGTTTCACCCCCTTCGTGCGTGAAACTCATAGAAACACATGATCACCTATGGAGAACTCCAGAGGTCTCCATCTCCGGTCGACATAACTCTTCTAACGATCCTACGCCTCAGATATCCTGCGACTGATGGTACAGACTAACTCTGCCTCGTGCTGAGCTCTCTGAGGTCCTAACAGCTGGGATTCCCCAACCTCCTCCCAGAGGGTGGGTGTCCGACAGGGCCCACCAGGCTTCTGCTGCGCCACTCTGATGATCTCTTTGCAATACAGCTCTGCTAATCTATCCAATGAATCGGTCCTCCGAATAGCTAGAAAGTGCGCAGATTTGGTCAATCAATCAACGATCACCCAAATCGCATCAAGGCCTCGTCTGGTCCTAGACAATCCCACCATGAAATCCATAGTAATGTGTTCCCACTTCCACTCGGGAATGGGAATACTCTGAAGTAGCCCAGCAGGTCTCTGGTGCTCTGCCTGCTGGCATACTAGGCATCGGGCTACGAAGTCAGCGATCTCCCGCTTCATACCGTTCCACCAGTAGGAACGTCTCAGATCTCGATACACATGCGGGTGGCACCCGGATGGATAGCTAAACGGGAGCGATGTGCTTCCTCTAATAGCTCCTCCATAACAGGGTGTGCCTCGGGTACGCAAAGTCTCCCGCGAAAATACAAGACACCCGTGTCGTCTTGTGTAAGATCAGACTGCTGCTCTGTGGCTGCTCGACTGCCGAGGAACTGCATATGCTGATCGCTCGCCTGAACCAAAAATAAATTGGTATCAGATAGACACCGAAAAATCCGTAAATACCCGAGGTATCTCGCAACTTGAGCTCTGATACCAAAATAAATTGTCACGCCCCGAGACCAATGGAGCCGCTGATCCAATATAAAATCGGACAGCATCTCCCCTGTCCGGCGGACAATTTACACATACACACAATACACGCAGTTTACAAATTAGCCTCAGGCCTCAAAACAGATATATAATATATGAAATGAACATATCGAAATGCTAAACTCTGTAATACTCAGCTGATCTGCCCCCTGGGCAGGCGCGTAGCAAATCCACAAACACATAGTCCAACAAAGGACTCAAAAATACAATACCGTGTGAATAAATCTCGAATACAAGTCCACGATGTATAGAAATGAATACAATGCATAAAGAATACTATCACAGAGCAAACAAACGCGGAAGCACCCAACATCGGTGTCATAGGGACCAGGACCAGCAACTGGGCTCCTCCGGCGAGCTATCAACCTGAAACAAAAATATTACGACGGGTGGTGAGTCCAAGTGGACTCGCGGGTATATAAAAAGATATGCATGGCAGAAAAGTAGCTAAATCAGCTATACAGAAACAACAGGATACAGTCTCCATAATAATATCTGAAGTATGCATAACTGAAAGTAACAACTAACTGTACATACCAGAAATCAGTCTATCATGATCATAATAGGACTCGTACCATACGAGCAAGTGCAGGGTCAACAAACCATACCAAAAGTACCTCTTGTATGTGCATGTCAAACAAGTGCAGCAAGTAAATGCAACAAACACAATCAATGCACAAATGCATCATATGCACATGATGCAATGTCATAGTCACCCCCTAACACCAGTCAAGCCACCGAGACAGGAACCCTGTGTCGGCCGAGTGGGTAGAACTGTGACACTGTCCGCACTCTGCCATCACTACTCCGGAGTGACCGAGTGGTCAGGATGCTGGTGGAGCTATCGCTCCACCCCATGTATAAATGGGGGAGATATCTCTCTCATCTTCTCTGGTCTATGGGAAGAGAAGGGATCTCTGTGTGCTATCACCCTCCGAAACCACTACTCCTGAGCGGACGAGCGGAGCACTACAGAGCAAGTGCACACACCCAGCGGTATCCACTAACCCATGAGTGGCCGTGTGTGCATATCATGTACCGAAAAACGATAGGCTCAACCACAAGAGAGTCGCTGATCGCCGACATGCAACAGTGCAGGTATGGTGCATGACTCAAACACATGCAACCCCTACCAGGTCATCGACACATAACTCAACCTATCATGCACAGGTCATATGTATGCATCATAACCCAATCAATCCTATATCCAGATACATGTGCAAGTATGAATAGAATCAACCAATGCAGATATCAGGTGACATACCACAATAACCCAATCAGTTCATATCTAGACACACGTGCAAGTATTAATAGAATCAACCAATGCAGATATCAGGTGACATACCACAATAACCCAATCAGTCCATATCTAGACACACGTGCAAGTATGATTAGAATCAACCAATGCAATTATACAATGGTATGCTAATACCTATCCACATACTCATGCTCATACCAATGCTATACAAAATCAGTTAACAAATAAACGAGACTGTATAGAAGAAAATTTAGATCATATCCAGGGTCAAGCATAAGTATCAAGCAGGATAACAAAACGGTAGCAGATAAAGGTCAATATCAGCCTACTGCATAAATAACTAGCCATGCATAAAGATAAAGTGGATTTACAGATACAAGCAAGAAGTACCCGCCTCCAAGAGTGGAAGTCCGTATCACAAGCAGAAAGAACCACCCGTCAATAATCCAATCAAGCTCCTGTATCAAGGATGTATTTAATTAGCTATTATACAAATAATAGCTAGCTAATAAATCCCTAAACCATGCTCGGGTTAACCTAACCATTTCCTTTCCATTTAATTACCCCTAATTAAATGAAAGGTTTCTAATTACTCAGCGTAATTAAGATTAGGTTCAAATTTCTAAGTTTATTCACAATCTCATAATCATTTAATTAACCATGTAATTAAATGATTTGTGTCGCAGATTATCTCCTTATTTCCCATGAAACCTAATCCCCTCCAATTGGCTGTTACCATAAATTCCAAAACAGGAGCATAATTATATGACTTCCATTTCCTAGTGCACAGATCATCATTACAGAATAAGCTAACACAAATCCGTTCAAAGCCTAAACTGAACATAGTTCACAAGTAAACAGGAATTCCTAACGAAAGCAACCTATGTAACCATAACATCCACAACATCTCCTTACCTCAATTCACAGGCTTTCACCGCAACCAAAGATGAGGAAAATAACTCCACCAATCAATGAAGCGTCCGCTTAGGGGATCCTCCACAGCTCCACAATAGACCTGCCCAGTGACTTGGAGCAGAAATTGTGGAAAAGAAGCCCGATACCAATTCCAGATTCGGCTCAGATCTGCCATCACACGCGTATCAGCTAGTATCCAAAACCTTGAGTCCATATACTCCATACTAGATCAAGTTGGCTAGATAAAACTCTTACCTAGTTCTGTCGATCCCAGTAAGGTCAACCTCAGCATTGGCACAAAGCCGTTGTACTGGAATTAGAAGTTCCCAATCCAATCGTAAACACGACCACTGTCCGCAAGGAATCAAGTGCTACCCTTGGCGTCGACTGCAAACCGGGAAGAAGAAGCTGAGGCCGAGACTCGCATGCACCAAATAGGGGTCAGGCAGAGGACAAGAGTTTCACCGGCCAGCCTTAGGCGAAGGTTGCGGCTAGGGCATGCAGCCGAAGGGTGGCAGTGGGAGGAAATAGGCGTCGGCTCTCGATCAGGAGAGGAAGCTGATCGCGTTTGGGCTTGGGTGTCGGCGAAGGAGTCGAGAGGAAGAGGGAGGCGATTGGCCGTCGGGTTCAGCTACAGCTAGGGCACGCGGACGCGATGGGGTGGAGTGAGGTGAGACCGAAGCATATAAGGGGGGGTTACTTTTGCATTTCAATCCTCCCAATTTTCTTTCATTCCACTGTAAGCCCCTGGTTTTTGGGAGTTTAAGCTCTTCAGCCCCCCAAACTTAAGTTGTATTCCATTTACCTCTCCGAAGTTTTGTCTAAGAGCCCGAAACCCTAGGGTGTTTTCTGTTAAATTTTCTAGAGTACAATAAAAGTGTCGGATATAACATTTTCGTTCAAGCGCGCTGCTCTGGCAAACTCCGTTCTCGACATTCTAGCGCCGACGATGACCCTCTTCTCAGAAGTATGATCCACACCAGACGTCGGTAACGAAAAGTGTACTTGTTTATTTACTGCACTACTATTGTACCAAATTCTGTTAATCGTTGCGCTACTATAGAATTGCCCACAGTAAACGATCAAGGACCGTGGGCCATGGAGTAGGAGCTGACCGCGACTCCGAACCATGTAAAAATACTTGTGTTCCTCGTGTTTGTTTTTAATTCCGCTGCGTACCTTCTCTTAATCTTATCCGAAAAAGTTTTCACGATATTCACCACCCCCCCTCTATCGTGTTTCTCGATCCAACACTTAAAATTTGACATAATTAAAAAAATATATCTGATTCACCCCTTGGCTCCCCCTCAACTCCTAGCGTCTTTGCTCCGTCGGCAGTTAGTCCGGTGAAGAACTACAAGGCTCTGATACCACTTGTAGGACCGGTGCCGTCGATAGAGGGGGGGTGAATATCGACTCGTAAAAATTCTTTCGGAAACCTTCGTCGTTTGTTTGTTCGTTCTAGACAAAGAGTTAGTAGCACAGCGGAAAAATAAAGAAACAAACGAAAGACACAACTCAGAGTGAACGTAGGTTTTTACTTGGTTCCTGACCCCTCAGGGTCAGTACGTCCAAGGCCTAAGCATGGGAAATGCCCGCCCACTAATAGTCTCCTTTCCGAACTTTTCAGAGGCGGAGAAACCCGTCTTACAGTACAAGTATTACAACCAAAAGATTAAGAAATTAAGTGCATAAAAATAAATGCAACCCAAATAAAAATCGAAGACCCGGCCGATCTGGAACTCTGAAGTGCAACTCACTTCCTCCTGGAGCCTCCTTGATCGCAGAGCTTTGCCTCTAGTGCTTTTTCATCACTCTGAATGCTTAGAATGTTGTTGTGAATGATGTCCTGACTTGAGGAGTCGAAGCCCCTTTTATAGCTTCATCTTGGGCGCCGAAGAGCCTCTGGGCGCCAAATTGGCGGTCAAAACTTCATCCGAAACGCGAACTTCGTGAAGCTAATAAGGCAGCAGTCTTGGGCACCCAACAACATCTTGGGTACCTGGATCATCCAAGCGCCTGATATCCAAGGCGCCTGAATGCATGGGGGTGCCTGTATTCATTCAGGCGCCCAGGAGCAGTTTTCCCAGGCTGTTTTGTCTGTTTATTCGCCTGCTTTGCCTCTAATTCTAGGTACCTGCAAGATAAACAAACACAAGACAAACACATATATAATTTTAGCCTTAACGAATGATTCTGACTTTGGATTTCTCATGAAACCCTAGGTCGAACCGAGTTCCCTTCTCGGGGAACGTGCCTTCACCTACTCCTCTTAGGAGAAGTTTGCCAATCGGCTCCTCTGATTGTACTTTTGTCCGATCTTCCAGATTAGGACTTAGGTGTTCAACCCTCGGCCAGGACTTACTGCTCAATTCCTCAAATCAAGACTTCGTGCCCAGTCCGCGACCAGGACTTAATGCCTAACTCTCGGTCAAGTCTTCGGTGCCCAGCCCTCGGCCAGGACTTGTTGCCCAATTCCTCGAATCAGGACTTCGAGCCCAGTCCGCGACCCGGACTTATTGCCCAACCCTCGGTTAGGTCTTCAGTGCCCAGTCCTCAGCCAGGACTTAGTGCACAATCCATGATCAGGACTTAGTGCCCAATTCCTCGAATCAGGACTTATTGCCTAGGTTAACTAGGACTTTTCTTCATCTTGATATGGATTTCTTGACTCACCCTTACCTTGTCTAATATATCACTAACTTAAGCATATTGTTAAACATTGAAACAGTAGAGGAGGACATCACTGATGCATCTTGCACCAACAGGATATAGATATTTAAAGCTGACTGATAAGTACCATTTTTGTGATTATTTTAGATGTTAAAATCCATGTTTGACCTATGTTTTTATTGCTTATTTGTGATTTTACCCTAGGTTTTAGGATTTCCTCTTATTTTGGACTTAATTGCAAAATTACTCAATTTTTGGATTATTTGGCCACTAAATTTCTGATATATTTTTGTAGGCATGAAAGGATCCTGGACCTAGGGCATACTGGGTTAAACTTGAGTCGGATGTGAACCGGATCGAATTATCAAGCCTACGATTAATCCGGGCCGTCCGATTCAATAGTGGCTAGATCTGAGCCATTCGGGACGATCTAAAGCAATCCGAGCTAGGGTTAGGGTTGATCAAGCTCTATGATCAAGATCTGAAGGTTTCATCCCAATCAGAGCTAAATCAACCGTTGGATCAAGCTTGGAGGGCTCTAGAGCGTCCATTCACAGATAGAGTTGATCTGGACCATCCGTTGCACATCTGGAGGATCCGAGCTACCAAAAGGCAGATCCTGACCCCAGATCATCATCATCAAAGTTTGGCTCCAATCAGAGCAAGATCAGCCGTTGGATTCATCCAAATCAATCTGGACCGTCCATTGATAAGTATTTAATCAAATCTGCCCAGCTCTTCAGCGTTGTCGCGTCTCCACCGTTTTCTGCGTCTTCTTCGTTTTCTCTTCCAGTTCTTTGGTAGTTCTTCAATCCAAGGGGCGCGACCACCTCCATCCTTCATCAGATCAAGTTCGAGGTCACTAGGGAGAGTAGTTTGTGGTGTTTTCAGCTTGGAATTGGGCAAGAACAGGGCTGTTGAGAGGTTTCCGCAGCCTTGTAATTGATAGCTTCAAATTCGGTTTTGTCGAGTTCTTCATCAATCCAAGCTATTCAGAGGGGTTCCTTGAAGTGTTTGGATCATTCCCGCCCCTTCGTTTCACTCAGACATGGCTGAATTGAAGAAATCGATTGGGATTTTCCTTCTTGAACAGTTTGAGCTGGATTCGACTACCGATTCAGTTCCTTAGTGAATTGCTGAGCTTGCGGGTTCGAAGCCAGCTCTTGACTGACAACCAAGAAGACCTTGAGCTAATGGAGCGATTGGGGTTTAGATTTCCTTGGTTAATTTCATTGTTTTAGTTGTAAATTTCATTTCTGCCGCTTGTTTCATTACTGTCTTTCTTTCAGAATTGTTTAACTTAGTTTTTTGATTGTTTCTGCCATAATTAAGTTTTGAATTTTCAAGTTAGTTAGCTAATGAGTGTGTTTAGTGAACAAGCAATTTAGTTTCACTTAGTTTTACAGTTTCGGCATTTGCGTATCAGTTTCGGCATCTGCGTATCAGAGTCGATCAGTTTCAGTTTCAGTTTTCTGAATTTGTTTTCAGTTGTAATTAGGTTTCAGTCCTTATGTTTGCACGTGATAGATAGGCAGTTTGTAGTGAGTGATTGCAACTAGTTTAGCTTGCACTCACACTTGATTTCATTTCTGCACTTACATTTAGATTTTTCTATCAGTCTGTTGCGTGCCATTTCTGAAGTTCGTATCAGATTTTCTATTGCCTTTTGCGTATCAGAATTTTAAGTGAGTTTCTGAATTGCGTATCAAGCTAGCTTAGCTTTCATCCTTTGAATTCATTTTACGGATTATTTCACTTGCATAGCATTTCATATTGAGTTCCTGAATTCACTATCCTCTGTTTTCAGTTTTCGAATCACTGCAACTCAATTCAGTTCACTACATTTTCATTTCTGAATTTGGCTTCGAATTCCTTAGTTTCTGCATCCATCTGTGATTAAATTTTGCATCGATACATTTGCTTTACATCAAGTATTTTGTACAAGTTATAGATTTGCATTCAGCTCAGTTTTTGGCATATAGGTTTGCAATTGAATTGAACTGAATTGCTGCGTATCATTTCTGCAAATAGCTTTAGGAATTCTGCATTTGACTCTTTTGTTAAATCATTTCTGAATTGGTTATTCTTATTTCTGCAAACCTCAATTGAGCATTCTTGAAGACAGTTTCGAGCATTAGATTTCCATTGCTTGCGTGACTTGTTATCAAGTGTGTTGCAGCATTATATCTCGGAAAAGTTTGAACTCCATTTCTGAAATTCTGCAATTCAACTCTGCATGAAAATAATTCTGAATTGAGCAGTGCTTGTGGGAATGCTGCATTTGTTTCCTTATTTCAGTGAATCATGTCATCTGATAGCTTGTCTCCTAACTGATTCGATCAATCCATCTCTGAATTATCAGTTCATTGTTGCTTCAAGTTGATAATTTTTATGGCATAGCAGTTCTATAGCTTGTGAGTTTGTATCAAGTAAGACATGTTAAGATATTTGGTGTACAGCTTGCTTGCAACTTAGTTTGTCTCGAATTCCACTCAGTTGTTTCTGAAATTCAGATTTCACTACTGCCTTAGGTTTATAAGTCTTGAACTCCATATCAGATTTTATTATTGGCACATAAGTTTGCATGATTTAGTATCAAGTTTGGTTGCATGCATTTTGTATCAAATGGATGTTTCGGTTTGAATGTTGTAAATCTTGAAGCTCCATCTAATTTACAGTGGCATTTTGCAATTGAAATCAGATTTGTTTGTTTCCAAAATTGCTTTAGTGCCTTGATTTAATTTTCCATTGATTGAGTTAACCATCGTTATCACTTGTTAAATTTCATAGTAAGCTATCCTTTTGGTTGATCCTTTGCATTGTGTTTTCAATTCTGAATTTCAACCCAAAAACCCAACATTTATTCGAAACCCAAAAACACAAACGACATAAATACGAGCTCGAATCAAACAACGTCAACTAGCCCCGAGAAAAAATACGACCTGTGGCCCCTATATTACATTTTCAGATTTTGATTGTAAAAAAGGGTTTCCAGCTTTTCATTCATATACATTTAAATTTGAGGCCCACATTCGTGACACATAGTTTGGGTCCGTCAAATTTTTGGCGCCGTTGCCGGGGAAGCAACTAGTTGATTTGTTTGATTTTTGCTTGTATATTTTTTGACATATCATTGGGTTCTATTTTTTGTTGCTTACTCTTTTGTATACGGGTACTGCTATTTTTTCTTGTTTGTTTTGTGACAGGACTGCCAGTTCAGAATGTTTCCATCTACTTACCAGCAGCCGTGTCAACAATTCCAACAAAATCAACAACCAAATCAGTTTTTTCAGCCTAATTGTCAGCCAAGTCAGCTCTTCCAATTTCAGCAGCCAAGTCAACCAAATTTCCAACAATTTCAGGAAGGGCAGCCACAATTTCAGAGTTTCGATCGACAAATTCAGCAATTTCAGCTACCATGTCAACAATTTCAGCCACCACAACCATTTCAACCGAATTTTCAGCCAATTCAGCCATTATTCCAGAATTTTCAGATTGGGCAGCCATCATTTCATCAATTTCAGCCCAATTTCCAGCCACAAATTCAGCATGGGCAGCCACCATTTCAGAATTTCCAACAACAAAACCAGAATTTTCAGCCCACTCAATTTGAGTTTTCATCACTACAATTTCAACCTCAGATCCAAGATTTTCAGGGCTACAGTTTTCAGCCATCTCCACCAACTTGTGAACCAAATATTCAGCAATTTAATCAGTCATTTCATCCATTTGAGCAGCCCCAACAGTTTCCATTTCAGCATTCACAGGCTCCTCCTGGACTTCAGCAGCCCTATTTTCCATTTCAAGACCAACAGGGGTTCCACACTAACCAAGGAGGTTTTGATGATCCTGATTGGGATGAGGCTCTACACCAAAGGATTAGGGAGATGTGTCAACAAATCCAACAACAACAGCAAACTTTTCAAGAACAACAACAACAATGGTTTCAAAACGTGCAAGATCGATTGAATCAGATAAAAGCCCAAAGAGCAGAACAATTATCTTCTCAAGCTGCTTTTAATTCTGAGAGCCCCGGAGTTGGTTTTATATCAGTTCAAGGTGACCCTAGTGCATGGCAAAGTCCTTCTTCAATTAATCCTGCAAATTTAGTAGAAGAAGAAGAAGAAGAATACATTAAAATCTGGGCACCTACAGCATGCATCCCTCCGGAGACTCCTATTCAAAATCCAATTTCAAATGTTTCAGCTCAAGAAGAAGAAACTGAAGCTCCACAGGACCATTCTAGATTTTTATTTTCTGATGATAGTGTTATTAGTGGTCCTAATTTTTCTGATACTGTTGTTGCAGATATTACAGAAGAAGCATGCAGAGGAGATGATTCCATAGGTGTAGGGGATTGCACTAAGCCCCAGGGACCACCACAAGATTTAGAGAATGAACCAGAAAGTGTAGGGACTTGCATGGTGGAAGCAAGCACCCAAGGATCACCAGTTGATTGTCCACCAGAGCCTGAGGCTGATGAGGAGCATGAACTTGACCAGGAGGAGACCACAGATACATCTACTATTATAGAACCTCCAGGTATTATCCAGCACGCTCAGGTAAGTATTTCTCCTCTTTCTTCAGAAAAATACAGTGAGGTACCTAGGGATGACTTTATTGATTCTGATGTATTTATTGATATACCTTGTGTAGAGATTGTTTGTGAAAATCCAATAGAGGTACCAAACATTGATTTTATTGATCATCATGCATTACTTGACACATCCATTGTAAATATGAATAGTGAAATAATTTTAGAGGCACCCATAATTGATGTTGTTTTCTATGATGAATCTTTTGATACATCTTTTGTGGATATGACTAGTGAAAATTTTTTAGAAGTGCCTGAAATGGATGTTATTTATTTTGATGAATCTCTTGTTATGTCTTATGCTGAAAATGAATGTGAAAAACTTTTGGAAATACCTGATATTGATTTGATTGGCTGTGACCCTTTGCTTGATACATCCTTTGTAGAAGATAACTGTGAAATTTCTATTGATGAGCCTGAAATTGATTCATTTATTTGTGATGAGCTCCTGGATGCAAATTTTGTAGAAAATGATTTTGAAAATTTCATTGAGGCACCACAAATTGATTTAATTGGACATGATGCAGATTTGGATTTATTTCATGCAGAAACTGAACTTATATCATTTCTTTCTGACCCTGAACGCTTGAGAGAGGTATTACATGTTTTTGCAGGGTCCAGAAGACTCCAGGAGTGGGTGCTCCAACTGAACAGACTTCGGCCTCCTGGAAGGACTTCTGAAGGGCATCAAGAAGGAGGAGATGATCTGACTTTAATTAAAAGCACTCCATCCCTTGAATGGCTCTTGAACTTGAATCGCCTTAGGCCACCAGAGCAATTTTTTGTAAAGTTCAAGTGTGGGGGAGTCCCAAATCACTCAGCCACCCAGACTCCTCCACTGCCACGGTGGAGGCTACTTCTGGATAGACTCCGTCCACCAGAATAAAGGGGAGTTTGATTTTTCTTGTATTTTCTTTTATTTCATTTTTCATTTTCATGCTTCCTAGAATTAGAATTTTCCTTTGAACTGAGTCCTTGTAAATAAATGCATGCTAGTTATTTTGTCAAATTTTCTTGCATGAGTAGAAATAAAAGTATCTCTTTAGGTTATTCCATAGTATGTTAGAGTCTTTTGAAAATAAATTAAATTTGGTTGTTAAGACTTAAGGTTTGAGCTCATGGATGAATTCTTGGATGCTTGAGTACTACTTGCTTTAAATTCTTAATTGATGACTTGAGATGAATTATTTTGACCTAGTGAGAATTAGCCTTACTTTTGTGATACACATATGTCATTGTGCTCTAGAACTTGCTTAGGTTCTTTCAAAATCATATTTCAATGATTGGATCACATCTATAGAGGCTATTCCATTTGTTTTCCTTTCCATATTAATTTTGGCAAAAATCATGTTCATTCCATTTTTCTTTACTTATTTCTTACTCTTACCCTCACTTTTCATTGGACTTGTTGTTTGGAATGTTTCTAATACTATTTTGCCCGAGACGGACACAGATTCAAGTGTGGGGGAGTGACTAAGGCTTTGGATGCATTTCAACTCGAAAAAAAAATTTCATGTGCCAAGTGAGTGAGTTTGGTGCCAAGAATGAACAAGAGAAATGGAAGCCATTGGAGATTTAGATTCTTTACTACACTTTGAAGATTCAAGTGGCAATCAATGGAAAAATCCATGCATTTCAAAAGAAAATTCTGAGACAAAAATTGAGAAGAAGTGGTCAAGAGATTGAATCTAAAAGCAAGGAATTCAAAGAAAAAGATTGTTTGGATCACTTGATTTCAATGGGCATAGACACAGTTAGTATCCATCTAAATCTGAATTTTGGGTGTTGAAAATCAGTGATGCAGTGCCAATTAAGTGAAGCAGTTTTGAAGAAGAAATCTTCAATGAAAGCAAAAATGGCACACAAGCAAGAGCAAAGTTATGCCATATAGAAAAAAATCAGTAAGCTGAATTTGCAGCTGAATTTGTAGCTGCTAGAGCTGTTCTTTGCCGAGATCAGCAACATCTTGTAGAGACTGAGTGAAGCTGAATTAGTTGAATCAATGCAGGAATTTCTGCCAAAACAGCTTGTGCAGATCAAGATGGAAACAAAATGAAAGTGCAGCTGAACACAAGCTAAATTCCAGCTGGATATAATCTGAATGAACCAAATTGAATGAAGCTGAGAAAAGCTAGAATCTGAAGTAGGGAAAATGCAGGAGAGTTTGAAAATTGGCAGGCAGATTATTAATGCAGAAATCATTGAATGATTAGCACAGGCTTGTGCAAATCCGAAGTCTATTTTCCTAAATTATAAATTGCTGCTTAAAGAACTTGCAGAAGACATTGAACAAATCAGAATGGAAATGCAGTAAAAAAAAAAATCAGAATAATTTGATAAGCAGGTATCAAAAACTAAAATTGGCGTTCATTTGATGCAAATACTAACTGATGCTTGATTCTGGATATGGAGTGCACAACATGACTGAACTGAATGAGAACAAAGAGAAAGTTTGCAGCTGGAAAAGGAAAAAAAAAAAGAAAACAGATTGAAAAGGAAGAAAAAAGAAAAAAAAGGAAACAAGTTGATACAAGGAGTTCGGCACCATTGAATTCAGTGAATTTTCTCATCCAAATCCAAGCCTTGCAATCCATACATTCTGAATTTACAAGAGAGAAAGAAAGACAGAAAAAAAAATCTGAGAAAAGAGTGAAAGAAGCAAGGTTGGCACAAAAAGAAACTTGGCACGTTGAGATCAAATGAAGGTTTTTCATCCAATCAAAGGACTATTCAAGTTCACTCCACACGCTTTTGATATCATTAGAGGACTGTAAGAGGGGCAAGGCACATTGGAAATATTTTTGACAACCAAGTCTCCCACTCCATCAAATTTTCCATTTTCTTGTTTTATTTCCATTTCTTACCATTTTCCATGTTTTCATTTGTTTTTATAGTTGTTGATCCTTTCATGATTAATGGTGGAGATAGATAATAAGCAAGCCTATGGTAGTGTGAGAAGCATGTGTGTTTGAGTGAGCTCCACTTCCATCATCAAGTTAGAATTTAAGGAGAGAGCACCAAAACTTCCCTTGAAAGGCTAGTGATTTAAATTCATCTCAATGACTCATGATTGATGAAAAGGCTAAGTTGTTGATTTAAGGACAAGATACTAATCCATAAGCTTAGATTTATGAGAATTGACAACCCTAGGTAATTTCTTTTCATTTGTTCTAATTATGCTTAAGAGAGCCTAAGGGATACTTATTTAGTTGTTTCGCGAGACGCTCAAGGTTAAGTGTGGGGGAGTTGATAAGTACCATTTTTGTTGATTATTTTAGATGTTAAAATCCATGTTTGACTCATATTTTTATTGATTAATTGTGAAATTGCCCTAGGTTTTAGAACTTACCTTTATTTTGGACTTAATTGCAAATTTCATTAATTGGATTAATTGGCCACTAAATTTTGGATCTATTTTTTGTAGGCACCAAAGGTTCAATGACTAGGGCATACTGGGTCAAACCTGAGTCGGATGTGAACCGGATCGAATTATCAAGCCTACGATTAATCCGGGCCGTTCGATTCAAGAGCGGCTAGATCTGAGCCATCCGGGACGATCTGAAGCAATCCGAGCTAGGGTTAGGGTTGATCAAGCTCTATGATCAAGATCTGAAGGTTTCATCCCAATCAGAGCTAAATCAACCGTTGGATCAAGCAAGGAGGGCTCTAGAGCGTCCATTCACAGATAGAGTTGATCTGGACCATCCGTTGCATATCTGGAGGATCCGAGCTACCACGAGGCAGATCCTGACCCCAGATCATCATCATAAAAGTTTGGCTCAAATCAGACCAAGATCTACCGTTGGATCTCCTCCAATCAATCACAGCCGTCCAATTGTTACTACTTAATCAAATTTCCTGCGCAGCCAAGCTTTGTCGCGTCTCCGCTGTTTCTGCGTCTTCTTCGTTTTCTCTTCCAGTTCTTCAGTAGTTCTTCAATCCAAGGGGCGCGACCACCTCCATCCTTCATCAGATCAAGTTCGAGGTCACTAGGGAGTGTAGTTTGTGGAGTTTTCAGCTTGGAATTGGGCAAGAACAGGGCTGTTGAGAGGTTTCCGCAGCCTTGTAATTGATAGCTTCAAATTCGGTTTTGTCGAGTTCTTCATCAATCCAAGCTATTCAGAGGGGTTCCCTGAAGTGTTTGGATCATTCCCGCACCTTCGTTTCACTCAGACATGGTTGAATTGAAGAAATCGATTGGGATTTTCCTTCTTGAACAGTTTGAGCTGGATTCGACTACCGATTCAGTTCCTTAGTGAATTGCTGAGCTTGCGGGTTCGAAGCCAGCTCTTGACTGACAACCAAGAAGACCTTGAGCTAATGGAGCGATTGGGGTTTAGATTTCCTTGGTTAATTTCATTGTTTTAGTTGTAAATTTCATTCCTGCCGCTTGTTTCATTACTGTCTTTCTTTCAGAATTGTTTAACTTAGTTTCCTGATTGTTTCTGCCATAATTAAGTTTTGAATTTTCAAGTTAGTTAGCTAATGAGTGTGTTTAGTGAACAAGCAATTTAGTTTCACTTAGTTTTACAGTTTCGGCATTTGCGTATCAGTTTCGGCATCTGCGTATCAGAGTCGATCAATTTCAGTTTCAGTTTTCTGAATTTATTTTCAGTTGTAATTAGGTTTCAGTCCTTATGTTTGCACGTGATAGATAGGCAGTTTGTAGTGAGTGATTGCAACTAGTTTAGCTCGCACTCACACTTGATTTCATTTCTGCACTTACGTTTAGATTTTTCTGTCAGTCTGTTGCGTGCCATTTCTGAAGTTCGTATCAGATTTTCTATTGCCTTTTGCGTATCAGAATTTTAAGTGAGTTTCTGAATTGCGTATCAAGCTAGCTTAGCTTTCATCCTTTGAATTCATTTTACGGATTATTTCACTTGCATAGCATTTCATATTGAGTTCCTGAATTCATTATCCTCTGTTTTCAGTTTTCGAATCACTGCAACTCAATTCAGTTCACTACATTTTCATTTCTGAATTTGGCTTCGAATTCCTTAGTTTCTGCATCCATTTGTGATTAAATTTTGCATCGATACATTTGCTTTACATCAAGTATTTTGTACAAGTTATAGATTTGCATTCAGCTCAGTTTTTGGCACATAGGTTTGCAATTGAATTGAACTGAATTGCTGCGTATCATTTCTGCAAATAGCTTTAGGAATTCTGCATTTGACTCTTTTGTTAAATCATTTCTGAATTGGTTATTCTTATTTTTGCAAACTTCAATTGAGCATTCTTGAAGACAGTTTCGAGCATTAGATTTCCATTGCTTGCGTGACTTGTTATCAAGTGTGTTGCAGCATTATATCTCGGAAAAGTTTGAACTCCATTTCTGAAATTCTGCAATTCAACTCTGCATGAAAATAATTCTGAATTGAGCAGTGCTTGTGGGAATGCTGCATTTGTTTCCTTATTTCAGTGAATCATGTCATCTGATAGCTTGTCTCCTAACTGATTCGATCAATCCATCTCTGAATTATCAGTTCGTTGTTGCTTCAAGTTGATAATTTTTATGGCATAGCAGTTCTATAGCTTGTGAGTTTGTATCAAGTAAGACATGTTAAGATATTTGGTGTACAGCTTGCTTGCAACTTAGTTTGTCTCGAATTCCACTCAGTTGTTTCTGAAATTCGGATTTCACTACTGCCTTAGGTTTATAAGTCTTGAGCTCCATATCAGATTTTATTATTGGCACATAAGTTTGCATGATTTAGTATCAAGTTTGGTTGCATGCATTTTGTATCAAATGGATGTTTCGGTTTGAATGTTGTAAATCTTGAAGCTCCATCTAATTTACAGTGGCATTTTGCAATTGAAATCAGATTTGTTTGTTTCCAAAATTGCTTTAGTGCCTTGATTTAATTTTCCATTGATTGAGTTAACCATCGTTATCACTTGTTAAATTTCATAGTAAGCTATCCTTTTGGTTGATCCTTTGCATTGTGTTTTCAATTCTGAATTTCAACCCAAAAACCCAACATTTATTCGAAACCCAAAAACACAAACGACATAAATACGAGATCGAATTAAATTACGTCAACTAGTCCCCGAGAAAAATACGACCTGTGGCCCCTATATTACATTTTCAGATTTTGATTGTAAAAAGGGTTTCCAGCATTCATTTATATATTTAAATCTGATGGTCCCAACTTTCGTGACAACTTTAACATAGTACTTAGGGGCCGTCAAATTTTTGGCGCCGTTGCCGGGGAAGCAACTAGTTGATTTGTTTGATTTTTGCTTATATGCTTTTAGACATATCATTGGGTTCTATTTTATTGTGCTTATTCTTTTGTATACGGTTGCTGCCATTTTTCTTGTTTGTTTTGTGACAGGGGTGCAGGTTCAAAATGTTTTCATCCACTTATCAGCAGCCGTGACCACAGTTTCAGCAGAACCAACCATTCAATCAACCATTGCAGCAATTTCAACCACCACAGCAAGAATCCCAACAACCCTATTCTAATTTTCAGCAACCAAACTTTCAGAATGGGCAGCCACAATTTCAACAGCAATATCAGAATTTTCAGCCTCAATACCACCAAAATCAGCAAGTTCAGGGAAGCTATCAAAATTTCCAGCAGATGTCTCAGCCGTTTCAGCAAGGTTTTCAGCATCAACAGTCAACATTTAACCAAAATCAAGGTTTTCAGGGGAACTATCAGCAAGGGCAGCGGTTTCAGAGTTTTCAGCAGCCCTATCACAGTTTTCAGCAAGGTCCAAATCAAGGTTTTCCGGGGAATAGTTTTCAGCAAGGTCCATCAAATTTCCAAAGCAATTTCCAGCCATATCCTCAACAAATTCAGCACCAAAATCAGTACCAACAGCCCCCACATCAATTTGAGTTTTCATCACCACAATTTCAACCTCAGATCCAAGACTTCCAGAGCTGCAATTTTCAGCCATTTCCACCAAGTGGTGAACCAAATTTTCAGCAGCCTTATGTTACTTTTCAAGACCAACAAGAGTTTGAGGCTCAACACCAAAGGATGATGGAGATGTTGCAACAAATTCAACAACAACAACAACAACAAGAGCAAATTAATCAACAACAACTACAACGCCTTGCAAAATTGGTTGATCAATGGAATCAGATACAAGCCCAAAGATCAGAACAGTTATATCCTCAAGTAGCTTGTAATTCTGAGAGCCCCGGAGTTGATTTTATATCAGTTCAAGGTGACCCTAATGCATGGCCAAGTCATTCTTCAAGTAATCTTGCAAATTTGATAGAAGAAGAAGAAGAAGTAATCATCAAATATAGGGCACCTACAGCATGCAAACCTCCGGAGATTCCCATTCAAAATTCATTTTCAAATTTTTCAGCTCCAGAAGAAGAAACTGAAGCTCCACAGGACCATTCTAGACTTTTATTTTCTGATGATAGCATTATTGATGGTCCTAATTTTTCTGATACTATTGTTGCAGATATTACAGGAGAAGCATGCAGAGGAGATGATTCCATAGGTGTAGGGGATTGCACTAAGCCCCAGGGACCACCACAGTTGACTGGTACATTAGAAGATTCAGAAGATGAACCAGAAAGTGTAGGGACTTGCATGGTGGAAGCAAGCACCCAAGGATCACCTGCTTTAGTTGATTGTCCACCAGAGCCTGAGGCTGAAGAGGAACATGAACTTGACCAGGAGGAGACCACAGATACATCTACTATTATAGAACCTTCAGGTATTATCCAGCACGCTCAGGTAAGTATTTCTCCTCTTTCTTCAGAAAAATTCAGTGAGGTACCTAGGGATGACTTTATTGATTCTGATGAGTTTATTGATATACCTTGTGTAGAGATTGTTTGTGAAAATCCAATAGAGGTACCAAACATTGATTTCATTGATTGTACTGCATTACTTGATACATCTCTTGTAGATATGAATGGTGAAATAATTTTAGAGGCACCTATAATTGATGTTGTTTTTTATGATGAATCACTTAATACATCTTTTGTGGATATGGATAGTGAAAAATTTATAGAAGTGCCTGAAATGGATGTTATTTATTTTGATGAATCTCTTGCTATATCTTATGCTGAGGTTGAATGTGAGAAACTCATAGAGATATCTGAGATTGATTTGATTGGCTGTGATACATTGCTTGATACACCCTTGATTGAAAATAATTGTGAAATTTCTATTGATGAGCCAGAAATTGATTTCTTTATGTGTGATGAGTATCTGGATGCAAATTTTGTAGGAAATGATTTTGAAAATTTTATTGAGACACCAGAATTTGATTTAATTGAATATGATGCAGTTTTGGATTCATTTAATGCAGAGACTGAATTTATATCATTTCTTTCTGTCCCTGAACACTTGAGAGAGGTATTACATTGTTTTGCAGGGTCCAGAAGACTTCAGGAGTGGGTGCTCCAATTGAACAGACTTCAACCCCCTGGAAGGACTTCTGAAAAGCATCAAGAAGGAGGAGAAGATCTTACTTTAATTCGAAGCACTCCATTCCTTCAATGGATTTTGAACCTGAATCGCCTTAGGCCACCAGAGCAATTTTTTGCAAAGTTTAAGTGTGGGGGAGTCCCAAATCTTCTAGCCACACAGAAACCCCCACTGCCAAGATGGAGGCTCCTTCTGGATAGACTCTGTCCACCAGAATAAAGGGGAGATTTTTTTTTCTTGTATTTTCTTTTATTGCATTTTTCATTTTTATGCTTTCTAGAAGTAGAATTTCCTTGCTAATAAATGCATGAGTAGAGTAGAATGCATAGGAGTCGTTGTAAATACCATGTCTTTTCTTTTAGCACTTTTGCATGAGTAGAAATAAAAGTATCCCTTTAGGTTTTCTCCATAGCATTTTAGAGTCTTTTGAAAATAAATTAAATTTGGTTGTCAAAACTTAGGGTTTGAGATCATGGATGAAATCTTGGATGCTTGAGTACTACTTTGCTTTAGATGCTTGATTGAGGAGTTGAGATGAATCATTTGCACCTAGTGAGAATTAGCCTTATATTTGTGACACACATGTTATTAACCTCTAGAACTTGCTTAGGTTCTTTCAAAATCATAATTCAATGATTGGATCACATCTATAGAGGTTAATCCATTTGTTTCCCTTTCCTTATCAATTTTAAGAAAAAAATCATGTTCATTCCATTTTTCTTTACTTATTTCTTACTCTTACCCTCACATTTCTTTGGACTTGTTGGTTGATATGTTTCTAATGCTATTTTGCCCGAGACGGACAAAGATTTAAGTGTGGGGGAGTGACTAAAGTTTTGGATGTATTTCATGTCAAAGAAAAAATTTTTTTTTGTGAAATTGAAGCCAAAAGGTGCCAAGTGAATGAGTTGGTATCAAAAATGAGCAAGAAGAAGTGGAATTGAAGCATCTAGAGTTTTCATCATCAATTGAAGATCCAAGAAGTTGTGCCAAGACAAAAATCTGAAATGGAAACAAATTGCACTCAAAAAGTAGTGAGAAAAATTGTGTTGTGCAAAAGAAAAAAAAAATTCTGTGGAACTACTTTTGGGCAGAAATTCTCAGCAGAAATAATCCGAAATGCAGCTGAGTGGGATCAGAAAGGCTGAATGAAGGTTGCATTAAGGCTGAACAAAAGCTGATATGAAGCTAAATTGAAAATTTTCTTGGCTGTAATTTCAGAAACTCTTTGAGAAAAGCTGGAATGCAGTTGTGTAGATCTGAATTAGTGCAAAGTTTGATAGCAATTGAAGAAAACAGCTTTGGTACAAAGTTCCTGATATGATTGAAGCTGAATCCAACTTGATGCTGAAAATTCTGGGCAAAATTAAATGGCTGTGGAGCAATGTTCTTTTCGGAATTGTTTTGGACTGCAACCTTGCTAAATCCGTAATTCTGAGTTGCAGCTGCACAGATCAGTAACTACTGAATGATACAAACCAAATTCGAATGAAGCTGAGGAAAAGCTAGAATCTGAAGTAGGGAAATGCAGGAGAGTTTGAAACCATTGCAGCAGAATTTGATGTAATGCAGAAATTCAATTTGAGGATGATTAAAGCACAGCTTGTGCAGATCCGAAGTGGGGCTGATTTGAAACCGAAAATAAATTAAGATTGAAAGGGCTGCTTACAAGAATTGAGAACAAAATCAGAGTGGAAATGCAGTTGGAAAAGAGAAAAATCAGGAATTAATTTGCCATAATGCAGTTTGGTATCAAGAAGAGGCTGAAAATTGGGTTTTGTATCATTTGATTGCAAATACTAACTGATGCTACTGGATTCGGGAAAGCTGATCACATCCTGAATAAAACCAGGAGGAGCTGCAGAAATCAGTGAGTTAGCAGCTGGGAAAAGAAAAAAAAATAGAAAACAGATTGAAAAGGGAAGAAAAACAGAAAAAAAAGGAAACAAGTTGATACAAGGGAGTTCGGCACCATTGAATTCAGTGGAATTTTTCTCATCCAAATCCAAGCCTTGCAATCCATTACATTCTGAATTTAAAAGAGAGAAAGAAAGACAGAAAAAAAATCTGAGAAAAGAGTGAAAGAAGCAAGGTTGGCACGAAAAAGAGAAACTTGGCACGTTGAGATCAAATGAAGGGTTTTTCATCCAAATCAAAGGGACTATTCAAGTCTCACTCCATCACACTTTTGATATCATTAGAGGACTGTCAAGATGGGGCAAAGCACATTGGAAATATTTTTGAGCAACCAAGTCTCCCACTCCATCAAATTTTCCATTTTCTTGTTTTTATTCCATTTCTTACCATTTTCCATGTTTTCATTTGTTTTTATAGTTGTTGATCCTTTTCATGATTAATGATGGAGAGTAGATAATAAGCAAGCTTATGGTAGTGTGAGAAGCATGTGTGTTTGAGTGAGCTCCACTTCCATCATCAAGTTAGAATTTAAGGAGAGAGCCACCAAAACTTCCCTTGAAAGGCTAGTGATTTAAATTCATCTTAATGACTCATGATTGATGAAAAGGCTAAGTTGTTGATTTAAGGACAAGATACTAATCCATAAAGCTTAGATTTATGAGAATTGACAACCCTAGGTAATTTCTTTTCATTTGTTTCTAATTATGCTTAAGAGAGCCTAAGGGATACTTATTTAGTTGTTTCGCGAGACGCTCAAGGTTAAGTGTGGGGGAGTTGATAAGTACCATTTTTGTTGATTATTTTAGATGTTAAAATCCATGTTTGACTCATATTTTTATTGATTAATTGTGAAATTGCCCTAGGTTTTAGAACTTACCTTTATTTTGGACTTAATTGCAAATTTGCATTAAATTGGATTAATTGGCCACTA
This sequence comes from Boesenbergia rotunda, assembly GCA_024364735.1. Lineage (NCBI taxonomy): Eukaryota > Viridiplantae > Streptophyta > Magnoliopsida > Zingiberales > Zingiberaceae > Boesenbergia > Boesenbergia rotunda. Next base: position 82,359 of record JAGFNQ010001521.1, on the reverse strand, counting down.
AATTTTGGATCTATTTTTTGTAGGCACCAAAGGTTCAATGACTTAGGGCATACTGGGTCAAACCTGAGTCGGATGTGAACCGGATCGAATTATCAAGCCTACGATTTATCCGGGCCGTTCGATTCAAGAGCGGCTAGATCTGAGCCATCCGGGACGATCTGAAGCAATCCGAGCTAGGGTTAGGGTTGATCAAGCTCTATGATCAAGATCTGAAGGTTTCATCCCAATCAGAGCTAAATCAACCGTTGGATCAAGCAAGGAGGGCTCTAGAGCGTCCATTCACAGATAGAGTTGATCTGGACCATCCGTTGCATATTTGGAGGATCCGAGCTACCATGAGGCAGATCCTGACCCCAGATCATCATCATAAATGTTTGGCTCAAATCAGACCAAGATCTACCGTTGGATCTCCTCCAATCAATCACAGCCGTCCAATTGTTACTACTTAATCAAATTTCCTGCGCAGCCAAGCTTTGTCGCGTCTCCGCCGTTTCTGCGTCTTCTTCGTTTTCTCTTCCAGTTCTTCAGTAGTTCTTCAATCCAAGGGGCGCGACCACCTCCATCCTTCATCAGATCAAGTTCGAGGTCACTAGGGAGAGTAGTTTGTGGAGTTTTCAGCTTGGAATTGGGCAAGAACAGGGCTGTTGAGAGGTTTCCGCAGCCTTGTAATTGATAGCTTCAAATTCGGTTTTGTCGAGTTCTTCATCAATCCAAGCTATTCAGAGGGGTTCCCTGAAGTGTTTGGATCATTCCCGCACCTTCGTTTCACTCAGACATGGCTGAATTGAAGAAATCGATTGGGATTTTCCTTCTTGAACAGTTTGAGCTGGATTCGACTACCGATTCAGTTCCTTAGTGAATTGCTGAGCTTGCGGGTTCGAAGCCAGCTCTTGACTGACAACCAAGAAGACCTTGAGCTAATGGAGCGATTGGGGTTTAGATTTCCTTGGTTAATTTCATTGTTTTAGTTGTAAATTTCATTCCTGCCGCTTGTTTCATTACTGTCTTTCTTTCAAAATTGTTTAACTTAGTTTCCTGATTGTTTCTGCCATAATTAAGTTTTGAATTTTCAAGTTAGTTAGCTAATGAGTGTGTTTAGTGAACAAGCAATTTAGTTTCACTTAGTTTTACAGTTTCGGCATTTGCGTATCAGTTTCGGCATCTGCGTATCAGAGTCGATCAGTTTCAGTTTTAGTTTTCTGAATTTGTTTTCAGTTGTAATTAGGTTTCAGTCCTTATGTTTGCACGTGATAGATAGGCAGTTTGTAGTGAGTGATTGCAACTAGTTTAGCTCGCACTCACACTTGATTTCATTTCTGCACTTACGTTTAGATTTTTCTGTCAGTCTGTTGCGTGCCATTTCTGAAGTTCGTATCAGATTTTCTATTGCCTTTTGCGTATCAGAATTTTAAGTGAGTTTCTGAATTGCGTATCAAGCTAGCTTAGCTTTCATCCTTTGAATTCATTTTACGGATTATTTCACTTGCATAGCATTTCATATTGAGTTCCTGAATTCACTATCCTCTGTTTTCAGTTTTCGAATCACTGCAACTCAATTCAGTTCACTACATTTTCATTTCTGAATTTGGCTTCGAATTCCTTAGTTTCTGCATCCGTTTGTGATTAAATTTTGCATCGATACATTTGCTTTACATCAAGTATTTTGTACAAGTTATAGATTTGCATTCAGCTCAGTTTTTGGCACATAGGGTTGCAATTGAATTGAACTGAATTGCTGCGTATCATTTCTGCAAATAGCTTTAGGAATTCTGCATTTGACTCTTTTGTTAAATCATTTCTGAATTGGTTATTCTTATTTTTGCAAACTTCAATTGAGCATTCTTGAAGACAGTTTCGAGCATTAGATTTCCATTGCTTGCGTGACTTGTTATCAAGTGTGTTGCAGCATTATATCTCGGAAAAGTTTGAACTCCATTTCTGAAATTCTGCAATTCAACTCTGCATGAAAATAATTCTAAATTGAGCAGTGCTTGTGGGAATGCTGCATTTGTTTCCTTATTTCAGTGAATCATGTCATCTGATAGCTTGTCTCCTAACTGATTCGATCAATCCATCTCTGAATTATCAGTTCGTTGTTGCTTCAAGTTGATAATTTTTATGGCATAGCAGTTCTATAGCTTGTGAGTTTGTATCAAGTAAGACATGTTAAGATATTTGGTGTACAGCTTGCTTGCAACTTAGTTTGTCTCGAATTCCACTCAGTTGTTTCTGAAATTCAGATTTCACTACTGCCTTAGG